>JARQSW010000114.1:0-84378 GCA_030142375.1 Calameuta pallipes
GAGAGAGAGAGAGAGAGAGAGAGAGAGAGAGAGAGAGAGAGAGAGAGAGAGAGAGAGAGAGAGAGAGAGAGAGATTTGTATTTAAATAATATTACACTTGGAATCCAGGAACTGTTAACGCGGAGTATCTATGAAACATATTGCACACGACGTTATATTGACACAGGGGAAATAAAATAGAGAACCTCTATAAACTAAATGATGAGCAGAACTTCAGAATTGTTCTGACATAGAAAAAGAATGATGATTTGAATTATTTTATTTATTTATTTATTTGTTCAGTGGATGGGGCAAGCCCTAGATATACGGTATACCTATAGGGAACCAAATAGGTGCCGAAATAGACAATAAATGAACTATCTGAGTGATCAATAAAGATTTAACGGAGCATCAGGCATTGTAATATAATTACCTACACTCCTTATAAAAGCTAAGAAAGGAGAGGCAAACATTTCTATGAACTGTGCAGCCTCGTTGTCAGACTTTATCACCCTGGACAGGAGTTCATTTAGGTAAAAAGATCCACGATTACGTGCCTGCCTTATAGTAGGCGATAAGGCCGAAGAACTTCCGGACAGTTCAATCGACTATGTCTAAGACTATATAGAAATTATATAATCAAAATGATTAAATGGAGATACCTCGAATTGATTGCTTTGATTTTTTCTTTAAGTTTTAATCCTTTTCATTCGACTATCTCTCTCTCCCTCGACTCGCGTCGTAAACTTTTTTTTCTTCGCGTCTTTGTAGTAATTGCGTGATAAGAACTTGTTCAATTAAAGTGTCCGATCATTGCTCGGACATGTCTGGAGCAATTACGAGGCTATAATAGTGCGATATTATATTTGTTACATCTATGAGATGAAATAAGACGAACAATGGATTCGGTGATCCAGTGGATAGAACGGTGAAGAATTTTTTTTTCCTAATTTTCCAAAAATCTTTTGCCCTCGAGTGATCCTTGACGTTAAAATCGAGAAATAAAAAATTATAACGGTTACTCAGTGATGTATATGTTTGTATGAAAATTCTTCTTCGTTTCCAATCCCCTTAATAAAGTTTAAGTTTTTTTTTTCGTTTCTATGCGAATTCATTTCGATCGAATATTTTTCTGTACGTCTCGATGCGATTAAGGAACTGAGAAACCGAATTTTATTTTATTGAAACTCCTCAATACCTTTTAATTCTTTTTCAGGTTGGGGTTAAGATAACCATTGCACTCATTATTGCAGGTTATGCATATTACAAAAGCCGCACCATAGCCGAGGAAGAAAGAAGTAAGTGCCAGCACACTTCGTACATAATAACATAATTTAGACAAAGTTTTATGGGATCTTAGGAATCTCATAATTCTTCCCAAGCATATGAACAGCGTTCTACTATACTAATTGTAATCCTCGTTTTGCATTAAATCAGATATTTTTCATACAGTCAGACTTGTTCCAAACTGAACAGTTGAAAATATTTTGTCAACTATTCAATCTTTGAAGCTTTGCAGCTACTAGAACGAGGACTTGGTTAGCTTTGACAATGTTGCCTTGAATCACTATTGTGCAGTATTCCTGGGTTATTCGCGGGAGTTTTGTTCCTAACACGTGCCACGAACGGCAACACTGTGAATAGCGAGGTATTACTGTATAGGGTAAACATGGATGAGATGGTCCACAAGGATTAGTAGGAAGGTCTGTAGGAAGATTTTCCATTGCCAATATATAATATTTTGCCAAAGGTAATGTGTGGTAAATCAATGGAAAACCATTCGTTACCTTTATCAAAAAACCATAAGAATTGAGATATTCTCCTACGAGTAGATGTCATATCAATATTATTAAAAAATCTTGAATTTAAGTGATAAATTCATACAAAATTAAAAATAGTTACCGTTAAACCCTATTGATTTTATTACTTTAGAGATCTATTTTTATGAAATATATAATTCGAGGACTGAAGAATAATCAGAGAATTGTCGTTCTTGCGTTGACTATTTAAAGTTCAAAATTTAGTATAAGGGTGCTTTCTCAAGTCAGTCGTAATTGTCGAAAAATTAAAAAAAAATCAGACTGCTCATTGGTCAACATTGTTCCTCGTAAAGAATTCTACCAATGAGCATCCTAATATTTGATTCTTACAATCATTAGGACTAACATGGGAAAGCTTCCAAACGGTTAGACTTCAATTTTTAACGCAGCAGGGTGGGGGGCACTTATAGAGACCAGGTCGATTCTTTTGGAAACGAAGCCAGATGTAAAAAAATTGTTTAGAAAGAAGTTGTAGGGCTTCAAGGGGGTACGAAAGATTCCGTCATTAAATTTCTTCCAGAGTGCTGGCGTTAAGGTAATTCGAAGGTTAACTTTGATTTTTTCAATCGGATGATGCAATTTTTCTTGCATAAATCAAAAGAGCATTCAATTTTCAATTTAAAAGTGCAAGTACACTAATGACCCAAAATTGACAGGTGATAAGATATTTTAAAAATAAGAAAAACTATCCGTTCTCTACATTATCTGAGATATGCTATCTACTATCCCGTCGCTCCCCCCTCACCCCGTTCTACAAAAAGTCTTTAACGTCCCTATCCAGCTAATGACCCTAGTCAAATTACGCTTTAACCCTTTGAAGCATAGTGACATCCTGGTATGCCACCTACTTCCGCTCTGGTTTTCTTCCATAAAAAATTGTTTAGCGCATAACGACATAATTGTTACTACAATTTGACTATTAAGGGTTTATGTTTCACTTACAAGGAACATCACTTTAGTGTCCCCCTCCGATTTTGATGAAACTCAGCTATGTTGTAGCGCTTGAAAAACTAAGAGACACATTTTTTTTTATCGGCGGAAAAACGGATTTAGGGGGTGCAATTAACCCCCCAAGTTCGGCACGTCGAGGGGTAATAATGCAGTTTCACCTAGAAGGAGTCGACCGATTTCAATGAAACAAAAACTAAAATGGTTCTCATCACGAGTAATGAAAAGTACACCTAGCCATTAAAAAGAAATTTTCACATATAGATTAATAAAAACCGGTACTATGGTGTAATGGCAGCGTACTTACCTCTGGGCGGAAGCCTGGAGAGTGGGGGGATAATTAAATTAACTGATATTCAAATTTTTTATAAATTTAAAGACTAACTCGAGCATGTCGTTTACCCCCTAAGACCAGTATTTAAATATCAATTAATGGAGAAATTCAAAAATGGAGTAGCACAAAGTAGCTTGATGAAGATGAAACTCGGTATTCGGATATTTTTTGGGTCGCTGATTACGAATATGAATTTGAAATTCAGAAATTCAAGATGGCGAATTCAATATCGCAGACCAAATCGCTCCAACTAGCGTGATGAAGATGAGACTCGCTATGCAGAGATTTTTTGGGTCACTGATTACGAATCTGAGCTTACGAGCATCTTGAATTTCCAAATTTTGAATTCAGATTTGTAATCAGCGGCCCGTAAAACCCCCGACTGCCAACTTTTACCTTCATCAAACGACTTTTTGCATTCTTTTCCGCCAAATTGGATCCGCCATCTTGAATTTCCAAATCCTGAGTTTAGATTTGTAATCAGCGACTCCAAAAACCCTCGAGTCTCGAATTCTAAGTCGAATGCTTGTGAGGAAAAATGTATGCTTCAAAGTGTTAAAGACGCGTGCACAATGTGCTGCACGTAAGCACGTAAGCTACCTAGAACGGATATTTTTTTCTTATTTTAAAAATCTCATCACCTGTCAACTTTGGCTCATTAATGTACTTGTACTTTTAAACTCAAAATTAAATACTCTTTTGATTTACGGAAGAAAATTGCATCATCCCATTCAAAAAATTAAAGATGATCTTCGAATTACTTTAAAGCCTGCACTCTGGCACGAATTCAATAACGGAATCTTCCGTCCCCCTTGAAGTCCTATAACTTCATTCTGAAACATTCTTTTATATCTGGCTTCATTTCCGAAAGAAACGACTTGGTCACTATAAATGCCCCACCCATTGTACATTTATTGTGCCGTTTCAAGTAATTAATTGATGTATCTCTTTTAGGACGACGGGCGAGGGACAGCAGCAGCACCGATAGCAGCAGCGACGACAGCAGCAGCGACGACAGCAGCAGCGATAGCAGCAGCGACGATAGCAGCAGCGACAGTTACAGCAGCAGTAGCAGTAGTAGCAGTAGTAGTAGCAGCAGCAGCAGCAGCAGCAGCAGCAGCAGCAGCAGCAGCAGCAGCGGGGGTAACACCAATGTCGATTACAAGGTCGAGATAGCGCTCGAGGCCAAGCTCGCCCTCGACAGCGACAGCGACAGTGACAGCGACCGTGATAAGTGAAACAACTGAATTGAAAGAAGGAAAAGAAGAGTATTCTCGCTCCACCTCTCGATACACACTAACTCTATGTATGTACCAATCATTTTTATTTTGATTGCAACCGATCGAGAATATTAAAATCCTATAACGAATACCCGTAGGGAAATAGCGACTGGAATGTACCAGTGCTCAGTAGTTTCACTACTATAATTTAGTAGTGCTTAGTAGTCTATATTACGGAAACCAATAATTGCATCACTGGAATACAATAATAAAACAACCATAATGTATCCACAATGTATAAATAAATGCTGTTATTGATTACTTTTTTAAACAATATTTCACTTGGTCTGCACCACGTTAGACTTGAAATTTTAAAAAAATAATGCAAGCGATGCTCATACAGTAGTGCTTATAACAGTAACAGTAGTTATCACTACTTTGCAGTGAGAATTTTTCATAGTAATGATCATACTGGTTATCTGTGATAGTGCTCACAGCACTGCTAATCATACAGTGCAAACTTAGTAGTATAGTCTTCGTAGCTGTACGTGAATTTATTAAAAATGCTCACTTAGCAGTGAGAATTTTAATAATTTGTAGTAATTATTTCCTGCAAGAACAATATGGATACATTTTTTTATGTATAAAAATTTATAAAACGTTTGTTTCTAAACACAGACACAAGAGTTGTTTGAAGTAAGGAGTCTCGGTCGGCCGTTACTTGTACACGGAGAGAATTTTTCATTAAATTTTACCATAAAAATCACGGTAAACACGAGACATCATGATGCTTTCCAATTGAAATATCACTAAACACGAGTCTAAAACCGTGTACACAGATATAGTATTTATCCCTAGATTTTAACTGCGCTCCGTTCACGGTGTAAAGTAACCTAATGGACTAGGAAATTTAAATCGTGTCGAATTTAATAATGGTTGAAGTAGGGTTTTTGCTTGTCGATCCCTTCAATGAAGTGGCCATTCCTGGATGAGTGCTTTACTGCAATCCTTTCCAGATGTCTGTGGACGCAGCTTTCTCCATAGAAATTTATCCTGCAGGATCATCCTGCAAGGACTCGATCCTTGGCGTTTTCTCGCTTTTGTTTCTTATTCTCGGGTGACTATTTCATTATAAGAATCGGCATTCTCTATCTACTTGAATCTGGATTAACCAGTTAAGTTCGGTTGACGTGTATACACGTCGAACTAAATCTCTATTGCGATGCGGTTGACGTGTAATTTGTTAACTTTTTATCAAACAAAAATGTAATCCTTCCTTGTTTTTCGTAAAATTTATAATCGGACCATTTGCCCTGCGTTCGACGTGGTATACTCGTCATTGCTTGATTTTAATTCCTTCCTTCCTTCCTTTCCTTATGGCTGTATCCCCAATGGGGGACCATGTGCCAGTAACTGGTCCTAATAATCAAAGACTGAAAGTTTACGACTAAATGGCGATGATGTACCACCTTGCGAGACGAGTCTTAATCCAACTAAGCGTGAGGGACCTACAGGAGTTTATACACCGAATCCGAACAGTGTTGGCCGAAATCCGTATAAATTACTCACTTAAGTTTTCATATGAAAACCCATTGGTGAACGCCGCTGAGAGCTGGGCGCGAACCCCGAGAACCTTGTGGTCGTGAATCCGCTACCTTAACCACTGGGCTACGGCCGCCCTCTTGATTTTAATTCCGTACTCTGTGGGGGATTTTTAAAATTAAATTCCGCAGTTAATAGGTTAAATTCGCGCTTATTATTAGTACTACCTCGAATATCCAGATGGCGCCAAGGTAACCTTACGTTACAGGATAAAGTCCATCTTAGGTGTCCATGACTACGTTTACACGACAGCCTTAAACCGGTTTAATTAATGCTGATCTAAAGGCTTTGACCAATTCCAAATATTTCTTACAAGTAGAAATGTCTATTATTTGTCTACTAACTAAACCGGTTTACGACCGTCGTATAAACGCAGTGTCCATGAGATCCAGGCTCACGCGTCACCGTATCCCATAAGATGCCCCGTCTATTTACTTTTTCAGTGAACGCATGTACCACCGGTTGCCTGTACGAGGCGCAAGACTCGACCGAGTCTCTTGATTTCAAATATACAGATTAAAGTAGTCATATTTACGTGACAATAACTGAACACAATATTAAATCATTTAAAACATTACTGAATCCACTGAAAAAAATCTACGTTTGCAATTCGTATGCATAAAAATTATATTCAATTTAGATAACGTTGTTTAGTGTTATAAGTATACAACAGATGGCAGCATTGCAGAATCGCCCAACTTGTTCTGTTATCTTGCATGTCACCTTCAAGTTCAAAGTCTTCTAGGGAATTCCACTCGGGGCTCATGTTGTATCGCTACTACTGACTACTGCTTAGTGCTGCTTAGTAACGACGGACGCCGCTTAATCTCTCTGTAGAATTGTGAATCTTACATCAACAGAGCAGTCTTCTGGTATTTTTAAAGAATTTGAATTACTGCACAATCGGACGTCAATATGTCGCTGGACGAGGTGAGTACGATAATTAATCGATTGTTTCATTTTCTGTTTTTTTTTCTTTTTTTTTAATCACGAATACTTGAAACTACCGTCAATATGTGGCATTGCAATATTATTGTTGTGAAATTAATAGAAAGTTTATTCCATATGATATGATTATTTAGCTTCCATTACATTTTATTGTACAACAATTTTGAGATTTTTATATTATAAAATAATTTTTGGCTACTGCTGTAACAAACAATTACTATCACTATTATTGACCTCTAACACTGATTATGGGAAACAGGTTAAGTCACTTGTGATGTAACAATTTATCTATTGGAATTTTGTTTCAATTCTTGTTGCCTTTAGTATATGTTACGAAATATATGATTTTTTAAATTAAAATTTACATTCCTTTGACCCAGAATTAATAATCATGCATTGATATTGAAATGTGTTTTTGTTATTAGGTCGATCAAATTATTTGAGGTTATGTTAATAGAAAAACATATTAGTGCTCGTTCTAATAATTCCTGTCACGGTTAACCTTTTTTCGTTATGTGAAAATTATTAATTAGTTTAATTGTTTAAATTTCTGGAGATCAATTTACGATGTGACAAAATTAAAAGAATATTTACTTTTGAAAATATATAGCTGAAAAGGCTTTTGTATATTTATAAGTTTCAAAATTTCCACGTTCTCACGACGTATAATTCCGAACTGCGAAGCCAGTATTACAAGGATCGTTGTGCTCCTGTTTATCTGAATAATTATAATGGAGTGATACACAACCATGCATGGAGTATTGGGAGTAAATTTCAGAAGTTTAGATAAATTTACCGTTTGTGGCAACTATACCATTCAGTTAATTACGAAAACGGAAATTTTTATTACTTAAGGTAGTACGGTAGAGTTTAGCTCAAGTCAAATCAATAGACATATATTATTTGTTAAGTTTCAAACAAATAAAAAAGATACATTAAGAATATAACATTTATTAAAATTGTAATTTAATATTAGCAAATAATAATTATTTCGATAAGTAAATCATAATGCTTACTGAAGGTCCAAGTCTGTACCATAATTTTTTCTCTAGCCGTTACGGGTGGGGAAAAGAACACGCGAAAGAGAAAGACGCCACCGCATGCGTTTTGTTTAACAGTAATTTTTCAATAATTATACGGTAAATGATGTTCATTTTTTTTCAGTAAACTACTCAGGTATCAAGCTATCTGGAAATAAACCTATTCTAATGCATAGGTTAACTCGTTAATTTTTGGGAAAGTTAAGGACATCTGACTAAATAAAATCATTTTTCTCCTACCACAAAAATTTTGCCCAACTTTAATAATTAATATATCTTTCATTAAACGGTAAAAAAACTTTGTTTTGAGCTAGCAGCCGATTGAGCTCTTTCAATTAATAATTAAAAAATATAAGGTCAACTTTCTAGCATAATTCTACCGTACTACCTTAATCGTTACAAAATTAAATCCCGCTGATTAAAACAGCTTTGTTCCATTTGTGGGCATTGCCTTAACTTATAGGTAACGAGTAGGGCCAACAAATGGATCAATTCGATGGACACACTCGGTACTTATTGAGTAGTTCAAAAAATGATACATTTGCCCTATCCAAAAATGCAGCCCAGGAAAGACTGGCAAACACGCCACTTTACGTAACATATTTATCAGACGTAAGTTACATGCGGGCTATTAATACATATTCAAATATGTAACGCGATAAATTAATCTTTGTTATGAGAAGATAATATCGAATTTACATAATACAAATAAGTGTAACCTGTTAAACGTTTGACTAGGAATTAATAGCTTGCATATAATTTACACCTACTAAATATATTATACATAGAATGTTGTGTGTGCTTGGAAGTAGCTGCAAGCAATAGTTTACTTTTTATCCGCACACAATTACTACGTAATGACACAATAATATTTAGAGATATCCAATATTAAATGAATTTACGAAAATCGATGGATATACTTGCGGCTAGAAATTCGGAATGATATTTTCAGAAATTTAATCAAGCCGCTGAGGAGGTTAAGCAATTGCTGACGCAGCCATCCGATGCAGACCTACTCGAAGTTTATGCACTTTTCAAACAAGCCACTGTGGGTGACAATAATACAAGTAAGTGTCTGTACGATCAGACAATACACTTTGTCTATAACAACATAACCTATACGTATAAAGTTGCATGCGTCTCTTAGAAATCTGATTATTCGCACCAAGTATAGTATACCTTAATTGTTCTTTTACATTAAATCAATCATACATATGCATATCCATCATTTTGACGAACAGCGTCACTTCTTTTTATACAAGAATGCGTAGACTTGTTTAAGTCTGAACGGTAAAGTATTTCGTCAGTTATTTTAAATTTGAAATCGTCAAACTAGTAAAATGGGAACTTGATACGTACGTTAGGAAATGAGCCGCTAATGGTCGAGTCTGACTCTGTTGCATGCGGATAAACAGGATAAACAGGATAAAACGATACTCTGCTCACAATAAATTTACGGAACGTATTCTAAGATTTACAATGTTATTTTGAATCACTATTGTATGTATGTATTTTCTTAGTTCGGATTTATTCACATTGAATCGCTATACGAAGTTCGAATTTTATGGAAGTCTTGACGTTGATTCCGAATTTAATTGTTTTTCGCACATTCAACCTTTAGCTCGAATCTCCATATGCATTGTGGATTCTTACAATTATTATGATTATGCGCTTTTTATCCTTCAGTCATTATTAATAAGCCCAATTCAATGACAGTCTTTTTATTCAGTGTTGTTTGTTACCATTTTTTACAATTATACAGGGTTATTCGGGTTAAACACCACAGTTAAAATTAACCTGTTCATTTGATTTCCGTGGAAGAGTAACCCCGTATACATAACTATTCTGATAGATTCATACGAAATTAAAGATAATTACCGTCAAAGGCTATTCGTTTTAATACAATAGCAATCTACCTTTATGAAATACAGAAGTCGAGGTTAAAAATATAATCAAAGAATTATCTTTCTTGCTTTGACTATTTAAAGTTGACCATTTAGTATAAAAGGTGCATTTCTAGGTCAGTCGCGTCAGTCGAAAAATTTAAAAAATCTGATTTCCCATCGATGGAAATGGCTCCTTGCGAGGCATTCAATCAATGAGAATTCTAATGTTTGAAACTAACAATTCGTAGAACTGCCCTGAGAGAGCTTCCTAAAGGTTACACTTAGACTTTTAACGAATCTTAAAATGTAGATACTTTTTGGCCATTTCAAGGAAATAATAGATCTGTCTCTTTTAGCACGACCTGGCATGTTGGATTTTAAGGGCAAGGCCAAATGGGACGCCTGGGAAGGTAAGAAAGGACTGAGTCAGGATGCAGCTAAAGAACAATACATTGCAAAAGTGGCGACACTGGTTGCATCAATCGGCAAAAAGTAGAATTATATTTACACTCCAGGGTGGCATTTATGCAGTGCAATACTTCTGCTTGTTCAAAAAATTTAAGCACAAAGTGACAACCGACGTATTCAATACGGTTTCAAAGAAAATGAAAAATATAACTTCCATAGGCACTGGCCTTCTTTTTGTGATTCATTCATAACGTATATCTTCTATGAAATATTATGTATTTTATTAAACAAGCCACTATACCGCTGTATTTTCTTTAATCTACCTTTGTATCAATTTTCGGGAGCAAATACAAATTCAAAATATTTAATTGTGCATGATACTAGTTCATTATTATATCTTCAGAATAATCTTGTGATCGATAAGGCTAGATCCTCATACTGGCGCCAGCGTTCGAACGCAGTAAATTGATTGGTTATGGGAGAAAAATGATAATTTTTCACCAACCAAAATCCTGCGTCCGAGCACTGGAGCCTGTACGAGTATCCAGCCGAAAACTTTCCTACACACACTCAACAATATCTCTTGTATCGAGCACCTCGTATGGGCATCAGTATGGATGCTTCACCTTCTGAAAATTGCTTATCTTCTCCACATGCACAAATTCCTAGCATCACTGGTATGTATGATCTTTATACGAATGTTTTATCTAATAATTTGATAAGGCGTACGAAAAATCTTATCTTTAACTTTCCCCGGATAACTTTTTCATTCATTTTTTGTTATGAATGTAAAATCGTAAGCGACAATACCAAAATTAATCAATGCAAGAATCCTAAATACTCTTGTAAAATTATAGTGCAATTCATACTCAAAGTATCGATGAAAATGACGAAAAGTACGTATCTCGAATTCAAGATCTTATTTTACCAATAAAATATCAGTTTGTCGGTACAGTTCAGTTGCGAACAACTGAATCTATAGGTCGGCACTCTTGTGAATATTACGAGCAGATACATAAGAATAAAAATTTTTATATCACAAGTCTAAACGAAAATTGACCATGAATTTTATATTCACACCAATTGACATTCACAGGCTACTATTGATACGTACCGGCTTGATATTTCAAATTTTCTAACAATAACAATTTCTGAAGTTACATCTAGAGCTTTGTCCATTTTGTTTTCTTAATCTTTCGTACATTTGAAGAACTGGAATTTGACGTAGCGGACTGACTAGACAAAGGTAAAGATTTCGAATGAACGAAATAATTTAGTGAATAGTAATAATGTATTTGTTTTAAGCTTAACATTTTTCATCCTTATCATTATATACACATACGTAATGAATTAATTTCTTAAGGAGAACATACAGTAGAGGGATAAAACGTTAAGGTACGAGAGCAATGACCATTGGCTCGGTCGAATCGTACGCACATATTGGCGAGATATGCATCCTTAACGAAATTAATTAATAATAATTTAAGTGGTCGCTTATCGCAATATTACTATAATTAGGATGGTTGTTAGAATGTATGCACTTAATATTCTATGTGTATGGTGCGAGCGTGCAACATATGCGTATTCCAAGAGTCGCAATTTGGCGTCCCTGTATATTATTAAGTTTTCCTTTGTGTGTGGCCCCCCCCCCTCCCACCTTCCCGGTAACTCAGAAATTTGCCATCTTGAAAAATCTCAAAACCTAAAGAAGTTCATTTCATTTTCAAATTGAAAAATATGGCTACGAATCATGTTATAAATTTTTTAAAACAATTTCGTTGGCTTCTTTCATGGCAAATTACTCCATTAACGCACAAGATACTCGACTGGCGTCTGCGACGAATAAAGGAACATAACCGCAGCAATTCATTCATCCCTATAATCCCTGTTAAGTCATGTACATTTTCAGTACTACCCAAGGTACAAGAGTATCCCAGAGCTCTAATGTGTACACCATGAATTATTAGAATAAAAAGAAATGCCCGTCAATTGATCGATCAAATTAAACGTGACGCGATAATCGCAGATTGCCCGGAACTTTTTACAAACACAGTTTAAAGGCTTCGATAAGCTTTTTTCCTTCCAAGAAACGGACCAGGTCTGTTATTTTTGTCAAACGAAACTAAATAGTATAAAAAGAAAAAATAAATTGTAATTGCGCCCAGTGTCATCTCGCAAATATAGACTTCACCTGGTTAGTGACTTTAGAGAAAGATTTAAAAATTGCCGTAATACGTTTCAATAGACGAAATGAGCGTGCGGAGTCTAGAATCTTTGTAGAATTTTCGTTAATTGGTCCGTCGCAGGTGATTCTTGACGATCGATAAGATTTTGTTTCAATTAAAAAAGAAAAAAGAAAGAGCAACGGCAGCAAGCACGGTGCTTACTTCCGCTTGCTCTTCTCGTGTTTCGTGGCTACGTGTGATGTAGGGTGCGCACGTATCCTGGTTAAGTAGTCGCTATGGTTGAATGGTTTTGAACCATGAGTGGTGTGGCTCGCGTGGCTGGGATGATTGGTATGGCTATTATGGTTCCCGTGTCCAAGATGGCTAGTGTGATTACCATGGGTTCCATGACTACCATGGGTTCCGTGCGTAGTGTGAGTACCATAGCTACCATGATTACCATGATTACCATGATTACCATGACTCGCATGAGTACCAGTGTTGTTGTCAACCTTGTCCTGGCGGCTGGTGGAGGCCTCGGAAAATCTGATGAAACAGAAGACGCTCAAGGAAAGTCGAATGGAAATCCTGATGCAGGTTATATTGTTGAAGAAGTTAATGTTTTACGCGTACGTTATCGACTGGGGCACACCGTTCACTGTCATGGACTGCAACACGTCATTCTCGTAGGACATAATGGTCTCCTTGCCGTTTTCGTAGACTCTGCAAGCAAAATAATAATAGTTAATGTTGCAGTTGATCTTAAACCGTACTGAATACAGTATAAACCTACTTCTTGGTAGTAATTTTCTTGCCGTTGATGAATCTCGTAGATGTTCTTGTTCTTGTCACCGGTGCTCCTCCACTAGGAGCTGAGAAATTGCTGCTGAAAGTGTTGAACGAAGTGAAGTTACCTAAACTACGACCAAGCAGGTCCTCCAGACCGAAACCTATACCAAGTGGACTGAAGAATGGCGTACTCAGAGTATTACTTGGATGGCTGTGTCTGTTCACGCCATAACGACTACCACTGCCAGGAAAACCTAAAAGAATAAAATCGTTATAACTTTAACATATCAAGTGAGGTAACATTGAAAACTTAAAACTTATGAAAGTACGATGTTACATCATTTTATACAGCGAGTTCAGGATTGGAAAGTCTGCCACTTGATCGAGATATGATTTTCTTAACCCTAATAATTATATCATATATGTATGTGTGGTGCACGTCAAATTATCAACCAGCAACCTTTACAATTAATTTCTCACTAACCACCAAAGAGATCTTCGAAGTGCGTTCCGCCAAAGAACTCCCTGAAAACTTCCTCAGGATCCCTGAAGACAAAGGATCCACCGAACTGAGCATGGAACTCATCCTCGTGGCGACGCTTGCTACCAGGCATGTGAAGACCTTCTTTGCCATGTTGATCGTAAACCCGTCTCTTTTTTTCTGCAAAAGAAATCAGAAAGTCTCGGTCAATATTAAAGGCGTTGATACTGTTATTTAAGATATCATATGCAAAATTTGTTTCCAAATTTAAAAAAGCAGGCTCCTCGTATTAGTCTTGATATTATGAGACGGTGGCTGATTTCCGGCGAGAATGACTGGTTCAGTTATGAAAATTAAGTAGTAGGATAATTAGATTAATTTAGGGTTATCAACCTTTACACTGCCGCAACTTGTTTTTTAAACGGTATCGACACTTTTCGAAATACGTATTTAATGAGCCATCAGGAGTTGAAAATGCATTAAAAAGTTCGAATACCACTTCCGAGATCGTTATATAGGCTTCCAAGGACTTTTTCGATATTTAAAAAATTTTTTCGGTGCTATCGGTGATTCGAGGTCGCTGTTAACAAATAAAAATTAAATGCCATATTTCCAAATTAAGAAAATTTAATCTCATGTAATTTTGAAAATTTTTTATACAATTCATTTTCAATGATCAAAAGCCCTCTGGTATTATTTTTTCAAAAGTTTTAATGCGAAAAGCCCCCTTCTTGGATCAGCTACTAAGAATATTAAATTTGTTTACGTTAGATTCGTTTTCAGCAGCCCCAAAATCCCTGATAGCACATCGACCGTTACAATATTGCACAACTTCCGGCAGTCTAAAGATTAGTATTTGAGGTATTTGACCACTCATTCCGTCTTGCGGGGAGCAAAGTTAAAAACTTGAAATTATTAGAGCATATTATAAATTATGAAAATATAATAAAACGAGGTAAAAGCAGCATTCCATCGGGCAAAATAACATAAAGAAAAGGGCCAAGGCTGAGCATAAACTGAAGGGCTTTCAATTTAAACTGTAGAAATCGATTGAGACCATCCGTCATTGTGACTACACAATCTCCTTGAAGGATTGTAGTAGCAGCGTCCGGAAATTTACATGTGTCAAATTAAAATTTCTTAAATTACAACAATGTCGTGGACTCGGGAGACATCAATCAAAAGATTCGGTCGAATCTCGCCAATTATAGGTTAGTCCTTCCTAGAGGTAACGTCCCCAAAGAAAACTCTTTTCACATGACTGCAAACTGGCGAACACTCTGAATAGGTGCTTTTTTTGTGTTAATTTTTGGTACCAAAGTATCGCTGGAAGGGAGAATCAAAGAAACTCCGGAAGGTGAATCCACGTCCTGGTCTTGAAGAAGCCTTCTGATACAATCGCTGGTCGTAGGTTCTTCTTTTAGTATCTGCATCGACAGAGAAATCTCACAACAAACCAGAAACCAGACATTTTTTAAAGGTTCCGTTAAGCGTCTCTTTGGAATAACATATAATGTAACTGAGCTCATCAGATCCTCAGAAGTATTCCTTCATGAAGTCACAGCATAGTTCCCCAGAAACAAAATAATAAAAAAAAAAAAAACAGACCCAAAAACATAATATACGTAAGATATAATGTTTCCCAAAATGTCTACAACAAAATAAAATTTTATTTCTTTCTAAAACGAGAGAAACCAAAAATGCTACATGATTGTATTACTTAGTTTCTGTAAACTCGTATTTCTATGCACATTACTGCTAGTATTATGACAAAAAACCATAGATAGAATCCATGTTTGTGAAGAAAAATCATTATGGTAACAACAGAAGGTGCTTTCGTAACTTTAATACACAAGCTAATATTATGCGCATTAATGTTAACCAGTTGCAATATTCTCGAACACCTATTATTATCAACGTTGCAATAACATATTTTCTTGCATCCTTATTTGTCACAAATAAAAGAAACTCCTTTAATTGATCCATATCAACATTTAAAAATAAATATAACTAATAATTTGTCAATCAAAACTGGCACAAAGGGGTGCTTTGGTTGGTTGATCTCATATAGTTTTAACACATACAGTTTCATGCTCAATCGAGTAAGAAAATGATGCGAAGAATATCCTGAGCTAAAATATTGGTCCATAGTTATATTTTCCTTATACATACTTGCTTCGACTGCAAAATTCTAATATCCATCAGCAAAATAATGAGAAATAAATCTTTACCTTTGCTATATACTCTACCAGAAATAAGAAAATTAATCTGATCATCTTGATTTAGTAATATTGTTGCCGTGAGTCTTCGCACTTGTAAAGTCTCTCATACTCAGAACTTTTGTTATTATTTATTAGATTTACAGCTCAATGTAGAGTTTCATGATTTTTCCTCTGCCAGCTTACTTACAACTGAATAGAATCACTTTACGGAACAGATGCAGTGCTTTTTGAGTTTTACTAAGCAACTGACAAGCATTGAATGGTTGTATCGTAACTGTCTTCATCCTTTGTAAACATGCAAAAATGTCAAATTTCGCACGGTTTAAATTTACGAAAGCACCATCTAAAAGTAAATACCCGAAAGGAAGCTCGTGCCAAGCGTGTCGAATGTGTGTAAAGCATGGCAGTCGTTACTCTTTTTTTAGGTTAAGGTACGAACAAAAATTATTCATCGAAAGTGAACTAGCAGCCGTCACATAAAATTACCATCGATTAAGACTTCGTACGCCTCGGAGATTTCCTTAAACTTCTTGTTTGCTTCGTCCAAGTTGTCAGGATTCTTGTCAGGATGCCATTTTAATGCTAATTTTCTGTATCTGAAAAGCAAAAAATATATCTATTATTGTCATATTACATAGTTTCGATTAGTAACAATGTATCAGTTGAGGTCAATAAATTTTCTTATAATCAATTAATTATAACGCTGAAATTGATTATAATGGACAAAAATCGAGTTTCATTGTCGCTTTCTCATATTCGAATTGTTAAAGGAAAATAGAACAGCCTATTTCCATGGGTGAGTTTTAACAGTTTGTTTTTGCCACAAAAATATCTTCACAGAAAGCTCTGTAGATTAATTTATTACATAAAGTAATAATCAATCTAATCTAATCAATAAAAATCTTTTAATGTGGAACCGGAATAATCATTTCTTAGAAAATATATAAAATATAACTGATCTGTTATGGCGACCTAACAATACCTTTGGCAGTTCCCTATCCAACACTTATCACACTGTTGCACAGAATCACGGGGGGAAATAAAAAAAAAAGGGGGCCACGCAGAGAAAGTTTTACATCTATTAACTTTACACCATATCTCGTCTAACCAATTACAACATTTTTGGCAGCGACGTTTCTTGCTTCCAGCTTCGTCCGTTTGACAACTCGCCCATGAAAACAGCCTACTCAATTTTCCCTCAAGTGTATCAAAATAATTGAGTCTGATATATTTAAAGTAATCCTTCCCGCACAGGCTCATCTAATTCTTGTGATAACTAAACACTAAACTGATCCTAACACGTTAAATTAGTTTCATTAAAAAAAGCTAGCAATAATTTCAAAATTTTACGTATAAATTATTCTATAATTCATTTACGTCAATAAGAATGTCCTTTTAGATTTATTTAATATATTATTTGCCATTAACTTCTGTCTCAATTTCTATTTCTAGGTCAGTTACGACAACTTAGAGTTCGGTTAATGCGATGAAAACCATAGATTGTGAAAGTCATTATACTACACTTAAATTTAACGATTTTACTGAAACGCATCAGAGGTTTTTTGCATTGTAATTTCAAAAAAAATATTTTTATAAAAATTGATATTCTACAGTTTTTTGGATCCGCCATTTTGAATTTCGAAATTTTTATATATTATTCGGTTTCGGCAACCTCAAAAACCACGGGGTACTATTTTCTCATGAAAATTCCAAGATCGAAAATCGTTTTTTTAGCTGTGCAAATACGCACTCTTACACACTGGTTACATACTGATGGCATGCCTTTTTTCCGTGGGTATAAGTATGCGCCGTACATAATTTCTCAATGCCGTCACAATGGCATTGAACGTCTCTCAATTTTTAAATATAACCTAAAATTCACGTGAAAAAATCAACTTTCAATTTTAGTCTCCAACCAACCCATGCATTAAATTCAACAATAACAAACAATTGTGTATACCAATAAAAAACATGAGTGGACATCTGAAACGATAGAACTGAACGTCACAATTACGTCGACAAGTGGAGACATAAATTTTCAAAAAAATTGTCTCCGCCATTACGAATTGTTCCAATACGTATACGAAGATAAATTCGACATTAATATTTGTCTGATTATGCTGCAAACGCGCCTTCCATTGACTGTTTATTTCTATACATTTTCTCTCTCTCTCTCTCTCTCTCTCTCTCTCTCTCTCTCTCTCTCTCTCGATCTCCCAACCTCAAGACGTAACTCAGTTATGGCAGCAGCGTTTATTTTCGTAACAGCCAAATGGCTCCGAGCAGTTTGACTGTTGTGTGTTGGCCGTGAATCGGGTCAGAGCCCTCTTCTAACACGATACACATTAGCTAGCCGAAATCTCAATATCATGAGCGAACTCATCAACATAAGGGTTACGTGCTTAAGTTAAAACTGCAGAAAAGTGAACCTCGATATTATCGGACACAGTTCCTCCAACATTCAACGACAAAATCTAACAACACAATAAAAATGGCATATCAACCACATAATGTACCGTGTTTATTTAAAAGCTTTAATGGTTTTATTTCCCCATGGAGGATCAAAGGCCACAGAAAATGCTACCTTAACCTCTAAAAAAGGGCAAGCCGATTTTTCGACACACGTAGTAAAGTTCTAAATAAAAATTTGTGAAAATCTTTAGAAAATATCCGCCCGTCCCTTACAAATTATTGGAATGCTATCTTTAGTTAGACGAAGCATAAATATACGAAAAAAAATTACGTAAAAGACGAACAATCAATAATTTAACAGCCGAAAATGTCAATCCCTTTAATTTACTGCGAAGCGTCTGTTATACTGTATTGCAGATAATTTTTAACCAAGTCTTATTTCGTTTGGCAACTAAAAATCGTTGCACTCGATGCAAATCGTTTAGACTGTCAGACACAGTGATCGACTTTGGAGTTAATTTAAACTCTGGCACCCTTAAGGCCTATTAATTCGGTCGCGTGAGTTTGGTTGATTGATTTAGTATCGATTTGTAAAGTCAATCGCTTTATCAACGAAACAAAATTCATCCAAATTACGTTTTAATATTTCATTCTAAGGACATTGCAGCACTATATAGAAGCCTAATCTAGGCAATTTATTTTAAGAACTTTAGACTAAGGTTACGTCACGCATAAATAATTATTTCAAGAATAACATTTTTTTTTCTATTATATTAACAACAACCCTCTAGAATATACACTATTACTATGTTTCATAAGATATTACGTGATTATAAGACTCAATACGACGTTCGGTTGGTTCGCGCAAAAATTGCCCATAAAGAGTATTAAAAATATTAAATAATAATAACAGTTTGTATAAATTCCAATAAATTTGAGTTTGTCTTTTTTTATTTGCACGATGTCGACCCCCCGTACCGGGGGATGTGGGTATGTTTTGAATGGCAACAAAAAAATTTCATAATTTCAATAATAACATTTTTTTCAATATATCAACACCCCCTAGATATCTCAGATAAAACAGATAGCCTAATAGATAATTCCAAATTACTGGAAAAATTGTTTCTAGTTTTCTCAGATTTTCTGTCGGTGAGAAAAGTTTGCAAATGAAACTTTAACAAGAAAATCATAAAGATAGAATACTTTTTACCGTGCGGCTTTACGTTTTCTTACGGAAAATGACTTTATTTTCAATATGATTGAATAGATATGAGACTATCGACAGCTTATTTGCCCGTTGAAATATACCCTCCTTTTTCGCCCTGGTCGCCTATAGCGTTCGATTTGCCTTCTCCCCGACTGTGTTTAAAAAACTATTACCTAACTAAAGTAAAGGATTGCGTTCGCAAACTTAATACAACACTCAGACGATCAGAGTAAAAATTTTCCGTACTAAATGTTAACCCATTTGCATCATTAGCGCATATGTGCACGCATTTTGCTCGGAAATTATCAGATAATGATAATGACTTTTCTGTATGATGAAAATGGGTTAAAAGTATTGAGTAATAATAACAGTCTGAATAAATTGCAAAAAATGTGCATTTAAAACTTTTTAGGATAATTTAAACCAAAAAAAAAACAATAAAACTACATACGAGAATTAAAAAAAAACTTGAAGCTGCGTAAACAAGCTATAAACTTATATCTACAATGAAAGAGACAATGAAAACGCACTGTCCATGACCATAACAAACGTAAAGCCACAAAGAGAAAAAGGAGAAAAATGAGAAAATTTCGTCGATCATTTGTATAAATGTACTTACGCCTTTTTTATATCCGCACTTGTTGCGCTACGCGATATGTCCAGTATAACATAGTAGTCGACCATTGTTTCTGGCCTCTCCTACTGCGAAAGTGATAAGGCCTGAGGCAACCACCTGTCAAACATAACGTTCATTAGCACGAATCAATGTAAACCGTGGGACGATATAAGAAAAGGATTAGCATTTTTCAATGAAATGTGTATCAGGCTTGAATGAATCACAAAATATGAATAATCACAAAGAAACAAAGATCTCCAGGGCGAAGAAAACGATTTTATATAATCACATAAAACTATATGTATAATCGGATGTAAAAATTTATAAAAATACACTATACTATTATACAAATAATATTCCCTAAACTACTTGCAATGAACCCATTTATGGATAAAACTTCTCTTTGAAAAATATTATTTGTACGAAATTTACATTTTCCCAGTTAATTCTTGTCAAATTGTATCTGATCAGATAAGATCGGACAGAGACAAACTTTTGAACTGATTATATGTATATTATACATAATATCTATCTGGGACAAAAGTAAACACAAAAATAGGATAATTTCTTTTCTGCAATCTTGGCGAACGGCAAGAGAAAGGATAAGTTACGTTAAAGAGTGTACTGAAAATAAAAAAATAATGGGGCAAGAAGAAATGCAGTGCTGGAGAACCAAAGGGGGGGGGGGGGATAGTAACGAAGGCAGATGGAAATAGGATAACAATTAAGGTACAAGCTATATAACCAATTTGCTATTCATTAAATGGGAAAAAATGATATAGTTATAATTATTAGAGGAATTTTTTTTTGCATTTGGATAAAAACAAATATAAGGGACCATCAGAACAGTTTTAGGGAGATTCACTAAGTAAACTAGTGAAACATAAACACAATAATGAACGTTGACAGAATTCATGTAATTGTTACTGGAAGTTTGTTATCCAAATAATAACTATTATTCTAGTAATTATTTTTTGCGTGTACGTATATGTCACGTGTTTAATTTAAACTGCTACTAAAGGACGTATTTTATGCTAACTTTCGCTATCGTTGAATTATTTAGGATCAACGAATGCAAAGAAAAAAAATCACTGTACCCGCAAAACATTTATCAAAATTCCTCTGCAACAATTACTAACAGCATGACCAATAATGTAAAGCTCTAGAATTGTTTGAAAAATATTCGGAACTCTAAAAAAAATTATCATGTAAAAAAGGGCTGAACTATTTTTTCAAAATTTTTCGATGAAAAGTATAAAATATCTATTCAGATGTGCCAACAAAAATTACGTTTCGTAAAAAATGGAGAGCGCTATGAAGGTACCACCCGCCCCGTACTTTTTTCAATCGTGATTTTTTCAAATTCGATCGGCAGAACTATTCCTGGAAAGTATCTGAAGCTCTAGAACTCTTCAGACGGCAAATGGAACTATTTTTATTCATTTGTATAATAGAGGGGAGGCCAACTTTACAGAGCTAAGACTTCATACGATTGCAAATCTCAAACTCACCAAAAAAAAAGAATTTTTTAAAAAATATATATATAATTCAAATAATTCAAAGTGTATTGAAATGACAATATTTAAAGAACCCGCCATTATATATTCAATAAAAAATATAAATATATACACCATTTTTTTGAACAAAAAAAAATACTATCTACTTTCCCTCAAATCATTAAAGAGTCGAGGACTGGACCGATCGTAATTCCCGAAAATATAAAATTTTCGAAAAGAATAGCAAAAGAAATCGACTTATCAAGCCACAGTATAAAAAAGCCCAACGAGTCTCTACCTTATCTCTCTCGTCTCTCTCGTCTCTCTCGTCTCTCTGAATATTTGTGCATCTTCTATCGGTGTTTCTTACCGTGTCTGAAAACGGCCAAGTCTTAAAGACTGGGCCAATGAGAATTCTAAAGATAGGCGCCCGCAGTGTCCAGAATAGATCGAAAAGTAGAGGTGGAGGTCACTTAGATATCCTCACGGCACTCGAGTCCACTCGTGTGGATACTTCAAGAATATATTTGTATATATACACGGTTGTGACATAATAACATGGGAAATTCTTGAACAAAGTCTAACCAATAAAAAAAATGCTTTTTATTTTTTGTTTCAAAATTTTCCCAAAAATATATACGTCTTTTGTGCCACTCTTTGTCACATACAACCTGCAGGATGATATCAATTGCAGCCCCCCCCCCCCCTACCGAAGCGTTAAGTTGAGTTAGGTTAGGTATATCGGAAATGACACAAGATCCTTTAACTACACAACATGCCGTAGAGGTTCAAACCTTCAGGCACACAGCGCACAAGCTTTTACCGGCTACTAAGGAGTTTTCAAATTGAAAAAGAATTCCCTAATGAAAATAAGGCAGACAATGTTCTTTCCGTGTGCGATACAACGAAAATTGCAACATTCGTTGCGAAAATTGATAAGCGATTGTGACAAGCGACAATTGCTATGCGATATCACCTCTTATACGATAACAACACATGACGACGACACAATCTAATCGCATTTATCAATAACGGACAATGATAACTTAGATTAATCCGATATATTTGAATCACAATCCAAATGACACACGAGAAAGCACAATGAACGCTACACCACAAGATCACATCGGGTCTAGAGTTTACGGCGAAACGTTAACACTGGTACTAAATAGGCTTGAACAATGTAGCGTAATTGAGGTTAGGATTCACGTTAAAACTTATTAGGCGTTTATCGTGGGGTTAGATTAAGTTAGGTTAGGTTAGGGCTCGGTAGGAGTGCACAGTAATGTACGGGCCGTTGCTCGTGCCACAGGCATCTCTCCTTTTTTCTTGTTCCTGCTTCTCTCACCTGTCGCGAAACCCGACGCCGAAAATACGATGGAAGCGAGTAACCTCGACGCCGACGACGACAACGACGACGACGAACGACGAGCACGAAGATGCCGACGGACGATATAGCGTACAGAGAGGCGGTGGTGGGAAACTCTTGTGATGATACCTTAAAGGCGGTCTCACATGACGGCGATATGCAACCTTGCCAAGGAATCGGAGCGACGACATCACACACCGGTGCCGAACAGATCCGAGAGCCCGGCGGCGTTTAGCTTGGAGACGGGCGAAGAGTTTTGCGCGCGTGAATAATATGAAGAGGTGGGAGAAAGAGAGAGAGAGAGAGGGGGGGGGGGGGAGAGAGAGAGAGAGAAACGTGGGTGAGAAAACTCGGTATGAATCAGACGGAATTTGGATTCGACTGGGTTGACGTAGCAGTGAAGGCACACACGTGGGCCGGACATCGCCTTGCCGAGGAGTGGGCGAGTTTCCAACAATGGGAATTCGACGAATTCGCCCTCAAGCGAAATGAACAGTCGCCGCCGCGCATGACGTAGCGCGGTGACTGTTCTATGCGAGTTTGCTTTGTGATTTGAGTCTTTGCTGTTTGTTTATTTTAGTGTGATAAAGGGGGGCGATAGTCTTCTTTATTTGTTGCTACTGCAAAAAGTGAATTTCAACGGTGCATATACTTTTGTATGGATAATATGGGCTCCTTTATGTAATTTACTGACTGGTATCATTAACAAATAATGATAACAATTACGTCATTATCAGCCATTTCAATTTTGGGCGACAATTTTTTTTTTTAATTTTAACGTGATTATTCTTCCCTTCCATTTTTTTTTTGTATAACTTGATGCTGTCACTTTACTATACTTTACTAGTTTAACAATAAGAAACCAATGAGATGCGATATTCACGTACGGATATACCCATTTACGTAGTTTCAGCAATGCAGATGCGTCGCAAGTTCAGTGAATTTATGACACGCGCTGCATATCGCTGCTCCCGATCACTTCGTATTCATCAGTTATCCGTAGGGGACACGATAGAAATAAAAATAATCTTTTGCTGTTTTTCATAAATCACTGCTGGGCGTCCAGGATTCATCTAATTTTATATTCATTTACATAATTTACTATCATGTCATACTTCACGTCTATATCTAGAGGGCTGTTTAAAGTTAAAGAAACTCAAAGAAGGCGTAACGTACGTTTGGATTATAAGATACACGTATCAACTGATGTAAGGGTAACGAAAACTGAGCGATAATTTTAAAAAAGTCACTATATGGGTACACAGAAATGTGAATATATATATACGAGAAAGTATAGGCGATTGAGAGCGGCGAATGAACGCCTCTAGCCGGCCCTGACGACGGAGTCTGCGTGTGAGCGGGAGAGCGTACAGATGCCTATATACAAGGAAACTCCGAGTCGAGTGCGAGCTCGATAGCGAGTGTGCGCGCGTGCGAGCGCGAGAGAAAAATCGAGAGACAAACACGAAATCGAAGCACGAGGGTCCACGATAGAAACGCGAGCGCGGGAAGCTAAAGAAAACGTAAACCCTATTCTTCCTGATACAAGGCCCAACTCAGATCCTGGCGACCCACATTGCCTCCCGAAAAAAAAAGAGAGCCTGCGTATATTAAACGTGAATGAATTAAGAATAGCGCTAACAGATTACGAGCTATTATTAATAAATGTTAGAAGTACCCATTGTGTAACGTCATTTTCTTCTCGCAGTATTGAAGTTAAAAAATGACAATTACGTGTACTATTAATAAATTAAAATTATATTGAAAATACATTGACTTTTATTTTATTTAAAGTTTTATTGTCCTCCGTTAATTCCGGACTTGTATAGCTCAACAGAGAGTCTATAGAATATAAATCTAACTACGCCCTAAATGCACTGTTCGATTTTCATAATAAATTCTTACTAAAGGAAACTGGCCCACAGCATACAGGGTTGCGGCATTTTGTGAATAATTTGGTCAAGGAATTAATTTTGAAAATTGCAATTTCAGTTTCATTTTATTAGACGTAACCGCGTACGTTCTTAAAATTGATATTGTATAGTAATGAAAAAAAAATATTCCGTGCATCATTTCATTTCGCAGCAAGAATTTGAATTCTTGGGGGGACATCTTGGGGGGGGGGGGGCACCTGCGACACTATAACGCTTGATAACGAAACCAATATATTTGGGCCCTTTGTCTGCCAAAATATTTGGAGAACAATTAATCGAAAGAATAATTAATATTAATTCGTTCTCTTTTGTTTCAATCTCCGCCGCAAGGTTAGCATACAGATGCAGAATACAAAAATTTCTTGCAAATCTTCGAATTTAAATTTCACAAATTCTCTACTATCCGTGTTATTCTGCTTAGAAAATCACGAAATATTCGCCCGAAACATTTACCCTGACAGAATGACAAACCCAAGATTAACATTGATTGCGCGCAACGTCTCGAAGCTGTTGTATATAAGACGAGCAATGACAAAAAAGAATTCTCAAAACGATAATGAAATTAGAAGAAATTAAACAGTCGTTAATCACTTTACCTGTAATTTAATCGGTGGCCGAAACGGACCCAAAAACTGTCTCACTAAAAATCTTTTTCTCGGTATCCATTGTGAAATCCAAAAAATTCTTACGATTATGTGTTCTCATCCATCGGTTAAAATTTACCACGCCCAATTTAATGAAGGTCTATTTGTCTATAAACTATCTAAGACTGTATACATATGTTTTTCTTTGTCATTTTCTACAAACATATACATAACGTGGGTTTCATACGAAATTAACCTCCTGCCTCGGGGAATTTAATCGACGCTCGTGCCAACCCGGACCAAACGAGGAGAACAATTGTGGGCCGTCGTTAGGTGAACATCTGAGAGATGTGATTTCCTGTTACGGTGATCCAACGATGATAATCATAATACTCATGAATTTTTTATTATAAAATAAACGTGTGAAAATATAAGATAACCTCTCAACATTCGAGCTAAAAATCATTGCATTCTACCGTACGAAAGTGAAGATATTGAAATTTTAAGTTACTCATTTCTTGTAGGTTGTGTATATCTATATAGTGGAAATTTACACTTTTAGATTTTTTATATATTACAAACTATACGGTCAATCAAGTTTAATTTTTACATAGACCAACATTTAGTTATTATCTAGTAAATAAAAAAAAATCAGAATTTTATCTCGAATTGTGCGTTACCATCGTCGACGTATAGTATAGACTACGCATATAGACATTGAAAAAATGGTCGCCCGAAAGACAAAGATAGCAGCAGCTATCTACGCTAATCAGCAGCGATAGTACGAGAGTATAGAAAACATAGGCAATGGGAACATTAGAAAGAGAGAGCAACTGACAGTCACTTCGTTTTCTTTTTGTTTATTTGAGCAGACACTTTTTCAAAGGATCTAAGGTAGGGATCGCGTAGTCCATACTATATGTCGATACTTAGAGCCACCTTCATTGATTAACCATATTTCCACCATGCGAGTTTTCATCAGTAAAAATAAATCGCCAGTCTCACTGGTTGAATATATATTTTATTTAATTTAACCACCATTCGCCAACCACGTTTAAATTAGACAGTATGTGGACAGCATCGAGAGAAAATCTGTTTATGAAGTGAATGTGAGATGAAGGAACAAAAAATTGGTAAGAGTGGTCATATCATAGACAGGGGTAAAACGTGGAAAAAAAAAATGGAAGAATAAAATTACAAAAGTGATCATAATGCGACGACTATGGCCCACTGAGAACATTTACCATCTCGACACGAGTCATTGCTTGACGTCACTCTTACATATTTGGCCAGGCGTTTCGAAACGCAGAATTTTACACTACCGTTATACCGTAGTTCGCAGAGAGGCCCTTACTAATGCATCAAAATAATGTAACATAGTGCCGACCGAAGTGTAAAAGAGCAATTATTCACAATAGTCTTTCGAAGGGCCATTTCTGCTCCCCGCTGGTACTTGCTTCCACGAAATTATTTAGAAAAGTCCATTGCTTCACGTCACTTTTACATATTTGGCCGAGTGTTCCGAAACACCAATTTCTTTATACTTCATTTTTTTATTTTTAACAAAATTCACTATGCAGTCGTATTCCAGACACATTCGATTTAAGGCATTAGACATCTTTTTTTTTTCTTTCTTGCCTGTAATTTTTTCAAATATCACGTTTACGAGGAAATATCGAAATTAATCGTTTCCATGTAAATTTTCAGGAAAATGATACTGCTGATGAAAACGACGAAACATCCAATTACGTTAATACTCGCAAAAGTCGCGCAACAGTCGTTTCATTATTCCTTTACATTTTTATGAGTATGCCATTAATAATGCAACCAAAATTCTGGGAAGAACCGAAACGCAACTACTATTTGTTTCAGGTAATAAAGATCGATAATTTCTCGATCTTAACATGTATTTTTTTCTTCAGACATTCCGTCACCTTTACCACTAGCGATATACGTTTCCAAGATTGGTAAAAGTAGCCACATTAGTTTTGCAAGAAATTGTTCCAAAAAATTAATCACAAATTCAATCGAAACTTTTCAGTGCTAATGTAATTTTAAGAATGTCACAACTGCGACTCTGAAATTAATAACTATTACCAAATGCGCTTTGACAAATCTTGTTAAATTCGCAGGAAGTAGGAGGAAAATGGGACAAAACAGGCACTGGGGGGCAGTCGTGGCGAAACGGGTATATTGCAACGGGCCAATAAACTGTCGCAACCTCATATTCTTTTCAGTTACCCAGCGTCTCTCACCTAATTTGACCACTTAAAATATCACGGTTGCCTTTGATGATACGGAAAAAAATCTTTAAGGAAAATTTGTATGGGAAATACTCTGAGATTAGCATACATTTTTTTTTTATTAATATATTTTCTTTTTTGGAGAGTTCAAGGTCATCGAAGTTTCTTAAATGGGTCGATATATTTTTATTAAAACAGTCTTATAGCTCACCAAAAAAATTCAGCGATGTGCAATGTGGTAGCCTTCACGAGACCTTGTCCTTGGATCTTTGTACCGAACAACTTTTTCGTAAATACTTTTCCCATATCACGCAAGGCAACCAAGATATTCTGAGCGATCAAGTTAGGCGAGACACCCTGTATAGAAAATAATAGTATATCGTGCATTAAGAGTGTAAAAGAGGTTATTTTGACGAGTGTGAAGTTTGCCGCGCACGTGCGACATTCACACGAGTCAAATTATAACCTTTCATCCTTGATGCATGTGATATTTTTTGTCCGGCTCCATTTGAAAACACGACGTCTAGGTTACACACGATCAAAAAGTTTTAAATCTGCTACAACGGAAGGTTGCGAAGCATAAACTATGAGACTCGGTATAGATATACCAGAGACTATGCTCTTTAAGATAGGACCGATAAGAAAGCTTAGCAAGGGATACTTTATTTTATAAAACTAAACAAACTTGCATCACCGGTTATCGCTAGAACCATTATGTAGTTGCTTAAAGATAGTCAGGCTACAAAAATGATTAAATATAGTGTAAGCTGTAGCAAAGGATAAGCAATCGATTCGTGAATTAAAAAGAAAGTTTTCAAGTTCCCAGTCAGGTGTGGCGCAAACGAAAGTACAATAAATAGGGCGTAAAATTTAGCAAGCAGTCGAGAATCAATCCGTAAAAAGAAAAAAGTTGTAATTTTTCATGTTGGGGGCCAGCGTGAATCTACCGCCCGCTCCAAATAAAAATTTAATAAAATTCAAAGCGGGAAGGCTGCTAACGGAAGTAAAAAGGGTGCAAAATTTTAGCAAATGAAGTGAAAAAAAATGTGTGAAAATTCAAACTTGGGAGCTAACTTCATACAGGTGAAAGTTATGTGAATCTGGCACCCGACTTAAAAATATTTTAATTTTCAAAATGCGATTCGATTGTACCCCGTTTGTACCTCTTTGTGCCACTTTCATTTTCGTCTGTATCTCAAAGAATTCGGAATTACAGGAGGAAGGTGGGGGGGGGGGGGCTAACACCCGACTTTGAGTAAATTAAATTCTCTTTGCAGGGATGTATTTAAAACTGTTTGTACCCGTTTGTACCACTCTTCATTTCGTTTGTACCCCAAGAGGTATGGAGATACAGGATATTCAAAATTCGCTAAGAGGGTAACTCCTTCATTATTTGAGCTAGCTCAAATCTGCAATGGGGAATTTATTCAGAATCGTTGGTATCCGTTTGTACCGCTTTTAGTATTTTTTTCATGGTACAAACGGTTCTAGATACATCCCTGCAAACAGAATTTAATTGACTCAAAGTCAGGTGGTGGAGGTTTTTACCCCCCCCCCTCCCCCGCGATTCTGAACTCTTTGTGGTGCAAAGAGGTACAAACGGGGTACAATCGAATCGCGTTTTGAAAATTAAAATATTTTTAAGTCGGGTGCCAGGTTCGCATAGATGAAAGTTTCGAGTATTACCCGTGTGGAAATACGATAGGGGTTTACTGGTTTGCACCGAGCGTCTAGCTAGCTTTCTTGATCAAGGTTAACTGAAGAGACGCTAGATATAATCTCGGTAGAATGAACCTATAGATGACACGTAAATCTAGAGTCTATCTAGTTTTCCTGTTCTAAGTTATCTGTAGAGGGGCTAGACGTAAATTATCTAGCACATACCTATAGAGCGCGACGCATCTCGAGTCTATCTAGCTATACTAAAACAAATTGTTCAGCGCTCCTTGCGCGCGAGATCACGGGCAAGACGAAACCTTATCTTCACAGTTCTTGTGCACTCATAAAGTTAAAATAGTGAATAAAATAGTACTACTACTACTTGGAATAATGGATGAAGAAAAAAAGCGATCTGTAAATCGAGATCGGGTAAAAAGACACCGTGCTGTGAAAGCCGATGTCGAGGAAATATTGCGAAAACGATCTCGTCACCAACTTCGTCAAAGTAAGGGATTATTTTGTGACAGTTTCATAGATACGAAATTCACTTCATGCATTTGATATAATAAAATTATGCTTACGTTAATGTTATTACATAAACGCCGACAATCACCGATAATTTAGTCATAGATAGTGCTCGTGTAACATTTTTTAACCTCTTTTTCAAATTATTATTTTACGTTATTTCCTAGGCTACTTAGATGCTAGCTAGCTTGCACCTCGACAGTTTTATTATTCTCAGGCTGACCAAGCGCTAGCTAAGTTTACAGGACGAAGTATAGAAATCCTGTCCAACTCCTAGATAGCTTTTCTATCCAAAGGCTGGATACCGCGAAATTACACATAGCACGAGATCCTAGCCAGCTTTCCTATCTAGATCTTGTACAGAAAATAGGTAAACTTGGTGTTATCTATCCGATACCTAGTTTGAATTTCTACACGGGTATTAGTCTTAATTCACAAAGCCTCTACTACAGTGTATTAGTAATAGGCTAATGATTAGTCATTAGCATGTGGGTATTGGTACCTAACGTTATTGTGCTTAAGATTCCCACAATTACTGTGAAAATGGTCAGATGATTTTTTAATTTAATTTAATCCTTTGCGGTCGGAGCCACCCGACGAGCGAGCGTCGCAGTAGACGAGAGGTATTGGTGCGCGTAATAAAGAAAATATACAAGTACATTATACGAAAGATAAGTAAGACTTGATCGGTAAAGGTCTCTAATTTCATTCAAAGGAAATTTGACTCTTTAGTTTACCATACCCATGCGTATCTTATCGTTTATAAACGATAGACGTACGCATACGTCTCCGCAGCTGTAAATTAAATTGGGCGACTATATGCCGACACGCGTCCGCAAAGGGTTAAAAGGGATAGAGCAAAGTCACAAGTCATTTTACGCCCGTTTGGCTAATCAATTGCAATTTCTCGTATTGAAAACAAAAATTGCACATCAGGATATTTCGGCAGTCGTAATCCGAAGAGCGTGACATCATCAAAGAAAATTGCGAAAAAAGTTGCACATCAACGTTAGAAAAAATAATGCAATTATTAATTGAAAAAAAAATTAGTGAATAAGGGATTCTTCATTTTTGCACGACGAATATCCAACAGTAATCGTCGCGTTGTTATCTGCAAGACCGTTATCACATTGATATTCTTGTCATTGACACAATTAACATTTTTACCCTGTCGTAATCACAAAGAAATTTTAAATTGTGTCACGTGCATCGATAGCTATTATTAGCGCCCACTTTGATTATATAATAATAAAAATAAAAATTGGCACATTATTCTTTTTACAATCGATGAATAAATCAACCCGCAGAAATGAACCACAGTAGAACTTAAGTAGTAGTCGCACCTGTTTTCAACCCTAGTAGAAATTTTATTATGAAAAATAAATCAAGAGCCCCTCAAGGTCCATCACTATACAGTAATACGTCGGAGTTAAAAAAGCAAATGCGTTTTGCGAAATTACTTTGTTGTGGGAAAACTTCATTATCAAAGGTCAAAATAACCTAGAGAGGTTATGGAAATGTTCTTCCTGATCGAAATCTTAAAATTATTAGTTTTTCCTTATAAAAGAGAATTTCGAACAACGATTTTCAATTTTTCTGTATATCTCGAAGAAACCGACTGGCCTCGGTCTATAAAAAAAATATATACATATAATATATTAACGTCACTGTCATCATTACCATTCGACTCCTGACATTTAAAAGTGTCGAAGTACTTTTAGAAAATAAAAATTGATCAATTTTGACCGAAGATATGAAATATTGAAAATCAGTGATGCAAATTTACACCAGTGTGTAACAGACTAGAGATCTGAAAACAGGTGTGTAAACGCGAGTTTAAACGAGTTATACCTGCGCAAGGCCCAGTGTGGTGTCGACAGGCTTTGAGCAGCCAAAAAAGGATCTACTAGATAATGCACAACGTCTATGACTGAAATACTGTTTACAATAGAATTTTCGTCTCGCTGCACTCGATGAACATTAAAAACAGATTACTTACATTTCCTATAGTATTATTAGCTAAATACTAGGGAATCTGTTCTCACAGATAGAGTCTAACACAGAGACTCACACAGAGTCTAATGAATCGAAATCTGTATATATGTATTAGACGGCTGTCACAGTCTTCGGAAAATTTCGATATTTCGATTATCGATTATAGTGATGCCTGTAAGTTAACTAATCACGTGTCACTGGTTGACGTGATTGGTTCTTTTTAATTGCACGTATCTCCATAGGCGCCAAGACTTCTTATAATTAGTCCTACGTGCGTGCGACGCTAGAGACTCTACTGTAATCATTAACCCTTTTGCTCCACCGGAGAACCGCCACTATACGTGGCACCGCGCTAAAAAAATGTGCTCGTAGAACTCGTTATCGACTATAGTCATTGCTCGTTACACATACACAGGCAGGTCGCCGTATGGGCGCCGACTATAGTCGCAGTTCGTAGACACAGGTCGTACAGACGAATTTAGAGATAAGCCTGCCTCAAAGAACAATTAAATTATTTATGTTTTTTTTTTTAAGACAGACAATAGCAAACATTAGCTAACGTAACTTCAAAGAATTTTAATGCAATCTTGCATATGAAAAAATATTTCACCTCTATACGTGAATCGAGTTCCAATTAGCTAAGAACGAATTTATCAAATTAAATGGAGTGAAAAATATATGAACTTTCTGGAAACGTTCTGATACTAACCGATAATTTAATTATAATTATATAAAGCCAAAATCTACATTCGTTATATTGTAATCGATCGATAATACGATACGCTATAGGATGGCTACTCTTTGAATATTGAAGTTTTAATTACGTCATTTTCTTCACGCATTAATTCATTCCAACAGATTATAGGTATACTTATATACATATGAGAAATTCCATCAGACTTTAGCCACCCATATTTTATTTGCTGTGCTACGTACATTAGGTCGTTTCACGACCAACACAAAACTTTCATATTTTATAATTTTTGATACGATTCACCGTCTCCGGGATATCTGTGTTCAAAATAAAAACGACCGAATCCACGTAGCACAGCAAATAAAATACGGGTGGCTAAAGTCTGATGGAATCGCTCATATACATATAATACTGTACGCATAACTTGTGTTACGTCCGAATGAGAACCTTCAGCCACACTTCATATTTTTAACCTGCATTTTGTCTGATGCGACGCATTATGCTACTGTCATCCTATGTATTCATAACAAATGATAGTCCAAATATTAATTTTCGAAGAATCATTCTAACCCGTCACTCACCTAACGAAAACACATCGACAGTTATCTTTCGCACCTTCGTGACAGCCGAGATACATGCATCCTATAGAAATTATAGTGTAAACTAAACAGTAGTCACGCGCCTTGTGTGTGACCCGAAAAGCTATTGTATAAGGAAGAGGTTATACAAAAGACGAAAAGATGGTCAAGAAATAGAGGGTAGTCCCCACCTAGTGACCAGAGCCTGGCAGTTAGTCACAGGTCAATTAAAAGTTATTACGTCTTCGCGAAATTATAAAAAGGGAAGGTCAGTTCGATCGAGAGAGTTTTCGGGTCAGCAGTCGTAGAGTCAAGTCAAGAGTCGCCAGTCGAAAGGTTCGGTCAGATGACAAAGTAAATCGTTCTTTAAAAATTTCAACTCGAGAAAATATCTAAGTTCAAACTCTATATTCAATTTTCAATTCTTTAAAATCTTTCTAAGTCTTTTGTCGCCGATTCCGAATACGGATTCAACATTTGAACATCGTATTAACAATTTATTGAACATAAGTTGTTTTTAATTCACATTTAAAATTGAAATATAGTGTTAAATCTGTTCCTACCCGAACTCAACCTGTCGCATAATTCGCTTTTATCAATCCTCCTTAAGCCCTAAACCAAGGCCTATCCTCATTCAAAAATCACGTGAATTTCTAATTCCTAATCGAGTGCACAGCATCGTAATTAAAAATTCGGTTTATTCGTTTTCATAATGATTTCAAATCGTGGATTTAAATTCTATCCACTGTCGGTAAGAATTCAATCTCTACGAACAGTCTTATGACCATCAGCGACATAGGATGCAAGTAATTGGCCGATCCCGAGTAAATTTTCAAAAGGTTAGACCCTAAAGAGGCCATTGTGACCATATCCTCCCTCATAAATATCCGCCAGTAGAGCGGAACGTATCTGACTTCCCATTACTACTTTACCGATAGCCTGCGATCGTTCGTCGGAAGTAGTAAGCGTTTGTAAATATACTTAATAGGGTGAAGTCTACCGATCCTCCAACTACTACCATACCGACCGTGTATAATCGTCGATTGGATGTCACACTTGTGTCCCAATTCAAACAACGTACTGTAACAGCACGATCGTTATCGAACGCCATAATCATATGAACCGTTCTGTGGCCAATTGTCTTTGCTTTAGCAGCATCAAATAAAATACATTAAATAGTCAGTAAGCGTTACCAGGTCTTAGAAGCAATGAAGCACGACTGCCAATTTAGGCAGTGGAAAGATTTATAATTTCTCAATTCTTGATTACATAAATAAATGAAGAATTACGTAAGGAAACCTAGAACGAACAAAAGGTTGTAAATGACGAATATTTGGTAAATATTATTTGTTTTGACAATTTTAAGTTTTTAAAATTGATTAAAAAATATAGGTGGAGGCCTCTCTGGAAGAGGTAAGGACAGGTTTCTTTTTTTTTTTATTATCGTGTGCAGAAAAATGAAGAATTAAAATAAGTAATAAAAATTATAAATCTATTAAATATTGTTAAAAAATTTATATGAATAATTTCGTGTTGTTTTAATAGTAAAAATGGCCGTAAGAGATTCAGGTGTGGTTCTGAAACTTGTCCAGAACAAGGTGTTCGATGAGAATGACGCGAAGTCTTAAGCGGAGGACTGTCGTACAAATCGAGCAGCAGGCCAGTGACACCGAAAGAAGTTGCATGTCAGATTTTGAATTCGATCCTAAGTTGTTTTCAGGCTATCCGGACCATCGTTGCGCAGTTTGCCACAGTTGTTCGGAAGATTAATTATAAGCATTTAAATGTGTTTGTTGAATTTCGAAATGTATTTTGTATTTAATGAATGTTCCTAATTTTTTTCAAAAAATGTGTTTGTCACGTTATTTGTTTATTTGTTTATTTGACCAATTTTCAAATTACAATAAATTTTGTATGCCATTATTATTAGATAGCGGACACTCCGAACTTCATATTACACTATTTTAAAGGGGCAAATAAAAAAATAGAGGAAAATGTATTTTTTTTTAATTTACCACAAAGTGCACATCCACATGGAAAAATAAAGATACTTTTTGAAAAGAGCACAAAAACCACAAGCACAGCCTCTTAGAAGAAAACCTCTAGATTAAGAAACCCATCGATTATTTTTAGTTAAATGACAAAAAAAAGAAATAGCATTAAAAAAAAAAAGTCATTTTTGCACTTTTCGCGCACTTTCGTGTAAGTAAATTTTTAATAATTTTTTTACAAAATAAAAATATCGTATTTATTCTAGACACTCCAATGATATCATTTCACTAGTTTTAATAATACACAACTTTTTTTGTTTTACAAAGGATAAATTTTGAGGGTCACTGGTGACCTTGGGTGGTCCTCAATAGGACGCCAAATGGTGATGCCCTCCCGGTTAATAATATTGTAAAGTCTCAAGATATTTCGTTAAGATCTGAAAGAATAGTGATAGATTTAGGTACATTACTACTCGTTAGTAAAGAGGTTAAATAAAAAATGAGTAAAAGCTTGTCTTTCGCAAAATTAACCCTTTGACCGAAAATCTGGGTCATTGTTGTTCGAGTCGATTTGAATCGTTGTAATAGGTCAAGAACTAGCGACAACTTTGTAGTCGCCTCTCAACCCGAAAAAATGTTAAGGGTAAAGGATACCCTATGAGAAGGGTCGTTTCTCTGCATCCGTTTATACCTGAGGGGTCGAAGCTGTCGAAATCGCGAACGGATAAAATTGATCAACGTTTTCGGTTCACGTACACTTTTTGTCATAAAATTTAAATCTAGATGATGTTCGCCAACGTGTTTCTCAAGTGTTTCTTGTGTGCCTCTAATCAATGTTAACGATAAGCGTTACATTTTTTCTAGATTTCTTCCGAATAATGATTTTTCTATTTAAAAAAATAAGGCATATATCGGTACCACTAAAAAATTATTATTTATCATGGTGCACATTAAGTATCCGGTTAGAATTTTCCGATATGACGTATTGGTATAATATATTTATTTCTTGATCTTAGTTTTAATTCCCCCCCCCCCCCCTAAACGTTATGACTTTTCTGCGACAGCCATGCGGATGGCACATCCGGTGCAATATATGTGTAAAAAAAACATTGCCAAAATTATTTTAGATTTCATTATAACTTTATAGTAGAAGGTTCAAAGACAGTATAGGGTAAGGATGGTTATTACTGTGTTCCTCTATCTTTGTATCACAATTAAACGATATATGATAATTTATAACTCAAAAATCAGACTATTAATTCAATATTTAAAATAATAAATAATGAACCAACAATATGACTTGCGATGTAGCTATTTAGTTTATTGTTCATTTTTGAAAATTGATAGAGTAATGTAAGCAAAAATTTCGTTATTTTACTGCTAGTAATGGTCAACGACACGTGTCAGTATAAGGTCTTTCTTGGTTTTATTAATGCCTTCGTATCTTTTTTCATTGTTCCTCTGAACCAAATTCTAATTAAAAAATGAACAAAAAAGTGAAATTTGATTTATCTTTATTTTTAATTTGCCCTAGCGATTGTAACGGTTGGTTATCGACCGAGTTATTTTCTATATTTTAATTATACCTAAACCTGACTGAGGGCACTCTTATATGTATGCTGGTATCCCCCATCTCTCTCTTTTCACGGGAACCGAGGTAGCTAAGCGCACGAGGCTCCTCGTCCTTTTCGCAAATCGACTGTCTGCGGCGAAACACCGAATTCTTTCTGTTTTATTAAGTGTTACCACCGAATATATCACCAGCAGCGAGAGATACCAGACGATAGGGCTTCTTTTTTGGTTAGTCCAGTTGATTGACTAAATAAATGGAAAGCACGTGGCATCAGAAAGACTAAGAACGAGAATCTAATGAGAATCCATCAGCCAATCCTGAATAAACCTCTGTTTCACGGAATATAATACCTGTGTGATCACGAGAACAAGGACGATATATACAACTACTCTTCTACAATATTCATTCGGCATTGTCCGCCTTAATTAGATGCAATTATATAGATTTCATGGACGATGGATGGTTGATTTTATGATTCTGGATAATTTAAATTCAAATAGTTTATGTGAATTTCCAGAGAATATCGGTTGATATTTTAACAATATTATATATCTATAGTATATCCACGAGTTGAGTGTAGGCGATTGGCAGCATGCGAAAGTAGTCCCTAGTTACTTTTAATGGTATTACTACGCATTCATGCCTCCGTGCCCACCCCTCACCAATACGGGTCGGTCTATGATTTTAAACGACACGCGAGGTGATCAAAAAGTATACTTAGAGTTAAAACCAGCAAATAGTATGACGAGATATAAATGTTGCCAAAGTTAAACTATTTGAAATAAATATTTAAGCTTTATTATTAATTCACGTCTGTAAATAAAGTGATCATTTGATTTCATAAATTCGTACACGCACTACTTTAACGGGCGCAGTAAAATGTGCTATGGCACTTCATTTCAGAACATTGACGTATTAGAAAAGGGTTCCTTAAAGATCTAAAAAATTTTGTTTCCTAGGACCTTTCTCCTACATATTCTACGATATACTAATCATATTTTTATTAGAAACCACTTTTTTAAAGTTACTACTTCATGCTGTGGACGAAATTATATGCATTCATAAACATGGAACATACATGTGTCATATGGCTACCACGGCCAGAGACGGCACTGGATTTTCTATGCAGTCATTCTATTACTGCCAACATTACTGGTAGAAAATATTTCCGTAATATTAATACCGCAATTTCATTATATCAAACAATTATGCAGCAGTTTGGTGTGTAATTATATCTTATTCTTCTTATTATACAAGAGCAAAAGTATAAATTAAAGCATGACATGCTTTTAGAAGAAATTACTGGTGCAGGCCTCATGAAAGCACGTGTTGCAGGCTAGGGATTTCATAATTTTCGATCTTTCAAAAAACCACACCGAACTCGTGGACCTACTATATGAGCGTGCCATGAGTGTATGTGATTAATGTTAATGTTAAGTGTTAAATTTGAACGATACATAGGATTGATTCGAGCCATATTTTACTAATTTTTATACATACATATTGTTTTTTCTATTACGGTCTGAACTAATAATAATAATAAAAAATTCACTATACAATACACAGTATTTGACACAAGTTTTTCAATCGTACGCGCACTACGGTTATACTACCATTTCCGCATTATTAGGCCCCATCCTTTTAAAAACATGCGCACCTATTACTGCGTTAGAAATATTGTTAATTTCTAACATATAAAACTAGGCATCTAGGCAGCGGTCTACCTAGTTCAGTGAAATTGCTTAATTATCTAGTGGTCTGTGTAATGGAGAAAGTAAATCTAAAAAAAAAAATCGAAACAAGAAAGCTGTGCTAATAAAAGAAGGAACATTTAGTGTTTTCCGTAGAAGAAGCTCTCAGCAGAAAAAGGGTTGCAGAGGAGTGCAGGAAATATAAAGTTAAGAAAAGATAAAAAAAAATCTGAAAAATCACTATTAAAAAAATGGCAGCTGAAATTAAAAAATATGTTTGAACTTCAAACAAAAAAGAGAAACAGAGTTAAAAGAAAATAATGAAAATGAAATTAGGTTTAGGTGCATTAATATTTAAAAATGTCCTGGTCAGTTACTAAAGTCTTGTTAATTAATGTTATGGAGAATAACTATTCACTCTAAAATTAAATTGAAAATAAAATATGTTTGAGCTCTTTCTACCAAATACATATTATTTGGATTAGCATTTAATTTCTGAAAAATTATAATATTCTAATAAATTTCTGTCCTTATAATATATTTTAGTTATTTTCGTTTTATTGGATTTCGCAGTACAGCGGAGACTCGATTATCCAGCCCTCTAATATACGAATTCGTGATTATCCGGATTGCCAACCGCGAGCCAGAATAAAAAATATATCTTTTTCGTAAGTGCAATTTCTGCTGTCACAGAGTCTAGTTCACACGAATAGAGCAAATTGGCATTATTCTCTTCGCGAGCAGACTCTCTCGATCCCAGTACGTTAAGTTCCATTTGAAGTTTTCGCGTAGAATTTATAAGAGAATGTAACCGAAATGTTACTGCGTAGAAAATAATCGCCTACAAAAGATATGATCAAAATCTGTAGAAGAACTTCAAACAGAAATTAATATATTTGGACTAGATGAGCCTTCTTAGAAGGGCAATGAGACTTTGCAAAACCAAATTGATTCATCGGTGCAACTTGAACTCTTTCAATTGAAATATATAGGCCGATGAGCTAATATTATGATAAAAATTGCCATCCTTTTCTTTGTGCTTTTGAAGTAGTATTTAGGTGACCGTCTTCAGGCCTCCGAGTCACTTAAAAATCATGAACATAAAATCGTGTTGCGTTTGCCAAAATAGAATGTTGCATTTTGGCAGAAAATTGCAGCAGAACACGTAAAACAATTCCATTAGTCCTGACCGGGAGTCGAAAGCGGGACCCACTATGCGTGAGGCCGTGACTCTGTCCATCGTGGCCCTGCCTCCCCATGCTATGTAATGTAATTTTATGATACTGAAAAACTAGATCAAATTCACATCTAAAGCAGGCTCTGCTTGTGGGATTTTTTGATTTCAATGTTATCGAAAAAATAGACGAGATTCGATTTTGAAGTAAGACTTTTGGGTCTCCTAGGGGTGGTATTGGCAGAAATGCTTGATTCAGGGGTTTGTGTTTTGGATATTCGGGAAGCACATAAAGAGCATATAATTTCAGTGTAATTTGACTCTATGATATCGAAGATATAGGTATTTTATACAAAGCTAGCGGTGCACTTTGGAAATTGATTTTACAGAAAAACGTAAGCACAACAATTTTTAATTTAGCAAGAAATTAGCACATAAAAAGCACATTATTTCTGTATATGGTAAAGTCATTTTGAGGACTTTGCTCTGCTACCTTTATAGGGATCTGTCAAACTCTCATTGGATTTTTTGAAAAAGTTTAATTCTAACAAATATGCCGAAATTTGAAGAAAAAACGTGTATTTTCGAAACTTTCAGATTTTTTCGATTTTTTTTTGTTCTACGCAAAATTGCTCAAACTTTCGCGTCAAACAGAAAATGAAAAAATTTATCGCTAAGATATCCAAAGTTAAGGTTGCTTGGGTTACCCAGCCTCAGACTGTATAGTTAACCCTCTGTGATAGCAGGGGGTGACAGTGACTCCACGATGTTTTCGAATTCGAATTTCTCCCGTGAAACTTTCAAAAAACCGGCTACTGGTGACATCTGTAGGGAGAGGGATAGTGTAACACTAGACTCACATAGTTCGGATATGACTTAAAGCATCTGTACCATTTCGGCAGCTGTCGGAAGCAGAAGGTAGAAATTCGTGGGGTCAGTCTGTCCCCCTGCTATTATTACGTTCGAAATACGATTTTTGGAGGAATTATTTTTTTTCGGTTACAAGTGATTAAATACGTAAAGCTGAGTGCAAATAGTCAATATCTGAAGACAAACGCCCAGGTTTGAGAAACGATAAAGATGTAACTTATTCAAGAGAAATGAAGACACTTAAAATGTTCTTAAAGTGTCCATCGTGCAGACGCTCAATGTGCGACAAGCACAGAAGTTATTTGTGCGAAGATTGTGGCTATGGGTTAGAATAGTCAGTGTATCAACACATTTATATCTTTTTCTAATCTTTTTACAATTTTATAAAACAAATTAGACTAATAAAACATCGTTTTTCATAAAATATCTCGTACTTTATTTCCCCCCAAAATGTCCCCTTTATTCTTCAAAATAAATATACTTTTTCAAAATCATGTAAAAATAATATACCAACTAGAAAGAGACATCTTCGAGGATTCAAACGCCGTTTAAGTTTTGGAAAAATCTCTAAAAACAAAGAAAATAGAGCATTTTGTGTAAAAAAACGTCATTTTTTAAAATTATTTTTTTACGGGTCTTTTTAACATATTCAAAATAAAAATTTTAAGTTAATTCCTGCACACATTTAAAAATAAAGTTTTGCTATGCACTCCCAATTTTGGCTTGAGACATTTCGAGGATTCTGGAAATTTCTGCCACCTTTCAAAATCGCTGGGGTCTAATAGACCCCGTGCTATTATTACGTGATTCTCGGAAGGTGCTACTATAGAGGGTTAGGGTTAAGTAATGGGCGGAATTTCCTGTCTGTACGCGAAGGCTTGAAGTAGTATGGTAGAGTTTGGTTTTTTTTTTGCGAAATTTGCTTTTTTCAAACGGTTTATTTAAAAAATAAAAAAACGCAACGGCTATGACAACTATGCGATATTAAAGTATAACGAATAAAGAGTGTTTCAGAATTTTTTCAGATTTTTTTCTGTCTAAATATGTGAAATATAAGCTGCAGGACGAAAACGACCAACATGACCCAGGGTGCTATAAGAATTCATATGACCCACGCAGGTTTAAAAATGTTGGGTTAACTTTTTTCTAGCATAATTCTACCATACTACCTTAAGTTTTAACTCAGTGAAAAACGCGCCGGAAAAAAATGAGTCAGGTTTTGGGTGCGGACTGAGGGTGCCAAAAATACCATTACCGGATAAGAATTAATTTTGTAGAGACTATCTTTCAAATTATCCAACCTGTAATAGCACGATTTATTGATCACTGGACAGATCTAACTTGACGTTAAATTTAAAAATAAAACTTTTCGTAATACTTAGCCGTCGACGCGTCGAACCAGTAAAATTTTTTGATGACTATAAATATTATTTAATAATCGAACCATAGTGATTATGGAATTAATTATGTATTCCACTTAAGGAAAACTAAGTTGTAGTTGGGTTATGTCTGCGAACGATGCTAGCTACATAACTTATGTATAGCCGTTCGCTACGCATTTGAGAACATTCTAGAGCAAAGAAGAATCAACCGACCTAGCTTGAAGTTATAATAAAAGAAATGGAAATATATATATATATATATATATATATATATATTTTATTTCTTACAAGCTGTTTCTCTACAGGTGATCAGTTAATTATGAGAAAAATTATCTGACTATATTTTAAAGTGCCAAGATCCGTAAATGTTGTAATGAGTGTAATGTAAAAAAAGGACTAAATGATGATTAACGAATGTAAAATCATTTAATAGTTTCCATTTTAAATATCTTCGAATAAAGCTGAAAAGCTTTTAACAAAAAAAAAAAAAAAAATGAAAACGATCACAGAATTGTCAGACATTTAATGGAAATTTCAATATTTTGTTCACCCATGCTGGCGTTAAAAATGTTCAATAAGAATTTCCTTATACCCAATAGTATTGTTCCTAAGCATTAATATTTTTCCGTATTATTCCGCTGGTGCAGCAACAGATCTTTTTTTAAATCCATTTATCACAATGTCTTTCTTTTCTCTTCTATTTAAATATAGCAATTTTTCCTTGAATTTATTTTGAATCGCTTTGAGTCTTTATAATTGTTCTTTTAGCTTATGAATTACTGGCTCTCCCATAACGACGACAATTACTGTGGATTATCAAGTACCAGAGAAACTTTATGCTTTGTTGCTATTTTTAATTGTAGGAACGTAAATCTGTAATAAACATAATTTCCAAATGAAGCATAAACCTTAGAGACACCAATTATCGACGTTTGAAGAGAAATATTTTAACAGCTTTCTTATCAGCATAAATTGACGTAGTTAGGATATATGGGCATATTTCCACGGTGTAAAAGACAGAACTGATAAAAGAATGATACACATGGAAGGAAACTAGCTCTGAAGAAAGTACTAGACTACCCAAGAGCTAAGAGATAAGCACAAAGCATCAAGGACAAGAGGCATCGTGAATACACTTTCGTATAATCAAATCACTTATTTTACTCACTGATAAAGTGGCTTGGCTAGAGGCGATGTGCCTAACAATGAAGTTGACCAACTTTTTTTTCTTTTTTTCGATTTTCACAGAACACAGTTGCAGAATTGCACAGCGCCGACGTCTACGACGCCGAAGCTACGTGAAACTGATCAGACTCTCGAAAAGACTGTCGCACGAACTTAGCCACAAACAAACAGCACGATCGATATTCAAGATGGTGGCGTGGTTCTTCGGCTTTTTTACTCTTCTGTGCTCTGGAAGTCGCGCGTAACGCGAACACTGATCACGTAGATTATATGGGGCGAACAGAAAATTTTTCGATATTTCACAGTTGTATTTCTTGCAGACGAGGTATTTTTAAAATATGCGATATTACGGGTTAAGAGAAAGTTCAATTAACCGACACTGACCGACACATACCACTCGGACGATGACACTAGACTGCACTCGATTGAGCATGAATACGTAACGAAGTTGGCTGCTTTCCACTCTGTATGACACATGTGAAATATTAGGGAGATTCCACAGGTAAGCCGTATGTGTCGTTCGACTATGAACGCAGAACTCTGATTGGCCAAAATTGTTAAATCAAAAAATGCTGACCAATTCGACGTGTGGTTCTTATGGATAAACCTAGGAAGGCACCTTATGAAGCTTTAATAGCTTTTCATATTAGTCGGAAATTCCGAAAAACTGGTCTCTTAATTGGTAAAAATTGTGTGAAATAAGAGTATTGGCCAATCAGGCGACTGAGATTTAGTCATACAACTCATTCAACAAAATTGCTAAGAAATCTACCTTAAAGGAATCCTATCTTCCTTTCGTCCATCACACTCGTGAAACGCGGGTTCGAACGAGAATGGTCGACCAATGGTATAACGCGTCCAAAGGAGTTCACGTTGTGCTATTGGTCGAGAGTTGCGTTTCAACCAGTGAAATATAAGTATACTGGAACGCGTACGCTGTAATTCAGGGGATCGATTGTGTAACTCAAATGTCGTGGAAAATACGAAAAGTGAATAGCTGTTAGCTAATCGTTGTGTTTGTCTTCTTTTATAAACCTGATATGCGATTGGCTAACAGCTATTCACTTTTCGCATTTTCACTACATTTGAGTTACGCAATCGATCCCCAGTATTTCCTATGGCTCAGTAGGTTTCCACTGTGCAGAGTTTAAAAACAGAGTTAAGCAGCCTCATTGGTCAATTCCATTTAACGCCTATACGCTGCGATTGGTTAACTCTGTTTAAACTCTGCACGGTGAAAACTAAGCCAAAGGTACTTTAATTGGGTTTGTATTGTTGTATGATGTGTGCAAAAGTGATAATAATGCGAAATCAAATTCTCAAAAGTTACAAGGATTTATTAAGATACGGCGAAACGTTACGATTTACTGATAAGAAATATTATCGTTATAGGATACGTCAAAATTTTCGATCCAACAAGGATCTCGTTGATGAGAACGAAATAAAGTTTCAGTTCAATGTAAGTTAAGGTTATAATGGATGGCAGAGTGATATCAAAATATTTTTGAACGCGGCTATAAAATTGCAATTAAAATTAGACTATAGCCTTGCAAGCTTTAACTTGTACTCTCTGACACAACGATATAAAGTATCTAATATAAGTATCATGTTATTTGAAAGACAAGTCTCATCTTCCCTACTATTTTCAACAAACAAAATGAGAAATCAGTTACTTAATATTTTGTAGTGAAACTAAAACCAGGTACCTATATAATATACATTTTTGTTTACAGAAAGGCTTGCAGTTATTGGAAAAACAACGCGTTGTTTAATATACATTTGCCACTAAAACACAACATTCTCTTGGAGACATTATTTCATCCTATTTCATAGCAATAAAATAATTGTTTTATCGACAGAAGAAAGACCCAAACTATACTGTAAAGAAATGAGAAAGCAATCTTTCGCAAGAGTTTTAGTGGGACTACTGGATACGAAACAACAGTTAACACGTGCAGCTACAATAAACAATGCAAACAAATTGATGCAAGCAATACATACTAACGTGTTAAATCAATACACTTGCTTAGGATTTCCTCAATATAGAAGCTGTGGCGTACCAGTCACTCGTTCCATGGAACTAAATTCAAAGTCATTAATACTTTGCATAGTAAAACAGAATCTACAATGTCTAATTTACGTTCGCTGTAAGACTTCTCGTCACCTGGACTATTCAAGAGTGCCAAAGTTACTTGAAGAAGATCTAGAAGAGCAACATGTTCGAGGTAGTGGTCCTGGTGGTCAGGCAACAAATAAAACCAGTAATTGTGTGGTGTTACGTCATAGGCCCACTGGTATTGTTGTAAAATGTCATGAGACACGTAGCTTGTGGGACAATCAGAAACGAGCACGTGAAATTTTATTGCGAAAACTAGACAATCTAATAAATGGTGAATATTCCTTGGATAGTCAGGAACGAAATCTTCAGTCGAAACATTTGGCCGAGAAACAACGCCGTAAGAAGAAACTGGCTGAGCTTAAAACAGCTTTTAAAGAACGCGAAGGTCTCACATGAATTAGTTGCTACGTTTGTATTATTCTTTGTTACTTTAAACGAGACTATATCAATTTTATTACAATCCATATAGTGTCATTTGTATTGCAGTTGTTTTATTGTGACGTAAAATTAAATAACAAATAAAAATGACTTAGTTTGATGCAACGTTCAGCAAATTATTGAACATCCCTGGTGTCGATAATGCGACAACTGATTATACAAAAACAGATAGGATTACATTGAGTGAATAAACATGTTTTTATAAAAAAATTCTTGTTTTAATTGTCTCTTCGATCGCGAACGATCGATCAGTAGAAGAGAATTACATAGAGCAGCTCAACGACTAAAGTCGTATTTATGCGGGTAATTTAAACTTAAAAAAGGAAAGATGTAGCGAAATCGTTACACAACTAATGACGTTCGGGTCATAAAAAAATGAAAGAAACGAAGTCTATTGTAAAGCTTGCTCTGCATAGTTATCAGAAGCTGGTTTGGAAGTACTCGGTACAACTGCAAAAGGGTGATAGAAAAAAAGTGTACATACAAATTTGAAATTGCCGTAGCCAAACCAGCATAACAGAGTTTAAGATTGTATGAATTCTGCAGCGATTGAGACTGAAGAGAATGTACAGAACGGTGAATTTACGTCGATACTTCGACGATGACAATGATAATATTACTAATAATTATTATAATGCTAATTAATATAATAATAACGTTCCGTAACGATAGAATAATTAGTAGTAGGGTTTCGATAGCAATAATAATAATCGTAATTAATAATAAAGTTACTAGGGCTAGATAACGATGTATGAAATACAGGTCTGGCTCGATCGATATGGTGTCTATGAATTCGAATTCTTGTCATTTTTCATCTTAGCGCAGCGTCTTGATTGGACCGATGTGCCAAATTACTCGCATCACGGAGACTTCTTGATGATAATAATAAATTTATTAATGCATTAATTTACACGTAAAATGTCACCAGTTGAAAGTAAAGTGTCAGTTTATTATATCAAAGTCCAGTTTTTTGAATCCCTTTAAAGGCAATTTCAATTAGATTAATGGATAAATTTACTAGTATGATTATTCCAAAGAATCGGTTAAAACGACAATCTGCGCAGTACTCATCAGGCTAATACAAAATTCAAATAAATGACCGAATCCGACAGGTTAAATCGTGGCGCGACAAGTCTGACAAGAAGACGCGATAAGATTCGAAATTCATAAATAGCGCTCTATTATCTCTATTGGGACGATACGCAGCGTAAAGAGTAGGTCGAGCCAAGTATTAGTTATACACACGGATGCTGCAAGAAAATGACGCAAGTACATACACGCACGCACACATACACGCAACATACTTCCTGGCATACAAGAAGGAGTATAACTTTATACAGAGGACATAGTTCAATTAGATTTCCTGGTCAAAGTGTCTCAACTATTCTTAATCCATCGGCCAAACTGACCACGAGCTCCTTTAAAATGTTTCTTAGGTCTCTTCAAACTACTACTAGCACCAGAACTTCTTAAACGTCGATTACTGGCTACAGTCACTGATAGAATACTATTATCAACATCAACCTGTTCATCAATCTTCATCATTCTTACAACAGGCTGAAATTCTATGCTTGACCTACGTTGCTCCAGATCTACGGTCGGCGCCAAACCTGTTGGAAGTCTTTCTGATCCCGAAGAGCAGTCTATGTCTAATGGCTCCGAAGAGGAAATCATACGTCGACACTTTATTCTTCGAGTTAGATGATTCTCTGAGTCATCTGGCTCCGAAGATGTGGTATTTGGTCGCGAACGTTTCCTGGAGATGCGTTCTGCTGGTTCTGTTTCTTGGGAACCCTCCGATCTAGGTAGTACCTGACGTTTTCTTGGCCTAGGTCTTGTATCTTGTGGTTCTGATGCTGGTCCTACAACTCTTTTACGCCTACTTAGTACCTTCGATGGTCTTTCCGACTCCCTACAATGATTTTCATGATTTTCGTCATCCTCTTCGTGCAGTCTGTTATCTTCAGACTGTTGCTGTTGTGATTGCTGCTGTTGGTCAACCTTTTGTTCCGAGAATAATCCCTCTTCAGACTTAGCAGGATTACTCGTACGCTCAGAGAAGTCATGTAACCTCTCTGACAAGGCAGGGCACTCTTTTTTCTCAGGTACGTTTTCTCTATCCAGGTCGTGTTCCTGGGAAGACTTGCCAGGTACCTTTTTTCGCATCTTTATACCTGGCCATCCAGTTCGATTTTTTCGACGTTTTCGTCTCTTTGCAGGTGATTCTCCAAGCATAACTTCACCGCATTCAGAGCTCGCACACGAACTGTTCTCCAAATGACTTCTAGGTAACTCTCCACAATTATCAAGAAGTTCAAGGAGATTAGGTGGGGGTCCTACTTTCGGCAAGGATGGCTCGGCCATTTCTGTAACCTCAAAGGAATCCTCGAGGAGATCACCTTTAGCACACAACATTTCGTCGATGCTGCGAGCCATCTCTTTGAGATCATCATCGACTTCAGACTTAACTTCTCTTTTTTCTATGTTTTGACTCTCCTCCTCAATGACTTGAAGAGAAGGTTGTTGTTCCCGCTTACGGATGATCGTGGACATGATCGCCAAGGTAGAAGCGTGACATCTAGGGCTCTTTCGCGGGGAACGACCAGAAGTAAGACGACCTTTGGCTCTACGTCTATTTTCATTAGCCTTAGCTATACCTTTGGCGAGAGTCTCTTGGAAATTCTCTATCTCATATGGCAGCAGAAAAGGTCGCTGGCTATCAGCTTCACTGAAGTAGTGCCAAAATTCAGCACCCTGATCTTGTCTTTGATAGGTTTGATACCATGGTTCTGATGTGGGCACTGCTTCGAATGAAAATTGCATTTTCTCTACTTCTGCCGATGGTTTAGATGGTAGTATAGGCCCTTGCTCATCCACCGCTCTTCTAGATTCCGATCTCATCGTGGAGGAGTCTTTGGACATTCCTTGTGATGTCTGATACCTTAATCTACTACCTGGGGTCTCAAACTTATAATAATCCACATTGTCTTTTATGAGAGCTTCGGCTTGAGTTCTTCTCCTCTTCCTGGCACGACCACCAGAATCTTGGGAATCCTCTTCCTCTTTATAAGGTGAACTAGTAGCTGATATGGAAGAGGTTAAGGACATAGAACTAGGTTCCATCTCACTCTGAGTGTCTCTAGGCATTGGGCTACTCTCGTCCTCACTGATTTCACTAGAGTCATCAATTCGTCTAGGTTCACCAAACATAAACGATTCAGCCTCATCACTTAGTAAAGACAATTCTGACTTCCGCACTCTTTTGAACCTCACGACTACGGGTTTCTCACTGGATGGTGCATCATCCTCTTTCTTAGTACCATTATCCTTGCAAGATTGATCTGCTCCTGGCACAGTGCTCGACCGCAGTTTATTGCCAAGTACTTCGACCTTATAATAAGCTCTATTATCTTCAATAAGTCTTTCTTCTACCGATAGACGATGCCTTACCCTCGAACTCCTACAACCTCGCCTACCTGAAAAAGGTCTAGTCCTACCTTTCTCATTCTTAATACTTTTATCACAAGTCTTATCATCATCTTGTCTGTCATTACACTTCACGTCCCGATCGTTTGTCTCGTTAACTTTATCACTAACACTTTCCACTTTAATTTCCTCCTCAGTTTGTTTCTTTTGATCTTGCACCACTTCATTTTCACAAATTCCATTTTGCCCATCGTCCGTAGGCTCGTGAAGCCTTTCAGCTATTTCAGCATGATCCGGCTGTACGAGTATGACACCATCTTTAGCCGTAAAATCCTCAGGTTCTGACTTTACATCCTTTGAGGATAAGATCCTATCAGTCAATAAAAGACCTTTCTCCGGTAGAGCTGTGCAGCACACTTTAAAGTCATCCCCTTCAGGAAGTTTTTCATCATCCTGTTCGATCCACACTGAGTTCTTATTCTGGCGTTGCTTTTTTACTGTAAACCCATCAAACTTCTCATAAAATTTGTCAGTTTTCTCTACTTCGTGCCAAGGACTACCCTTAGAACGAAGTAAATGTCCACTTTCATGCTTTGTCCTAGTTCGGAGATTATGTTGTGAATTTAATTTTAAATTGAGATTCGGTCGCGTTCCATTGCACTGCACCATATCGATGTCTTCGACACCAAAATCGTCAAGTTCAGATTTAACTGCTTTCTCTGTCTTTCCTTCAGGAAGTACGACACTGCGAAGACTTCGGCCACCGTTTTGAAAGAGGTCCTTCCTATATGAAGAAAAAAAGAAATTAAGATTTGCAATAAGATAATGATGACAATCATAAATGTTTTAAGTGCTAAATGAAACATTAAAAATAACAAACTATATTCAATAATTAAAAAACAATCTGATTTATTTATACCAGTTTATAAAATAAATGCCTGTACAAAAATGATCTTTCGATTCAGTACACGGCAAATTCATAGCGAAAATATTTTTATCTTTTTTTTGTTTAAAAAGATAAAAATTTATCGGAAGATGTTATTTTAAACGTTTGCATAGTTCCAAAGTTACATACCCAATTTCCTTAGCACGATTCAGCTTCAGGAATGCTTCAACGCTGGCACCAGCACTTATCAGCGTGTCCAGGGATAGAAAATTATCGTCATTGCGAACAAAATTTAAGTGCTGATCACTTCGAACGTGTTTGGTAAGATCCTGATAGTCTATTCTACAAATCTCACAGTAGCCTGCTACTAGTTGTTCCGTCCTGCGGGCGCGAGTCGCCGTAGCACGAGGTCTACGTGTCATTTCCTTATTCTAAAGAAAATGATAAAGCGATTTAAATACACATTCAAAGACTTAATATTTAAGCTGATGTAGTAATTCAGAAAGCTTTAATTTATAGCATTACTGGACTTCAAGACTACAAAATATTGAATTTTATATAGGCAGAACACTTGTTGAAAAAATCGGGTTTTTAATACAAATTGTACTGACCTTCCCTCGTTGGGTTACTTCCACACCTGCTCTGTTTTCTTTAACTTCTTTAGTAATTAGATTTTTTCCGTTCCTATCTTCCCGTCGCTTTGTGTCAAATGGACAGGTTCCTGATTCGCCGTCGAAATTCAAAGTTGGCCAGGACGATAGCTCGAGAAAGACAGGCCTAGTGTCTCTGGAAAATAATTTTCATACATGACATATCCTTCAAACTTATCTTTCCTGGTGTAATATCGATGACATATTTTATACTTCTCGAAAGAAATTCTAAAAACAGTAGCCATAAAATACTTATGGCTATGGCAATTGTTCTCCTCGGTTTAAAATATATTAAATCTTCTAACCTGCGAAGAGACTCGAACTTAATAAAAGGCGCCTTGAGGTGTTTGACCTTTGGATCCTTGGCAGCACAAACAGATGGCGGCTGTGTAGAGTTGACTTTACGACTGGCAAGATTTTTAGTATCTTTAAGGGAAACGTATATTTTTTCAAGCCAACCCTGCAATTTCTCAGTGGCCCAAATAGGGATACCCCAATATTGCGCGTTCTTTAGCGGATCCACGGAACACTGCTGCGGCTGTGTCAAAGCACGTTGCAACATCGCATCCGCTCGCGACTTCTGCAAATAAAATAAGTCAGAATTTTAGTTTTAGGATATTAATATGGCAAAAAAACTTAGACAGATTCTGCACTTAATAATGAAATATCATAACATTAGCAATAAGGAAATTAACCCAACTCTAATTGTTATAAGTTACATTGAATAATGAAAATACTGAATAATACTCACGGATCTTGAAGCAGTTTGAGCCCGTAAGTTGGTTGAATTATTAAGAGGAGATTCAATACTTAAGGAAGGTGTTGGAGGTGTCGGAGTGGGCGTTGGGTTCTCCACGCTCCATAGCGAGGAAGGTCCCACGCTCCCTCCGCTGGTCCAACCCCATTTGCGCCTGTCACTATCAGCCTGGTTTGACTTCTCTGCTTTATCGCTTACCACTAATGTGACACTGCGTACTAAAAATAGTTCGATAGTCTGCAACATCGAAACTCAAAATTACAATCATTATTTTATAAAATATTACTAATCTTGACACAATACTCAATAAAAGAAATGAAAATTATGTCTGTAGAGATTATCGCCATCAATATTGAAAACAAAAGAATATATAAGAATGTAAGGTAACAAAAATTCAATATAGTCTTCGATCAAGATTAATCACCTATGCTGACATACATATAATTCATATACGAGAATGCTTTTTTGATAATTAGCCTATGAGGCTTGCCTGTCAAAAAATAAATCTATTGTCCAACAAGGACTATAGCAAAGAAAAAAAAAAATATATTTTTAAACCAACTAGAATCTAGCATTATTTTAGAAAATAATATAATTAAATAACAACTGCTCCTAATTAATTAAATTATCCACATAGTATATTTAAAATAATCAAACTCAGTGATGTTTAGTGTAAATGATATAAAACAATTTGACATAATAAACAGTGGCAGATATAAAACTAACAAAGCCAGTATATGTACGCATTAGCTTCCTTTTAGATATTAATCAACGAAATAACATATTTTAGAATAAACGTAAATGCACTATTTCGAATGTATAATGAAAGAACTGTCACAAAATGGAAAATTGAAGATATAGGTTAGTAGTAAACTGCTCAAAGCGGCAAATTCGAATTAAAATGGAATGCCGACTAAATAAAAAAAGGTAACAAAACAATCCCCATATTTATACTTGAAAATACTCTTTAACAAGATCATCAAATTTCACGTAAAACTAGCTATTAAAATAACATAATTAAACGATTTAAAAATAAAAACCTTTTAGGCATATATATATAAATAAAAGCAAAAATCGAAAACAATCAACAAGCAAGGACTTCAACAATTCGATCTTCGAAAATCTTAAAGAGTGACAAATGAAAAAAGATGCACGAGTAAATCAAAGAGTGTTCATTGGTGTTTGAAATTTAAAAATCACTTGGCAACAATGTGAGGAAATATATAAAAATAAGCAATTCTGTTCTCGAGACGGAACGGCGAGCACTTCGTATAACATGGATGTGGTCGCCTGGAAATACAACAAGATGGCGTAGGAGGCACGGTGAAAGAAAGTACAGCATAGCATCGCGACTCACTTGTTAGGACGTTGTTGTGTCTTCGCACATATAAAATGCCTGGTACACAATGAATGTTAATAACTAACAATTATCACTGTACGTACACAATTACTGAAACAAAATGATCTGGACGAAATGTTAGGAAATTTCGGGACTGGATGCACATAATACCGAAAGCGCAGCTGTCACTCGGACACAAAATGGCCATCCGCGCGCTAGGTACACTGTACGGGATCACTCGGTGTTGCCAGCTTTATCAGCAGCCCTGATGGCGGCGCTCAGTAGCAAGAGCCACTACTAAAATTTAAGGCGAATGTTTTCCTTTACAAGTTTTTAAGTTTCTCTCAACTATTTTTCTTATATGATTACCAAAATCATTATGGAAGACTTTTTTCCCCCCCGTTTTCTACAGATGACAGTACTGGCATCAATAGTAGTGGACAACCGTCAAGTTCAGTTATAGCTTTCTCGTTTAGCCGCTAGATAGCACGTTAAAATTCAGTGACTCCTGTGTTTGTCAACAGAAAAGTTGACGTATTTGTAACAACCTCGCGCACGCCTTTTATCGGAATGTGGCCGTTTGCGAATCGAAGTTATCCCCACTACACAATTTATATGCATATGCTCCGCCTACACCTCCCACTCAATGCATCGCCAACACAAATATTGAAGTTAGGTTAGAGTCAATTATAAAAGTATTCAATTCTCCTCCTCTTTTGCCAAAGCCCAACGGAGTATTGGGGTACGATTATACATTAGATTTCTATCTACAGAATTCTAAAACTTGCCTCTCTTTGTAAGTTTATAGCATGGACGTATGAAATATCTGGACAGAACCTAAAATACCTTTATGGTGCAGTGGGAGGTGAAAACGTGTGGCACCCATATCGGTTTGTCAGATTTAGACAAACATATGTGTCTATTGCATAGCCTCATTTATTTTCACATTTGAACCAAACAAGTCCCGTAGTTAACGGATGCGGTATGGACGTTTGAAGTTATTGGGTGTCTAAATAGTATATACATATATTGTTTAAAGGATAATGTTAGACGTCCATAATTACTACAATGTCTTTTAGTTTGTGTACAAAACATTTTTTAATTAAATAATAATTCGTTCAACTGTACCTTTTTAGCGTCCAAATCATTTCTTGGTTACCTTATAAATTAAAAAACATTCTCTGCTTGATATTTGAACTTGGGCCGGTCCGGTTACAAGTTCAAAAGCTACCCTTCGCGGCTAAACCGGCGTTCTATTAATTATATAGGTACATATTTTCTTTATCGCAATTGCTTATTACCGTGTTTGTCGTTTTCTTTATATTTTCTTTAAATAGGTTCTAATACTCAAAAATAACTTGGGAGAAATGTTTCTATCTATTTTTTCGTGTTTATTTTTAAAAAGAAGGAATAATTTTAAAAACCCGGTAGCCTGGTTACGAGTATAAAAGTTTCCTACTCGTTTAGAGGGTCAAGATTTCACTGTGAAAACAAACTCCGTTGCCTCCATATTGGTTTGTTATATTCTCGTGACAGTAGTCTTTTATTCAATTCGCCCTATATACTTCACCCTTGCAAGCAAAAGATCTGCCCAGATATTTTATACATCCTTGGTCTATAGTCAAACTCTATTTAAAACAGTTTTCAGTTGCTTAAGCCAATATAATATGCAACTGAAAAATGGGAACAATAATGTATTAGTGCAATGCATTAGTGCATCAAGGGCGTGAAGGAGGTTACTTTCTTGACGAGTGTGATTTTTGCCACACAAACGAAGCATGGGCGGCGTTCGCGCTAGTCAAATTATATCCTTTCGCCCTTGATGCGAACGATATTTTTTGTCTGGTTCCATTTGAAAATACAACATCTAGCTTAGACCCGATAAAAAGTTTATTTCACGAATTTCGGAGTAAAAAGAATTCTTGCGAATTTATATATGCTTGGTTGCGAAGTGCCACTTTACATCGGCTAAACAGGCACTAAAAGGAACGTTTTTAAGGGGGATCGGACAAAAAAAATATTATTTAAAGGAATGAAAATTTGCCTCCAAAATCCTGGAAGTCAGAATATTTTTCTAAGATAACAAACTCACAATGCTACCGTCAGATGTCACAATGAGCAGGGGAATTTATCAATAAAAAAAAATGTTAACAGACCAAATGGCGCGTATGGTTCATACTAATATCGCGATAGTTTGAAAAAAGTTCAATGACCAAGTTTGATACAATCGTTAACCCTCGAACGGGCGTGTGGCATTTTAATACTTCATTGACTTCATTTCAGATAAACAGTAATTTAAAACAAATACAAGGATGTATTGAATTGTTTGTAAAAATAGTTCGTAAGTTTTCTTACATGAGAAGAAATTATAAAAAGTGCGGTTCAAAAATTCCCAGGCGACCATAAAAGGGTTAAGAGTGTTATGATAATTACATTATTTAAGCATACTCTTTAAAATATTAATAACTTATGCTATATTCAAATTATAATAAGTAGCAGAATATCGATTCACAATTAAAATATGGAATTTAGGAAACTCACTTTAAAAATTGCAGGAAGATTGCACTTTCAAAAAATACTTTTGGCAAATGAACTGTATCTTAAGTTTATCATCTGTATAGTATAACTTGCATTTAACGGATGATTCATATTTGTCTAATGCTTTTATTTAAGGAATACTTTCTATTTAGAGTCTGCTTTCCTCTAATATATATTTTGTGCTTAATGCATAACCATTACTAGAGGGTAACATTTTTTCAAGCTGTCACGGAGATGTACAATGCGCCCTCACAAACATCGGCATAGATCGTAAAACATCGTGCATTTCCGTAGATGTAAAGACTAACGCTCCTGCTTTTATAATCGAAGAGTATCGGCTGTGTTCGGCTACATTCGTATCATAATCCCCGGGCACCTGATAAACCATAGGCCTCAGATAAAAATGGCGGGAACGAGAGGAAAACGCGCGAGCATCGACGTATAATCAATACGCCTGACATTAGAATTCAAATTCTGACCTCAAATAAACTGCTATATAAAAAATGGAGTACAAAAATATTGCAGTAAAAGAAAAATATGATAATACACCATCCATATGTTAGTGGACATGAAATCTTTTTTTCCAACTTACCCCACCAAGATCCTTTATTTTGGTCTCTAGTTTTGATGCAAGAGCATGATTCTTTATATCCAAATAAAATGTTTTTTTTTCCAAAGGTTTTGGGCCTTTTTGCAAGCGTACATCTGGAAATAACATCTTTAGTAATTAATTTTCATATTCACTTTTAAAGTATATTACATACACATATATATATTTATAGGTCATGCCACAAACTACTCACACATAACATAATTAAACAAAAAAAATCTGCATGATAAAGACAAACAGAAATAGGAACTTGTGGAAAAAAAACTAGAAGTTTCTAAAATCATCCGATTGAAACTTGATTACTTTTAAATTCAACACTCTTGATATTGACACAATAGGTTTGTTTTGTTTATAGTATTTTCTGTACTTTATTAACACAGCGATACTGGTAACAAAAAGAGCCAGCCCCTAAGTATTTTGTGTCTGAAATAATATCGATAATATATAAACTGCAGAACTTATATGCTGCTTCCAATATATCTCCTATGCCAACTATGCCTAATAGTTGTCAGACAGGATATCCCATGACGGTGGCTCTCTTTACTAATACATATCTTCTTGGCGACTATGGACAAATGTCAAAGGATTCCTTGCTTTACCATTGTTAAAAATTATACTGCAAAGTATTTTATAATACAAAAAGTATAAATGTTGTACCTATCATATAGAGTAACAGAAAAGCAAACTTTCTCTCTAAAGCAATACTTAATAATATATTTTAAATTATCGACAATAAATTCTGCCAAAGTGAACATTGTTGTTGAATACTTTTGACTCGCATATGTCATATTACTGCTCCCAAAATACTTTTCCTTTAGTACAACGGTATGTATACATGTGTATCTTCTGCGCACGCCCGTCACCCCTGCCATTCCAAGATCAACAGTACAAAAAACAAGTAGGTGAAAATTAAACATGTATTCAAAGGATTTGAATACTCCATTTGTATTTACGTAATATGTAGACTAACTATTGTTACAAAATCACAAACAGTATGAGTCAAATTCATTTGTATGAATTACTATTGAGTATTATGAAATGGAAAAGTTCTGTTTGACGAAATCTACAGAGAAGAACGTTAACAAAGAACAAGTCATTTATCTTATAGGTTATGTACATACGGGAACGTTTGTCAGTCTGTTTCGACTCGTATTCCCGTGGACGATGTTGTTTGCGCTCTTGATCCTGGGCCTTGGACGGCGATACCATTCCTAGGCTATGCCACAGCAGACAAATAAATCTGCTTCTGGTCCACCTTGGTTAGTCGCGTGTTCCTCACAATAGGAATACTCGCTGCCCATTATCGTGGCAATAAGAGGTGTTTGCACTTCCAAGACAGAGTCGAGATACGCCGTACGACTCTAAACAGTTACGGAGACATCACCGAGAATTCGAGTTAAGCCTGTACACCACCACCTTGATTGACGAAAGTTTCTCAGTGCGGAAAGATCACCATGTAGTGACATTGTCGAAAACATTTGGCGTTTACGATAGGAGCGCCAACCGTGTCCATTCAATGAAATATAAATAACCGAAACGGGATGGTGAAAGATTTTTACCTACGTGAAGTTAGCACTGTAACATTTACTTTTTGAACTTTTTCTTTTACTAAAAAATGAGCTCCATATAGTTAGCCCCTCATCATGACCGATCGAACTAATTTTTTTCGCTATCGTTTCTTGGTCATTTGTCGATGAATGATGGACTATTCTAAACGTTTGACGGTTATTTGTTTATATCAAATTATAAAAACGAATTTGCTAGAGAATTTTGTTCAAATAGCCCCTCCATCGTCATATTTTCAATTTACTTTTATATAAATCGATGTAGAATCGTTTGTCGGTGATTGATGGTTTATTACTTACAAGAAAAAATTCATATTTTCCTTGTAATGGGAAATAAAACAAATTTGGGTAGGAAATTTTTCTCGACTAGTCCCTTGATGGTCAGGCTGATTCCCCATGGAGCGCACTGTGCGTATCGCGTAACTTGCGCAGCCAATCGCAAACCCGCAATTCCGTTCTATTATCTATCGAAAAACTAACAACGATCCGTGATTTGCTGGCGCAAGTGACGCGTCGCAAAGTACGCTCTTAAAGCAGCTCTTAATCAAAACCAAATTGGTTTTTTTGTTTTCAACGAAACCGTTTACCACCAAATTTTGTAATTATTAGGTAATTTGTGACCGCCAAAAAATTTGGCATAAATTCCATACAAAAAAATATTTTTTTGTGAAAAATAAGATTTTTGAGGCTAACTTCACACTCCAAATTTTATTTTTCATTTTCTAAAAAAGTGGGCAACAACCAAATTTTTTAATTGGTCCACCAAAAACCACCATAAAACCAACAATTATTTGGCAAAAAAAAAAGTTTAAAAAGTAAATGTTACAGTGCTAACTTCACGTAGGTCGAACATACCCAATTTTCACATATTCATATCACGCGAATTTAGTCATCCAATTACGGTTCTGTCAAGTGAAAATGTGAAATAACTAGGCACTTCCGGCATAGGGATTTTATATTTTCACGAAGGCTACTTGAATACGTAACCTCCAAATGTACAAATGTCAATAAAGCTTCCATAAATAATCTTTTATAAATTTGGAAGAAATTAGAGCATAATTGTTATATCTGTATATTTTATTTTTAGTTACAAATTTACACTGTAGGAAAATATAAATAAGGGTATTTACCTATAAAAGCCGTGGAATTCGTTTTCCGTTATACTAAATGGGTCTGAGTCATCGTGTAGTGTTCGTCGAATTCTGAGCATTATACTTTCTCGATTTCGCAAATACATTATGTCACTAAATTATTTATTGTGGAAAAATAATATTTTTCCGATAACTTGCTTTTTTACTATTCATTTTAATGTAGGTTATTTTTCAAGCCCATCATGCTTATTTATGCGCATGATGATTTTCTACATGAAATTTCGTGTCGAGTCAACTCACGCAACCCATCTCGTTTTTTCACAAGTTGAGAACGATTGTAGTTGGTGAGTTACTTACTGTCTTCATTTTCACCTAATCACTTGCATTTCCCCCCTGATAAAAGTGTGGCCACGAAAGTCGGCCCATTGGCAATCTCCCTATTCATCTCTGATTGTATATCCTATCGTAACTATCAACGGCCACTATCGCCACTTGACTGTCTACCAACACTAGGGTTTGCTACTTCAAAATACAAGAGTCTCATTGGCTAATAGTACAGTTAAACTAAGTTTATCTATTAAACCGCGTCGAAGAAAACTAGCGTAGAAACACTTCAATTGCTTCTATGGCTCTTTACACATACATATACTTTACTACTTCATTGTCACGCGTTCTCAGTCAACACTTAATAGAATTTCGTTTGCAGCAGATTGTCAGGCTTACTTTTTCTTATACGTAGCTAGCTAAATTTACTGTGAATTTTTATTCTCTATATTTTTATGTGTATTTATATTTATCAAAAGAGATTGTTATATCATCACAATGTTAAGAACGGCAACTTTCGTGCGTAATTTATTTTGTAAGAGGTCAATCAATAGTAAAGTTGATTTGTACAAGAAACCCGTGCGCGAAATTGAAATTCCTATTTCATGGGGAAAAATTACTGGTAAAGTATAAATATATTTGTTTTTTTTACCCTCACTCGTTAGATTTATTCTTTTACTCTTAGGCCTTCACATATGATTGGTCAGATCAATGATTTCATTGAAACTTTTGAATAAAGAGGTATTTTTGGTTTCAATCATACTGCAATTGAAACGCCACACTTTGACTAACAAGAATAAATTATAGCCTGACAGCAAAATAATTTGTTGAAAAGTTATAAAATTTATAATAAAACTTGTTATAAAGAACAGGTGAATTGTTTTTCTTGGACCACAGGATTAGGTATGACGAGCTATGGCTAACATTTGTAACATTTTTGTTTCAAGCATATAAAACTATATATACTGGAGTATTAATCCTGACAATCTTTTCATTCTTTTTTTATTTGGTTACAATTGCAACAGATGTTGCAATTGTTTCTTGATGTTGCAATCTTTCTTGTACAATTCATTTGCAGCAGAATACTAATAATTTATAATTAAGTGTATACTATTATTTTGATCTTATGCAACTAGAATTATAAAGACAGATAGCAGTTTTGTTGTATTTACTGTAATAAAAAGATATTTAAACAAATATATTAAAAAATTTATAGGTTCTTCTTGTTATATTAGGTACTATGTATTACAATTTTATAAAAAAAATGTATTTATATATTTCTGCTACGTTTTGTTAGAATTTAGCTGTATCAATATTAAAATAACTTTCTAGGTAAACTATGGGGTGATGATAATCAACAGCCAGTACTAGCTCTTCATGGTTGGCAGGATAATGCAGGCTCGTTCAATAACATAGCACCATTGTTACAAAATTGTTCAATTCTGGCAATTGATTGGCCAGGTCATGGTCATTCTAGTTGGTTGCCTTCTGGAATAATGTACAGTGAATTTATTTATTTACATGTAATTAAAAGTGTGAAAAAACATTTTGGCTGGGAACGTATCAAATTAATGGGACACTCTCTTGGTGGAATAGTCTCATTTACTTATTCCTCATTATTTAACAATGAGATTGAATTTGTAATCAGTATCGATGCCAAACATCCCTCCATTGATATTGATTCATATCACAGGTTAGTTGCTGTCATAGATCAATGAATATTTACAGGGCATTAAAAAAGAATATTATGAATTTATAGTTTATAGCCTGCACTTGTATATTTCTCTCACAGCATTTGTTAAGCTAATGATACTTTTAATGAATCAAAAATCAATTGTATGATAAATCTGGATATTCATTGGTTAACGATACCTTCAGCTTCAGAGATGTTATATGAGGGAGGTATGAATATAGCCCTTTACGTCTTTTTTTTTCATTGCAACATTCTTTGCATAGTACATATAAACATTTAATTGTATTAATATGTATTGCTCTGTTCTTAGACAGTATCGTAAAATTTTGAAGAAATTCTTGGAGATGGAGTATCTGCCAATATCTTCAGTGCCAAGTTATTCTGAAGACGAAGCAATAAATCGATGGCGAAAAAGCTGTAATTACAGTATTGATGAACAAAGCTGTAAAGAACTAATTATACGTGGTACTAGAAAGAAGGCCGATGGTACTGTATATTTCAGTCGAGATCCCGTATTAAAATTTACTGCACTCCCAGTTGCATATAATCAAAACGTTTTTAAGGATATGGCTAAGGAAATTAAAAATCCTTATCTCGTGATTAAAGCAACAGACGCAAAATTTGTGGAAAAAAAAAAGATATTCTTGAAATTGCAGATATAAAAGAGAATAGTATAAATTTTAGTTTTCACAAAGTACCTGGAACACATCATTTGCATATGACAAATCCTCATGCAGTTGTGGAAATAACTAAACCTTTTTTGGAAAAGTACAACAATTAGTTAAAATTGTTAATAATATTTAATAGCGATTGAATTGTTTATATAGAAAAAATACATATGTACTTTTTATTAGTACATGAACTTCTAACCAAATTCCAGTCATTATTATATTTGTGGAAGTTATGTTTATTTTATCACAGGGTTGTATTTTAATATTTTTATTATATTGAATATAACTGTAGCTTTACAGTTTACGGATTTCTGATCTTTCCATCTATTAATAATCATTTTAAAAATTCTAACGATCTCTTCAGTCAGAGATAGCCTTTTCAGTTTTAAATATTTAAAAGATATTGCTACATATTTCATGTATAGCAAAAATTGATCTATTATACGATATAATTAAATGAATATATGTTTGTAAAATGTAATTTATTATAATATTATGTATTTTGCTCCTTACGAAAAAAATAAATTACCTTAATCTCTTGATATCCTGTGATAGATTCAGAATGTGCACAGCATGTTCCAAGTATATACTTACAATCAGTCTCTACCAAACCTGCAACATTGTCAAAAATTCTTAGGACGTATTCATTTGTATAAACTAGCCCTTCATTTTCCATAATTTTGGTGATTCTACATTTAACACAATATTTGACTAAGAGAAAACAATTAGATATCATTATATCTAATTTGATTTAATTAAATCCGAGCAGATCTCCACTTTGCAAAAAATTATCGTTCAGATCAGGTTCCAGATCTGGCCAGTTCTGCTCGCATCTAACCTCAAAATTGCCCAATGTAATATGCGATCAAATTATCTTATTAGATCTGATGTTCAATGAGACTGAATCCAACCGGATCTCCTCAGATCTAACCAAATCGGAGAAGATCCATTCAGATCTAACTTAGCTTGGGAACGTTTTATTCTTATTACGTGCGAATAGATCTCATCTAATCTTATTATATCTAGCCAGATCTAATATGGGTTTTTACCATAGAATGTCAACGTACGTGCTACATAATCCAAATAGATGTAATTAATTGTGAGAAGTGCTATGGAGTAGGATTTCAATTATCTACTTAGATCTTTTATTAAAAAATTATATTGCTCATCTATGAGATGGAAATAATTCTTACGACTAATATAGGTAAATAATGTAACACAAACACAATAACAAAGTACAAGGCTAATAATAATGATAGTAGACACAACATTAATAATAATAATGAATAAAACACTAGGTAAATAAATTTAAAAATAAATTAGGCCCCCAGACAGCACAAGGACGTCCTGAAGAAATCCCATGGATATTTCGGAAGTCCTATGGACGTCCTGATAAAGTCTCGGGCCTTCCTCTGGATATCTCGAGGAGATGCAAATGTCCGCATATCCACGATCCTCCGAACATCCTTGGGAAAACTCACTGGACCTGTTTAGGCGTTTTATGGGATTTTTACAGGAGGTTTTTATACCTACCATACAGAAGTATTTCTTTTACATCTCTAGCTGTATATTAGGAATGTATTAAGTACAAATGCCAAGTTGAGTTAGAAGACGGTAAGCATACACAGTGAGTTTTCTTAAACTCCGAATCTGGGATGAGTCTCCATATGTATCAGGCACGCTTTTCTCTATCAGATTAGTCCCACCATCTAGTTAAAGTATTATATTATATGCTGATTATAATTTAATGTATATTACGTAATTGAACCACGATGCGGTTATTAAATTCAGTCCAATGACATCGACTGATTTTTTAACGGTCGAAATCAATCGATGCAATTGGCTAAAATTTAATAACCGTAATCAATTTTCTTATGAAAAATGTCTTGAAGTTTATGATGCACAGGATATCACAGTAATAATGGTGATCCGAGTCGCTTTTATTATTCAAGAAACAAGACACTATGAACTTTGAGTTTACCTTCTTCCCGTAACTCACAATGAACGATTTCATGAGAGCCGAAAAAACCGCAATCCTAATTGGGATGCTGTTAATGACAGTTTTTTTTTATAATGATCAGTAAAAAGGACCGCGGATGGTTGTTTTAGGTAGTTAAAGAGGTTTTTACTTTATTCGTCGATTTTCAAGGTGATTTTTGGGAATAGAAAAAACTACTCGATATTTTTTATTGAAATTTAAACTACTACTTGTATTTTAGTGCCAAATATTCGCGGCCCTATATTTAAAAAGTGCCAAAAAAATAAAATTCATTTTTTTAAATTTTTAGATAGAATTTTAGATATCTACATCTTTAACTCTATTGGCAACATTGAAAATACAAAGTTTATACTTCTACGTATGCTACGCAAAGTAATTTGTACAAAATTTTCACGCCGTCTTGGTTATTACAACAGAGTGTACGTCGTTAAGAAAAATTTAAGGTAACAAGGTCAGTATTATTTGCTTGTAAAATACATTTGATTAATCACGGCCAACCAAATATTGTCAATCAATCATACGATTCTAATATATCCAGAGCCGTGTTCACTGACTAGTTAAGCGGCAAAACGCTTTAGACGGTTTGGAAAAAGGTGTCATGGTGGGATCGAAGAAATATATTAAAGCCTGAAAATCTTAACTTGCCTTAGGCTCCGAACATGCTGGGTACGGTCCTATATATCTCTGACAGTGTAAAAGATCCTGAAAGTCCCTAAAGCTCATTTTACATCGTCACTTATGTTGGCAGCTTTTGTCCTGAACCGTAACAAAAATCCACATAAGTATTTCTTCTGATTTTTGACTCTTCTGATTATCTCATAAAAACAACATGCAGCAAAGAATTCACTTACAGAATAACCCTGCCCCTTATTTTTCTCAAACTTTACAATGATATGGATACTAGACGCGTAATATCTATGATGCGGAACCATTCGATTAGCATCTGATATTTAAAAAAAATTTTTTTTTGAATACAAGACTTAAAATAGTAATATTAAAGAGCGTCATATTCATTTAGTCAAAATAGTACTTTTTATATCTTTTAATTGACTTACCAGTAAGTCCTTCAAAAAAGAAACTGTTGTTATTGGATAAGATGCAGTATTGTTACTCAACGATACCGACAACTGCCGCTACAAGTTAGATAATAGGGCTACTGGCCTATTTATTGGTGGGTTCTAAAAGAAAGATTTCAAAATGATCAATGAAATAGTTTTGTGTTGGATTAGGGTAAGCATACCAGTAAACGAACACGTACTAGCGAATTAGAACATATTTCTATATTTCCTTGTATAACCGAATAATTCTACAAAAGCATTGATTGCTCTAGCTGCGGTTGAACCTTGTACACAGTAAAGATGTACAAGTTGAATTTTATTGTTTTTAGTTTATTAAAATAAATAAAAATGCAAACGGTAATTTATTGGTTTAGCTGTTCATTCACTGGTCGATTCGCCTTATGATAACTCAGTCGCTTAAATGATAATGATCTGCATTTTAATGTTTCAATCTATACGGAAATATATTGAGCTGTTTCATCATAAATTTATATTTTTTTTTCTGATAATATTTATGGGAAATTATGATACAGATGAAACAATTAAAATGCATCTTTTTAAATTTATATGTTAACTGTACTGTTAGCACATACTGTATTTGGAATAGAATTATACATTATGCAATGATTATGTTTTTTATTGTTTTACATTTTTTTATAAATAGACTAATTGAATATTACATATACACACAATTTCCACCTCGCTATTGATTTTCATTATATCTAGTCAGATTATTACAAAATAAAATACCTAATTGGACCCACTAATTAGGTTTTATTTCAAAAGACGACTTTAAGAGAACAGACCAGCATTAAGAAGTATTAATTTCGTTTAAGTTGTGCTCGGTGGAAATGTCAAAAAGAATAAATCCACATGGTTCTATAACACAGCATCAATATTGCAGAGTAACACGTAATACATGACTATTTTACCATAGTTTTTTTTGTTATTAATATAGTAATTTTTTAGTGCAATAGCTGACTTTTCAAGGTGTGACTATAACACTTAGACATTATAGCATACATTGTAATTGCAATAATCGAAATAAACAATTAAATACGCTCGGAGCTTTATTGTTATTTAAAAATGATGCATTCGCGTGATTCATTGACGTAATTTAAATCGCGTGATTCATTAGAGTAGTGTGATTCGTCGGCGTTGGTGCTAATCAACATCGCCATCTGGTGCGACAATGCAGAATCAAAACTACTGTAGGAGTGGATCGCATTAAAATTCAGTTCGGCGGGCTTGCACAGTCAAGGACCGTCACTGAAGCAGTGCTGAGTAGTGCACGTTGTTGTTATCAGTACGACATTATACGGCGTGTACTGCGTTTCGTGTAACAGTGCACCAGTATCTGGCAAAGTCATGACTTGTGTTAACCCGTGATCCGATTTTTATCAGTCGGAGTTAATTTATTTTATTAAATCAATGACTGTTATCGTAGTCAGTCTTCGATGAGGTCGAGAGAAGATTAATATAAACGAAACATACATTTGCAGTTTGGGCAAAGTCCTTTGTGAGGAGAGAAGTGTGGTTCGACATCAAAAAATCCATCGTTAGGAGCTTCTTCGATAAAGAAGATTTCTGTCACATATTTACGGGCATTAAAGGTTTTTAAACTTAGTGAAACTTTTTGAGACAAGATTAAACATGTCTGAACAGGATTTCGGAATGCATTATACACCACCTACGTCAGATACTATACAAACAAAGCCTTTTCCGATACGAGGTAAGTCCAGTCGTTAGAGCATCCTAACCTCTATTGATTTGGTAATGTCGCGTGACGTTGAGCACACGTGTATTTCAATGCTACGACTTGTAGTATGAATTTGTCATTAGACGCGTATACTGTAATTTTCTAACCTCTCTTTGACGCTTAAGTATCGTTTGATTTTCTTTTTATTTATTTCAAACAGAATTCATAGCGCTCTATTAGCAATAATGCGAGGCCCAAGGCCTAAAATTTTCATGCGTGGCCCAAGGCACATGACTAGGAACGAATGATTCTAGGGAATTTCTATTTTTGAAAAACATGTTTTGAGATTATTCATAACCAGTAAAGGTAACGTATCCAAGTTTTCTGTGGAGATGTAACACGTATTTAATTACATTCTTTCATAAGTAATTTCCCATCTTATTTACTCATATATACCACTTATAATAAGATTTGCGTGCAGTTTTGTTGCGTACAAGAATTGTGCGTGTTGAGTTCTTTCGTCGATAACACGAGTCTGAAAATTTTGATGCACAATTTTTACTGATTTTGTGTGTCTTACGTACGCCATTTATCACGCAAGATCAGAAGATGTGAGCTAGTCTATCTAATTGTAAGTATGTCTATAAAACGCAGGTAAGTTCCTTATACACTCGTATGTACATTCATATACAGTTGAATATAAAGATAATGGAAATATTTTTATCGTTCGGACATCGGAATGTAATATAGTATGGTATATCGAAATAAATTATAATTGTATATTTATTATCATCTACTAATGATAAATATAAGTAACCTAATAAATTTTATATTCATAAATTAACGTTTTTAGTTTTCTCTGTTGCGTTTAATTTCGAATTTTTCATTGTATTATACTTAGCTGCATCGGAAGTTACTTATGACTCGACCTAATATATTTTAAAAATCTGAGACTATTATTGTGATTCTACTTCAATTATATGGATTACTTGCCAAAAGGATTTCAATTACATTTTTTGAAAGATTCTGTTACTCTAACGAGTAACAATAGATTGTAAAGCCCTTCACACACAAAATAACGTAACGACGTAAGGAAACCAACCAATCAGAATCTAGTACTGTCCCCTTAGAGGGAGGATTATTAGATTCTCATTGGTTGGTTTCCTTACGCTTACGTCGTTACGTTATTTTGTGTGTGAAGGGCTTAAGAGTTCACTAAATTGTAAACACTATGAATTATCGATGTTCTCAATGCCAACTGGAATTTTCTCAACGAAAACAAACAATGATATTAACTCATACCCGGTAATGGTATTTTTGTTACACTGAGACTAAAATTGAGTTAGTTTCGTCCTGCGTGTTTTTCACTAGGTTAATGTGATAAATACAATTCTTAAAAATTCACATACTCTCTTTGAACCTTCTACTAGTACGTTATAAAAAAAATTATGAAATAATCGAAGAATAATCATTAGTTTTTAATGAAATGTTGGAAAAGAAGCCGGGAAATTAAAGCTAAGAGATTAATAAATAAATATACCAATACGCCGTATCGGAAAATTGTAACCGGATGTTTAATATGCACCATGAACAATCGTAATTTTTTATTATTTTTTCTGATTAAAAAATTATTATTTGGAAAGAATATAATAGATAAATTTGAACGTTTATTGTTAATACTGATAAAAGACACACAAGAAACCATCGAGAAAACACGTTTACACACATCATTTAGATTCGAATTTTATGGTAAAAGGCCGAAGACATTGGTTAATTTTATCCGTTCGTGATTTCGACAGTTCCGAGCTCAGATTTAAATTTATGCAGGGAACCGACCGTTTGCAAAGGGTTTCCCTTACCCCCTTAAAATTTGTTCAGGATGAGGAACGACTACGAAGTGGTGGCTAGGTCTCGACCTATTACAACAATTCAGATCCGCTCGAAACAAAATGATCCAGATTTTCGGTCAAAGGGTTAAATTTAACACGTTAAATAGACAGATAAGTTGCTTTAAATAAAACGCAGTTACCATTGATTTTTCTTTGTCATAATAACTTGGAACACTTGGAATTTCCAATTATGGAATTCGTTTTTCTCCGTAAACTTTATTAACCTAATATTTGACTTGAAAAATTCTCAACAATCTCGAAGATACATACTTAATTTTTATTCACGTAATATACTATCCTTTTCGATGTTAATCGTTTTGGACTTGATAATATTTTTTAAAAATCTGTATGAACAGCTTTTATTAATCGTGAACACGTGTTCGCGTCTAACCCACACAGAAACCATAAACAAACAGGATTGTGTTTAAACATAACGCCTTGTATATAGAAGTGTGTATGTGCATAGACTTCACGCAATCTTTCGATAACAGTTTATTAGGTATTTGGTACCTAACCGTAAGTAATTATAAACTTGTTTCTTTTTTATCACATCGGATACGACCACCGATAGGTAACTGTATTGCCTAGTAAATATATTGAATCCGATTAGATCTCAAATGAACTATTGTCAGACCAGTCACAGTGTTCACTCCTCAAGTTTTTTTCATTCCATTCTAATAGATCCTATTTCTCGCAATCAGTCGTTAATGTATAACACTATATTGAATTTATACATTTTACTTGAGTTTCGCTTAATACCTTTAAATCAAATCCACGAAGCGTCCCGTGGATGTTCGTCAGATATACGTGGTTCACCAGCATCATTATACTGGCAGGCCTACTATCCATTGTGGACATAAATTATTATTTTGAATTAGTCGAAATGTTGTTTATGGCGGTTTAGAAGAAAACATGATGATAGCTGCCGTCTTTTGGGCTGCAAGATACTTGACGGTACAAGGAGGAACTTCGGCAGCGCAAAATCTTTCTCGTCTTGTATCGTATGACGTGCGACATTATCGCGCTCGAGGCTGAAATAACTAAAGCTGAAAAGATTCACGTGATCGGAGTGAGCCGACTGGAGGTCAACATAATTGTAAAGGCTGACAGAGAATATATGGCACACGTTAGACATTTGAAAATTTTTGGACGGTTTGCTGAAGTCTTTTTTTTTCTTTTCACTTTGTCTTACTTTTATATGTTGCCGAGGGCATAGAAAAGTGAGACATGAATTTTCTTTATTTTTTATTTCCCGCACTAACTCTTGCTTCTAAATATAAAGAAGGTCGACTGACTTGTAATCTAGAACCGTGTAAGTTTGCTTACGGATCGTCTCGCGTTTTTTATTTCAATACTTTCTCTTTCTTTAGTCAATTAATTAAGAACTTGTGTGAAAAATTATTTTCAAATTTTCGAATGCTATTCGAATATTATTATCCAAATTATATTTTTCTTCTTTATTGGTTTTGGCCGTTTTGGTTAAACTAAAATGTACAGGTTTTTTTTTTGTAAATGTTCGATCAACTGAACTTCAATCGCACACAACAATGAATAATCTCACTTATTGTTAGTTTTTTTTTTGTATACATACTTATAGCATTAAACTATTCAGAATTCTAATGCTGAAAGAAGGAAATATTATAGACAGAGACCTTCTGCTGGATATAATATGTAAATAAGTCGGAATCATTACGTAATAATAAAAACAATGGTATGCCTTCTTTCTTTTTGCTTTTGACACCCGATCATTGCTGACTGCCGATGCATTGTAGTTACAATAAACTTTTATAATGGTTCAAGTAATAATTTGCGTTATCAATGATGGTCTTGTAATAATCATGATAAAATGTATCATTTTTATATTTGATATTATCTTACACATTTGAAGAAGATGTGAAATAGTTTTGCATTCCGAAGATCCTTGTAATTTTATTTTACCACGAATTACGGAGCAGATGGAGAAGGACGTTGCGCGTAATTTAGCAGATGAATAGAAGAATGCAAATAAATCACACGATATTGTATATATCAAGTAACAAAGATGCAATTTTAAATTGATCATGCGTGCAATTTATTGTTTTTGTCGTAAAAAAATTGCTTTTTGTTCAGAGCATGAAATGTCTCATACCTCGTGACGTAAGAACGTGCATAAGATGTGGGCATTGATTCCACTAACGAGATCGAAGGTTACGTACATAAATGTGGCCAAGAGAAAATATCTTTTTGCTGTATTTCCTGTCTTACAATTAGTTTTGTCTGGATAAACTGAGTTCTTAGTCATAGTAGTCATCCTGTAAATTGGAGAGTAAACAGTAATTACGTAAACGATTATTCTTGCGGTTACCTGATAATTCAATGTTGTTAGTTTTTTTTAATCTTCGGGCACACTCATTGCCTTCGTATAGTTTTCTACGCTGCTTAAAGAAAGTATTGTCACTTTTTTTTTTTATCATAGTTTTTCTGAATGACACGGTAGGATGGAATATCCGTGAAATGAGATCAAAATAATTGAACGAGAATGTAAAACACGTGAAGCGGTAAATTACATAAACTATTATTTATATTGCTACTGAATAATTCAATATCATCAGCTTGTATTATACTTTTTCTACAAAAAATGCGTTCACTTAGCACGACAGGGTAAACTGGTATTGTTTCTAAAAGGAGATAAAAATAATAAAATACAGATGTAAAAAACGTGCAGCAATAAAATACGTAAACCAATATATTTATATGACAGGATATTTCGATTTTTAAAGATATTTTCCTTTTATAACACAACCTGACACTCGGGTATTACGTGGGTCGATAAGGGAACGAGATCTAATCTCAAATCTTGATTGATATTTTTTCACAGTAAATTATGTATCAATTCATAGAGATTTGTAACGTATTTTTCCGAAATTTAAGAAAGCTCAAGTTGAGCTACGTTAGCAGCTAGTCATCTTATTAAAATTGTGCATATGGATGCTTAACCGTCGCTGTGTGCACACAATTTTTCAGTCGCCACTATCAAACAACAATAGAACCCATTGTTCCCGCTACGCATAACAATATTGGAGGTACAAAGTTAATATTTTGTTGGTGCAAATCAGCAATGCTATTATTACCTTTTAACACATCTACTGGAATCCTATGGAATAATATTTAAAAAATATCTAGAATCTTTCTTGCGTTTTGTTATTACTGAGACCTGTCAGCAGATCATTTATGTAGAACTGATGGCGCATGCTTGACGACTATGATAAGAGATAAATTCTTAATCATAAGATCATAAAATGGAACAGCAACAATAATAAGAATATTAACAGGCGTATAAGATAATAGCAATTGGTTCGTGTACCCAATACTCATTAAACTCGGATCTTAGTACTGATTCCAGTTCGTACTGACTATTGTCATAGTTGTTTGAGCTGCCCAAAAGTTCTCAGTCTCCTCTCTCCATTGAAAATGATTTATGCATTTGTTGTTTGATTAATTGACAAATTTAAGATCAAGCAATAACGAGCCATTATATCTATTAACGTACCCACAATTTATTATTATTCTGTACCAATTCTTGTTGTCTTGATTGGTGAAGAAAAAAACTTTTATTAATTATTTCTCGTATCGTGTCCAATACTAGTTAGGATATTAGTTCTTGAAGTAAGAGAAAAGATCTGAAACGGCATAGGGAATAACAGGGGACAATGTGTGCCGTTGCGGTGCATCAGGGCCGCATCAGTGACAACTTCACACTCGGCACACTCGTAAAACTCGTGAAACGCTCGTTCGAACGCGCAACTCTCGACCAATAGCGCAATATGAATTCCTCTGGACGGGTTATACCATTGGTAGCCAGTTCGCGTTTTAACGCGGGTTTGCCGAGTTTCATTGGACTCTCAATGTTCTTAATTGCATCTGCTAGATTCCTTATCATTTTTATATCTATTAAGATACACAGATAGACGTTAACGTTTTAATATTCGTATTGAGTCAAAGGTTGCCGTGTTAGATTACTTTTTATAGCAATGGTGTCACAATTGGAGAGACTTCGGTGCTTTTTCAGTAAGTCGTTAATCCTCGCTGGTTACAGATACTTCTTTTTGATCATATATTATAATAACTATCGAGGCTCTGTGAATTGAACTGCGGAAGATTCTGCTCGTGTATTTTAACTCGATGAAAATTTATTCTTTAACTTGTCCTTTTTTAATCTTGTACGCCACTGAGGAAATGGTTTACGTACGCGCAACATTAATGGTTTTCAAAATAAATGTATTTTGAAAAAGCAAAGGTAATTTTGTGAAGAGTGAAATTTCATGAGAATCGTTGGGGGTCCTCGTGTGCTAAGGGCTAAGGTACTTTGTAAAAATAATTGTCTTTCAGGTTGATTGAATTGAAATTGTCATTGGCTTTGAATTGTGATATCGTGCAAAACGAGGAATAAAATGAGTTTTCGGGAAATTTGGATTTTTAATTTTTTTTTTTCAAATTAATCGCCCATTTTTGGTATAGCGCAGATAAACATGTTTTCTCCAATTTTTTGATATTGTGCGAAAATTATGTTTTATTGGCCTGCATTGTGATTGTTGAATAATATGCTGTTTTGCGATTGTATATTGGTTGTTCGAAAAGGATGGAGACAATTTTTTTTTTAATTTAATAGAATCGTTTTTATAATTTTATTTTACAACTTTTTAATTACGATTTATTGCGAATTGAGTAAAACAGTCGTTTAAGCGAATTGCGGTGATTTGGAGCTGTTAAAACATGTGAGAGAAATATCTCCCGTCCTTCTGTGCAATTTTACCACGTAGCATCATATTAATAAATCTTAGGCTCGGTTACGGAGCTTTTAATGACTAATTGTCGTTTTAAAAATGAAAACTTAGTACAGAGGCATATGGAAAAAGTTCCCGTTCGCGTTTCAATAAAAAAAAAAAAGAATATGCAAAAGACTAAACGGCTTTCAGAGATTAAGTGTCGCGGTTAACCCTTACAGGGCAAGAGGATGTTGTCTCTAAATTGGTTCAATATTTTCACGTAAGTTATCCATTAATCGTGTCTATAACTTTCTGCCATGAAATCTACATGATCCCGTCAGAAATATGCCGGCCCTTTCAGGTTTGAAAAAGTCGAATCACTCGAGTCTTTCACATGAAAATATTATCGATGGTTGCGAGAATAAGTTCGATCTTGTAGTAGAATCATGGCAATTTCTGCGGCGGGATAGTCAAGGTGCCTTTTCAGTATCCCAACGTCAGAATTCCTTAAGAGTATTTCAGACATTGGAGCGTTATTTTTCCTGGATTTTCCTTAAACATTCCTTAAACGCTCGAAATTAAAAATATCCAACTTTATATGGGTAACGCTAAAACTGAGCTTTGCATGAATTCCCTGTACCTACGTCGTCAGTTGTGCTGTCACTGTCGATCGGCGACTCGGTGTCATTTATGCATATGGCTAAGAGAAGTAATTCTTTTTACCGCTCAAATTCATTACGAATTAATAAATAAATGATAGGAAAAAGTATTGTAGTGGTGGCGTGAAAAATGAAAGATCTAAAATCTTTTAGGCCTCAACGCGTATGTGGGAGGGATAAATGACAGAAGAAGGAAGTATTTTTTTTTCTTTTGTTCATCTGTATATATCATTTCGTAATTCACTACAGAATCATAAATTATTTTAAGCTCTATGACAATACCGAATTAACTTATCTTAAATTGCAAGACTGATTAATTGTCGATGAATTCAGGACGTTGATAGGAACTACGTAAATTTTACATAATACTAGTGTCACGTGCCGTGATTTAGGGCTCAACTTTTGTTCATATATGCAAATAAAAGAAGAATATTAATATAATAAGACACGGTAATGTAACAAAGGAATCACGTGAGTCCAGAAATACGGACAGCGGCATATGTGAGGAAGCTATCTTCTGGTCTTATCGCACCGCGAACGTGCCTAGAACGTGCGAACTAAAAATTTCAGGATTCACTCGCACGGGTAAAACCGCTGGATTCATGAGATTTGTCCCCGTCTGTCCACCAATTTTCAGTCAGAAAGTAGGATTAAACAACGAAAGCAAATCAGTCTCTAGATACACATCGAAACACGCATAGTTCGGGCTAGAGAAGCTCCTCACAGTTGCATCGCGCGGCGGCTATAATTCTTACGGGAGTTCCGCGTTCTGTTATACATATCGCCGTTTATAAGCCGATAAAGTCGTATCGAGCCCAAAGAGTTGCACGTGTAGTGTTATCAGTCGATGTGAGATTAGTTATAAGTTCATTCGCTTTCCCCCACGAACAATATAGTCGTGTAGTTTAAATGTTATTATAAAAGATTGATGGACCGATCGCTGTGACGAGTACAGAGTTCTACTAATATCGAGGCCGCGACGGCGTCTACAGTTAATGCCGATAGCGTACCTACGTGTGCCTATGAATTAGTGAAAGTGAGTGCGAAGACGGCATCACGATATCTTCCTTTATGATCCTAGCTTGTAAGACCAACCGGCATTTTTGATAACTTTGTTTCCAATCATTATCACTATCAGTAACATTTCGGTTGTAACAATATATTTGTATTACTTCAAGAGGAACTTCGGATCTTTTGATTTAAATAGAATATACGACAATTCCTCATTCTAACGACAATCTAAGGGATCGGGCCTGTATAGGACGGCAGTCAGAAACTTACCCCAAAGAAAAATAAATATAAACTTCCACGCTTAGCGCGGGAGATTAATTTTGCTAGACGTGTAGTAGTAACGCCTTGCACGTCACACTAGGATTGATTCGTTATCAAAAATCAGCAGGCTGAACCCGAATCGATTAAAAATCACGTGAATACTGACTGTTAACGAGAGCTAATTAATATTAGTACGTACAGATGCTGACGCGTTGCGCAATTATTAAAATATTGACAGGATAACTTCACTCCTTTAACTTGGCTTTTAATCGGCGATTACGCAGACTCAACTGTCTCACCACAATCATATTTTATAATAGATCAAATTTCAACGATCTTGCGTACGCTTCTCAAACTAAAATTTAATTTTGATAATGACATATTAATTAGGACGATTCGTCGCAATTTCATGACCACACAGTACATATGGGTAAATAGTCAGGATATGGGAAATTACATTGAACAATGGGGAACTGGAATGTGACGGGAATTCAAAAATTGTCTATGTAGTTTACTAGAATATGATCGTAGAATGCCAGGACGCTGATTAGATAATTTATTTATCACTTAAATGTTAAGAGAATCGATGTTAAAATTTGCTAAAGCATTTTTATAAAGTCCGAGAGCGAAAACATTTTGTGATTGGTCGTAACGTCACAACCTTATCTCCTTATATGGAGTTTCTTTTATAGCCTATCAGGAATGCCCGTATTCGAGCTAACGAGTGCTTACCTTTTCATAATATAATCTATCACACCACATGAGAAGTGTTATTGGTAATCATTGGTAACCTATGCTAGTTGGTTGATAATATCTACGTTCAATTTGTCACGTGACTCAACAGGGCGTTTGAACTGCTATTTGTACAACATGATTTTTAATCCTCCGTAGACACACTACAATTTGCGCACTTCCCTAGACACACATGGGTCTGTGGTGTCCTACCGTTTTTTTACCATACTTAGACTCGTTTAAAAAAATTGAAAAAATTCAGGAGAGTAGTTTGACATCTAAAGAAAGAGAGCAATGCATTGGGTGATGGATAAACATTAATGTTTATTATTGGTACAATGGAAATCGATACGAAATGCGAGAAATTCACGAATTCACTTAAAAAAGCATAACTTTTTATAAAATAAATTTAAGAAAGTGGTAGTACATAATATGTTTCTTGAAATATAGTAGATTAAGAAAAAAAAATGTAGCATTATGAAATTTTGCAAAAAGTATAATTATTTGAACAATTGAAAAAGTGGTATTTTTTGAGTGAAAACTGGTAGGATTTTGGTTCGAAAATTATGATAGTCAACGTGTTTATGTTACTCATTATTACTTTAACTTATTCTTATTGAAATAATTGAAATAATTAAATTAAAAAATGCATTTGTTGTCTCACAAACTCTGTTCTATCCATCGCTTCTATAATTTTACAATTTGAAAAAAAAGTTTATAACAATTTTTTTAATATGTTTAATTTATATATAAAACGTGTACTTAATTTTGGAGTTCGAAATAGTGCACTTTAATTAAATTTTTGTTCACACTTTTATACTTCCGTAGACACACCGCTGAAGATCAAATTGCTTGGTGACTCATTACGAGCTGAGGACCAAGGTCGCCGTTTGGTACCTCAGTTTCCTCCCCCAAATACAATTTTTTAGGTGGAGGTAAGAACCCAAAATATGGACTAACCGTTGAGAACTATCAATTTCTAAAAACGGCTGGACACCACAGACCCATGTGTGTCTACGGCGGGTTAATATCATTTTTTAACAAATATAAGCATATCATTTACCTAAGACATGAATATTCATAGGTTTTATAGTACCACAATCAAGAAAAACGAAAAAAAAAATTGGTCCAGTTCCCCATTCGTATTAATTGTTAGGAAATAAAAAATGCAAACTTCGTATTTTTTAACAAAGTTATTACATGCTTCATGCCAAAGTTATTAAGGCTATCCATCTAGAAAGTAATGTGCAATAAATTATTCTACTAAAACTGATAAATCTGAACAGTATAGTAACACAGTGGATTCCGTTTGTAACGGACATTCAAGGGTCAGGTCGTACTAAATGCACGACCTAATAAGTAAAAATGAAAATATGTAGGGATGTATTTATACTCTAACCAACTCTAACTAAACTTAAAGGGAGCATGCGAGTAGATCGCTGGTTATAAGCAGAATCGTAATAACCTGACTCCACCGTATTGCAATCTTTACGAGAAAGTGTAACACGCGTAATTTGTTTTATTAAAAAAAAAAATATTTAGCGTTTGTGTCGTATAGATTGATCAACAGGCGCCACTGTCTACGCGTGGAGTTAACCTCAAAAATGGTGTGGTAGAATGTTGACGAGAATGTTTAGTGTTATTCATATTAAAAAAACTAGAATGTGAGTTAAGAGCCATTGCGTAGGTTTTAAGATTAAGACATTCCATGTCCCTATAAATTAACAAGTATTTATCTAGACTTACTGCTAGAAACTTGCTGCAAGTATAATAATTTAAGTTCTGTTGTTATTTGTTTTAGGAGAGCGAGCCAACTATGTAAACAAACCACATGTGATAGCCATGGTGGGTTTGCCAGCTCGTGGCAAGACCTACATATCAAAAAAGCTTTGCCGATACCTGAATTGGATTGGAATCAACACTAAGGTATTTAACCTGGGCGAGTATAGGAGGCACGCTACTACTGCATATCAGTGCCATGAGTTCTTTCGTCCTGACAATATCAAGGCCATGGCAATACGTAATCAATGTGCTATGGATGCACTTACTGATGTATGCCAGTGGTTAGAAAATGGAGAGGGAGAAGTTGCAGTTTTTGATGCTACAAATTCTACAATTGAAAGGCGGGAAATGATTCATGACATCGTAGTACGAAAAATGGACTTTAAACTCTTTTTTGTAGAGTCTGTTTGCAATGATCCAGAGATTGTTGAACAGAACATCATGGAGGTATAGATTTTATGTTGATCTACAATTTTTATAATTTTATTCGTTTTCTTTCATATTTTTTTTCAATTTGGTATATGGATAGGTAACAGTGCAATTCTAATGTTTTAGGTTAAAGTCAGTAGTCCAGATTATACTAATATGAATAAGGAAGAGGTCTTGGCAGATTTTATGCAACGCATTGAACATTATCAGGAAAAATATCAGCCTCTTGATGAAAATTATGAAGCTGATTTGAGCTTTATGAAAATATATAATACAGGAGAAAAAGTTTTAGTTCATAAACATGAAGGCCACATACAGAGCAGGATAGTTTATTATTTGATGAATATACACATTGTACCAAGAACAATATATCTCACGAGGCATGGTGAGAGTCTGATGAATCTTGAAGGAAGGATCGGAGGTGATTCTGATCTTAGTGAACGAGGTCATACTTATGCAAATGCCTTAGCAGAATACATAGCCCAGCAAGATATACAGGGCCTTAGGGTATGGACTAGCTGGCTTAAGAGGACCATACAAACAACCACTGATGTAAAAGCTCCTCAAGAAAGATGGAAGGCTCTAAACGAAATTGATGCTGTGAGTATTATGCATCAAAATCATCTATCATATACTTTTTATATTCTATACCTTATACTCTCTAGATGATCCTAAAATTGTTCTATAAACTGTCTATTTAAATATTCATCATCTTTGCATTATATTTTATTATTTTAAACACAAATCTTGTTTATGCTCAGGGCATTTGCGAAGAGATGACATACGAGGAGATAGCCTCGAAATATCCAACTGATTTTGCGGCACGAGATCAAAATAAGTTCTCATATCGTTATCCAAGAGGAGAAAGCTATGAGGATCTAGTGGCCCGATTAGAGCCAGTTATAATGGAACTTGAACGTCAGGGTAATGTTCTAGTTGTCAGCCATCAGGCTGTTCTTCGGTGTCTACTTGCATATTTTCTAGATAAAAGTTCTGGTATGTATAGTATCTCATTATAATATCTGTTATTATTAGTGAAGTTTATAGAAGTTGCTCTTTGTTCAATTTGTCTTTTTTCATCTCCTATTGCTTATTCTTATACTGCATCGCGGTGAGGTTTGCTATTAATATAATATTGTACGATCAAACTAAATTTCTTGGGATTATAAGATGTAATATACATAGATTAATATTTTTTACCAAATATTTGGTTTACTCTTACAATTGCGTCACATTTATGTAAATATGAAAAGTGCAAATAACAAAAATACTTAAATTTGCTCATTAGGTGTAAAACTTGTTATATTTATACATATTATATATTGGAGGAATGTCTATTTTTCTTAAAATACTGGCAATTCCATCTGATAACATATTAGAAATAGTTCAATTGATTTAAATTCATGACAAATTATAACTGATTACGTTTTCATTATATTGTATCTGCTATGTGAAATTTTCAGATGAGCTACCGTATCTTCAAGTGCCACTACACACAATAATGAAGTTGACACCAGTAGCATATGGGTGCAAGGTAGAGCAGATCAGGTTGCCTATCGACGCGGTGGACACTCATCGGCCAAGACCAAAGGTAGAAGCTAATGCAAAGGCCATGTAGATTATTAATTAACCTTTTTTTTTTACTTATTCCTACAGTCCAAACAGTGACTAAAAAAAATTAGATTCTAATTGCATCACAATAAAACACCTGGTCCTCTACGTGTAGTTAGTGTTTTAATGTTATCCTGAATTATTCCTAGTTCCTGAAAAATTACCCAGGTTACTGGACTTTCTTATAATATCAATATTGAATATACATATATATAACTGCCCAGAAAGACTATATTGACATTATAAAACTGGCTCTAATCTCTAGGGGAAAATACAATTTTTTTTTTCTTCTAAAAACGTAAAGCCTTGTATTGAAATTCTAAGCTATCTTAATCTAGCCTAGCCATTCTTACGATGCCCAGCACAGGAGTCCTAGTGCCTGGCAGTGGAGAAATTTTGTAAATTCAATGTGCTGTTGCTTTATGGTCCTCGAAGTAGTTAATATACAGACATGTAAAGTCTTTAAAATATCCCTTTTGTTTATTTAGAGGGTTTAAAATTTTCTTGTACAATAGAGATGGTCACATACGTTTTGCTGAATGAGTAACCTTGGAATGAGTTTTTTGTGATTCTTTTTGAAACGAACTTGAAAGGTCGTAAGCCTCTAACAAATCTTGCATTTATCTAACTTTTTTATTCAACATACATTATTTAATACTTAAACTTGTTTATTAATCCTTATTCCGTATTGTTATTTTTATATCCTTACATCCTAAAGATAAGTCCATTATGTTCGACGCATTTTCCAATGGAGCAAAAGTATTTTCAAAAATTGGAAAAAACTCATATACCTTCTTTGATTCTTATACATAAAGATTGGAATGATAGAGTTGTAAAGTAATTGTTTTAGGGGGGTCAGCTGCCGTTCCTCGACCATTAATTTTCACGGAATCGATACTTTTAGAAATAATAGGGAGAAAATAATCTATCAGTACAGATTAAGGGTTAATTTCGGGTATTTTTATTTTTTCACATGAATCTTGAATTTCATTTACTTTATCTAATAGCTGTATTCCTTGCCTAAGGAAAAAAACTCAGAACTGTTTTCAACAGGTTTGTTAGCAGATCACTTTTAGCCTAAGACAGAGTCACCACCAGTGATTGAAATTTTGATCAAGATATATCATTTCTATACATTTGTTTGTTTTGTTAGTTATTGCCTCACATGAGATTTTACCATCCCATATCATTGAGGGATATAAAGTGACTGTTGATTATTTTAGGACTTCAATAATAATGCAATATAGTTGCTCCAATATCGACATATATTTCAATTCAATAGAAGCTACTTTATTCATTTTTCAATTAGTAACGACTCAGATTTGTTTGGAGTATCGAAAGTTATTATATATTTCAGGCTAAGTGAATACAGGTTGACTCCAACCATGTTTTTCTATAAAATAAATTTAAGTCTTTCAAAAATATAGAAACTTTTTTATGTTTATCATTAACAAAATCATGTACAGTATATTACATCATTGAAATATGAACAATTGCACATTAACCCTTTGCGGACGACGACTTTTTCGGCCGGGTGAGGTAGCAGGACGAGGCGATTTTTCGAAATGTGTTGAGTGACTTACATGATATAATAAAATGGTCTCACATATCTTTCATTATCTTATCTCTGTTATGGTGTGTCATTTCACACTTTGTATAAAAGAACACCAGCTGCTAAGGAACCACCACTCGACCTGTCGCGCGAAACGCCTCTCGTCCGTAAAGGGTTAAAGCTAATTAAAGTTAACATTATCTATTCTCACTGGAAAGTATATCAAGATATTTTATGAGGCTGTTATGCAAACATTTAAAAAACAGAAGTAAACTTGCAAAAATGGTGTATAAATAAGAATGGAATGATTATAAATGGGATCAAATGAAAAAATATATTGCACCATCAAATTGTATAGTATTGCAGGATGGTGCTTGCAATAGTTTTTCAAGAGAATACAGAAATACTAAATTAGACGCTAATAACGACGGTGTTGATGCGACTATAAATAAATAAATTTAAAAAAAATAACAAAATAAATACTAAATTGGCTTCAAGATGTGATAAACTGTAGAGAAATCTTAGCTTGCGTAAAGTCATTTTAGATCATTCTTCAAATGAATTGCTTGATAACAGCTGTACTGATGTCATTCTTCGAGAATGTCTTGAGTAAGGCATATAGTATATAGATGGTAGCACGTGTTTCTTTCAGACGTTTGTTTATCACTGACACCATTATACTGTGCGGATAGTATGCGCATAAGCGCAGCAAACACACACTGATGCAGTCACATCTACGTGACTTACGCTTTACGTCTGACGGTCGACTTCCCATTTAGCCCCGGCCGTACACCGATAATATAGATGTTTATACATCAAAAATGTTGTATGCATTTAATGTTTGTTTTTCTTTTAGAGCTAGTATGGTATTATTACTTTGTTTTTTTTTACCACATTCGACGTAACTATCTGGACAACATTGTTAAAAAACAAATGATAAAATATTGTGCTAGGCTCTTGTGCAGTAGCTTCACGTTGCGTTCCCAGACATACAGTTACAGTTTTATTGGTACTGAGCACTAATTTCGATGTACGATTCGGACTTGACCGAGTTCCTCTCATTAATAATTCGATGATTACATAATTTATCAAGATCGAATAAAATCGAAGTGTAAATTAACCCTTTGAAGCATATATTTTTGGTATATATGGGTTTTTGGCCGTGAATACCAAAATTCAAAATGGCGGATTCAAGATTGTGGCCTCTGAAATGTGAAAAATATGGGATGTATACCACGGATTCGTAACAGCAACCCCGAGAATCCCCAGAATTTTTAGTTCACATTTGTAATCAGCGATCTCAAAAGCCCCAAAGTACCAAATTTTATCCGAATCCAGAAAGTTTTTGTATTTCGGTCCACCATATTGGATCTGCCATTTTGAATTTTGCGAATCTGACCGCGGATTCGTAATTAGCGACCCCAAAAACCCTTTTCTACCAAATTTTAAGAGATAATGTTAAAAAACTTTGTCAATAATGAATTTTTCCGAAAAATCGCTGTTTTTTCATATTTGTTTATTTATAAAACAATTATTGTTAAGATACCTTAAAAATGCGTAATTGCGGACTAGAAATGAAATGGCCAAAATTCATAGAAGTCGAGGTGGTAGCATGGATTACCACTATGCTTCAAAGGGTTAAAAGAAAATGGTGCGGTGCATGATGTTCTTTTGATCTCTTATTTGTTAATCGTATCGTACTGTTAGTTAAACTCCGTAAATGAAGTGAGAAACTGACATTTTATGTGATTAGCAAAAGAACTGAATTTATATGAACGATCCCAATTGCATTGAATTTCTAATTTCTTTATTTTGACTGATTCATAGGAAGAAACTATGTAGCATTAATGAATCTTTGCTTACAGCGATCTAAATTGTATTTAATTCTTTATTTATTTATTGGCGACTGATTCATAGAAATGAACTATGCAATGTTAATTAATGAATTATTATTTACAGATACCCGGATACCTAGATGAGCGGTTCTGTTCAAAATCAATTGGACGACGTACATGATACGCCTGAGCTACTGAAACTACTGAAACTACTGAAATATAAAGAAATATTTGCGTGCATAGTACGCGTGTGCGCTTCTGCATCCTGTTTGATTACGAAGAGAGATAGCTCCTGTTGCGTAAACGAAATCATAACCGTGATAGCATTTTTATGGCAGCTGGCTGCTGTGTTAGATAGTGACATGAGTGATCTAGCCTACGACTAACTGGTGCTTCATTGTCCTTTTTCTCTAGTGTCATCACGAATCATCTACATACAAATAAGACCGATGGGGTAGAAAGAATTCCTGGCTAATGGAAATGGGTTTCTAAGTGAAAAGGCTTTAATCCTAAAATTTCTTCCCAATAGACAAACGGAAGTAATTTATTTCATGCAGCTCTAATGTTAGGCGCTGATAGGTATAGTGGTAAGCGCATTTGTAATTTAATGTTAAGAAGAATGTGCATTAAGTTACGGAAAGTCTAATGCAGAGATCGTTCTGCTTTCTGTGTGATATAATAACCTTTGTACATTTGATGTTCTTCGATCTAGAATTTGTAGCTATTGCGAGAGAGAAATACGCAGTACATATATATTGGTTTGGTAATTTTGGTTTGTTATTAAAGAAATATTGCTTTCAAATATTTTGAATCTCGAGGACGTTGCTTATGGAATGCTATCGCGTTTCTTATTGTGGAATTGTAATTGCATACCGCTGTACATTGACAGAATAATCGGTAATATGAAAATTGTTGAAATATACTTTTTACTACGCAACAATTTATTTAATTAATCCTCTAGTACCGAGATGCAGTCTCAAAAATTCCTATTACACTATTTTTTTATTCTGTTCTTCTGTATGAGAAGTTCAGCGTTTATATATGTTCTAGTTGTAGATTATATTAAGATAAATCTTATACACACGTGCTGGTTTTTATGATTTATTTACTTTAAATGATAAGAATTAATAATCGTGCGCTAATAGTCTACCCCGATCCAGCCTCAAACTTTATGTAACATTTAATTGATAGAGCCATGTGTAAGGTGTCATTGCGAGATGTTTTTGAATGCTTGAAACACCATCCATTGAAGAAGCACAAGAAAATACAAAATTGCTGAATCAAGCATCGTTACCCAGTAATTAGAATAGGAAGTAAGCGTTGATCAGGGTACCGAAGGAGATTTTGATACTTTGCAGTAATGTTGCAACATTCTTGGATTATGGTTGTAGAATGCACTGATGCTGATAATGAAGAACCAGAAAGAAGTATTGCTGAAGTAAGTTTCATGTCCAAGGTATGTCTATGGAAAGTATTAGTATGATGTACTGAGAATATGCAAAGAAGATATGCATGGACAGTGTTGATGATTTTATGATGCAGATGAAAAAAAGGAGCTTCTTCAACGTTTGTTAGCTTTTGTAGTTAGAGCAGTAATATTATTATGTGCCTCTAATACTGTAGTACCTATCTTAATTTAACAGAATTAAATTTCAGGTTTAAGTTTTTCTAACATAAAAAATTTTACACTTTTTGCAAAAAAAATGTATGTTACGTACTAACCTGTTGATATATATTAATCCATTAAGGCCTAGTGTAATCCATATAAGCTAGTGTAAAATACACGTGTTTTTCTTTCTTTAAATTTGTTTAAATAATAGTTGTTCAAACAAGTTATTAACGATGCATCCCTTTAAATCAATAGTGCTATTCGGGGAAAAATTAATATAGACTGTAACGTATTTTTTTCCTCACCCGATACCGATAGCAAAATCCGAGAACGACAATCTGCGAGAACCAACCTACGTTACCTTCGTCCGTCCACCCTTC
>JARQSW010000116.1:0-14391 GCA_030142375.1 Calameuta pallipes
TCTCTCTCTCTCTCTCTCTCTCTCTCTCTCTCTCTCTCTCTCTCTCTCTCTCTCTCTCTCTCTCTCTCTCTCTCTACAGTCACTTGACCCAGGCGTATCGATATCCAATTAAATTGCCACTCAAAAATTGCACAAAGGTAGGAGAACCACTCGTCTACCCGAAACTGGCCTGGTAACCCCAAATACCCCATAGCCTACTTATTATCAGTAATGATAAGACGCGCCCGAATAACTTCAAATTACGAGATCTTCGAAAGGAACTTTCTTCAACAAATTTTTCACGTCGAATATTATTTTTCGATTAAAAAGCACTTTTATTTCTAAACTCGCCACTCGCGCACCCAAAACGCCGAACGTACTCCCGCGGGAATATTCAAACCAATAAACTCCCAGAATGCACTGCACGAAATCACCGTCCTTACATACAGTCATTCAGAGATGCGTATACTATATACATATATATACATATATATATATATGTTATATATGCCAGACAGACTATATGCATGCATTCAACTCGGTGCATCCATGCACCGGTATCCAACCCCGTAGGCGGTCCCGATTGTTCCAGATAAATATACAATATGGCCGCAACAACGGGGATTCTCGTAAAATATGAATCTTCGAGATAGTTTTCCACCGACTCGTGGAAGGGGTAGATAGAAGCGTTGGAGGGCGGGAGGACGGGGGGGGGGGAGGCGGAGGAAGACCAATAAAAGTAAAATTTCTCAGAACGCTTCCAAGAAGACACGTGCACGTGGTGCAGCGATGCACCGATGCAACATAACCTATATAGGTTATACGTTGCATGGATGCAGCTACGGGATGACATAGTAGCTCGTATGTGTTTAAGGAATGGGCGATGGTGGAACGTGGGGTTCGGGACAGGAACGAAAACAGGGGCTTGAAATTCTTATTGCATAGGAGGGATCATCAGTCAAATTTTTTTAAGGCTCAAAATTCTTTTTTTAAATTCAACCCACCGTTGGGTCCATTTCGATTTTGGTATACAGGGATCGTATATATTTTGTCTTGCGTAACTGTGAAAGGGACTTCGAGAAGCGCCACGTGCTTCTCACCTACGCTCTGGCCATACGCTAATGATGATCTACGCTGGAAATGACCCAAATTCGTTTTTTTTTTTTTGACGCCCCGCCCATCTCTTTTGAATTATTCGTCACAGTGTATTTTCTTGAAATTTTTGTTTTTTTTTTATAAAAAAATGTTTTTTCTTCCTCATTAATCAATTGTCTCTTTTTTTTTTTTTTTCAGTGGCTGCTGGTTAACCTTGTCGCTGGCGACAATACGACTGTTGGCCATTCGACTGAAATTACTGGAGGCTCTACCAGTTTTCAATTGGAGGCTATTGGACAGGTGAGAATATAATGATAATGGTGCGCAGCCTCCTCGTACACACGTTCGCCTCGATGTCCGCTGGACCAGTTTGTTACGTTTGGTCAAAATTCGATTCCGAAGGCTGTTCAAAGTTTTCGCGTAAAATTAGCAAACGTTCCTCCCGTGCATGGTTAATACATTTGTAATGGCGGACACGTATCCTGGCCGCGTTAATCCAAGAGCTAAGCCCGGAGGTCACGCAACAGCAGTTGCACGTCAGCAAAGAGAACCAATCGTCGAGCGGTTTTCGCCGAAATGCTCGAAAAAGAGAAGAAGAGGAAGAAAAAAGAGAAAAAGAAGAAAAAAAAGAGTTAACCTTTTTTTTTTTACACTTCATTTCCGCAAATAATTTCTTGCGAGTTTGTTGCGTGACTGCAATATTTTTTTACATACAATTCTCCGCGCTCGCTTGCTTCGTTAAAAATTGTCCAATGGCACGAGAGTGCGATTTGCATATCGCGTGAAGTGGTAAGAACAAATTTTTTTTTTTTTCTTTCGAAACACCATTCTCCAAAAAAAAATTTTTTAATCATCATAAAACTCAAAAATTTTTTCCATCCACCTCGTCCGGCACATCTACGTACCACTCGTGTTACTCGAATTGGGGTTGAATTTTACATCTGTCAGACGCACAAGGCGCTCGGCCGTGACGCGAGTCAGCAAAGGGGTAAACACTTTTATTCGTGCAACGAGTTGGAAATCGAATTTTCAGATGCGTCACCGAAGTCCATTTTGAAAAGCGTCGACTTTTTATTATACGTGTAGCAGCACAGAAATCACACTGTATTATCGTTCGCTGTCGGATACTCTGCCAAAAGTATCCCTTAAAGCTTCGTGGATGCTGAGCTCTGGACCAAAATTTTGCTGAGAGCTAAACTAATCTGTAGATATCGCGTGTACACAGTGGTCCGATTATACAACAACACTTAACCCACCTGACCTGCCTTCGTTCCGTGTTCACCTATCTAATACGCCCTACACGAAACCTTACATATTCACAGCATCCCAAACGGTCCATTCGGTACTTGAACTCGAAGAAAGAAGAAAAAAAAAAAATTAAAAAAATTTCACAAACTCCTAACAGCCGAACAAAAACCAACGACAAAACTTTAACCCCCCCCCCCCCCCAGCCATATCCTCCAGTCACACGTTATACCAGACTTCCTTTTCAAGATACGAAAACCCGCTTTTACAAAGCCACCCGCTACATTCTCAGACGGGGAACGCGAATCCAATAAGAAAAATAGAGCATCCGTGAGCCACGAGGCATTTCATTTCGTCCTGTAACAAACTACCCGTCGTTCAATCTTCGCGAGTCACGTGACAACAACAGCATCCCCTGCACTTTACACAAATTCCATAAAATTCGACATTTGTTCCCAAAATTCGAAAAAAAAATTTCAAAATTTTTCATTATTTTTTTTCTCCCTCATCCAACACGACCCCGAGCATAGCTGCACGTAATTCCGAAACGACCCGTATAAATACGATCGGCCCCCCCGACCCTGAATTGCAGCTACGCCCCTGCATACAGATCCGCGTGACAGGTTTGGCACGTGAAACTTTTTCTACCTGGTGGATAAAAAGAAAAATGACGTCCCACGTCACGGACACACTTTTCACTCGGGCTAATCCAATTTTCTTAAACAATCATGCCTTATCAAAGGACACTTCGTTCTTTGCCTTCCTCCTTCGATGCCATAGCAACGAATTCATTCGCTCTAGTGAAATGCACAGGTAGAGAATAAGGACCCTTGCTACAGTCTACCACCACCCCCTCAGCCACCCAGTCCACTTAAGTCTAAGCTTTACTTCTTGTTATACCCGCCAGGCGGACAAGGCAATAACCCGCTCCGGTGAAAAAGCCTGAATACCCAGGGCGAACGAAGCGCAGACAATTTGCAAAGGGGAGAAGAGGCCGAGAAATTACTTGCGCGACACAAAACATTAGCCGCGCGCTGGATAGACGCGTATAATAAAAACCGTAGATACGTGACGTGTCTGGTATAAAAATTTTATCGTGTAATCCTGCCTTTTTTTCGTACGTCAGGTTAAAAGTTCTAAAAGGCATTTATATAAGGTGTCCTAGAAAAAAATGACAGGACGGACGTTATTGGTAATAATTATTTATTGTACTGCGATCGAGATATAGTGATAATGGAGGAAAAAAAATTTTTTCCTAATACAATGGTTATTGATAATAAAGAGGTATTGATCTTCGATCGAGATTTATATTACGTGTGTAAAGGGTGTTTTAAAATACGATTGAAATTGAGTTCGTGTATTAATATGCGGAAGAGCGTGAGGTTTGACGTTCGTTTTAAATCGCTTTAGGATTTTGAGGAATTTCGAGTGCTGGGAATTTGGAAATTTTTATGTGTTAAAAAGTTTTACGTACGATCGTACGAATGTTTGCTGCGAGTTGAAAAAAGAGATAAGAAAAAAAAGTCACTCACCACGGGATCTTCGTCTGGTTCTGAATGGTCCTTGTGTGCGGTGCTTCGGTCCAGTTCGTCCTTTGGCACTCGCGATGCGTTCGCGATTGACTCTTTGCGATTTTTTTGTAATACGTGTATTTTGAAATTTGGACTAATTGGTTGGTTTATTAGGGACTGAATCGACAGGCGGATTTTCGCGCGCGATCGCGACCGACTGCGATTTAAATGGACTCGCGGTGTTGCGCGTTTTTGGAAGTGGAGCTTGTGGGTGGGGAGTTGCAGGGGATGCAGGGGGTGGTGGGGGTGCAGGGGGTGGTGGGGGTGCAGGGGGTGGTGGGGGTGCAGGGGGTGTCGACTCTAAATGGACTGAAGGCCCCAGGAAAAAGCTGATGTAGATGTGAAAGAATTTTGAAAAACATGACAATCGACATAGGACAAGTGCAGAGAACCGTATTAAGGAGTCTAGAGTGCGAAATCCAGACAACCAGGCCCAACCCTCAAGGACGACGTTGCTCAGGCTGACAGATAAGAAAATAACCGCGGACGAGTGTGACGCAACAGCGAGAGACACCGCGAAGGAAGATTCCGACCTTCGACAGGCTTTAGTTTCGGAGAAGCGACCGAAGTCCAGAATGATATCACGAAGAAGGTATAGCCCAGCGAAAGAAATAGGGAAAATAGATAAGACAAAGAAAGAGAGAGAAAGAAATGGCGCTAGATAAAAAAAAAGAACAATTAGATAACCAAGCAAATGTCCCTCAGCGGACAGACGAGAAGAAGAATGAAGAAACGATCGTTGAATTCAAAACCGCGAAATATACGGAGAAAGGAAGAAGAAAGGAAGAAGGAAAAGATCGCGATGTCCAAGAGGTCAACATAGAAGATCGGCTGCTCTAGGAAGACTGAAAATCCTCGCTAAATCCTTCCGCGTGTCATTCATTACCCCCTCCCGCCCGAGTATCGATAAACAAGCGCTGCCCTCCCGCGACCGATTTGTCAATTATAATTCGTACACGGTGCGTCAACAATGTCCTGGAATCTATTCGCTCCCAACTGCAGGCCGATCGCTCTTCGCGAACAGTCCTTGCTCTAGGGCGTCGTTGACGCTCCCTGCAGCCGTCCAAAGTCTTCCTTGACGCAGCTACAGCTTCCTTGTCCGACGATACTAATACGATACTGGCTATTGTCTCTTACGTCACTCGCCCACTTTCCTATATGCTTAGCACGCATCTCACTCGCACCAACTTCACAGTGAATAATTTCAACTGGGCACATGCCTATGCACGACAATGATAATTACTACAAGAGGAAATACGCGTGTGACCTGATTTCACGTGTTTCTTGAATTGACCCTGGTACACGTGAGCACGTACGTACATCCCCCGATACCGCAACCACGAAAACAGGAAACAACGGGATTCGGAGTACTTCCGCTACGCCTAGCCAATTTACTGATTACCTACATGGATCACATATCGCCACGTATGACGAACATGAAATACGGGAATCATCACGACTGGGGAATCCAACGAGTATCACGGGCAACGTTAATCATCAGATACGAGTTTGATTCTAACCATATAAATTATCAGTCGACGATCGGAGGATCCAAAAGTATAAATAATTAATAAATTGTAAATATAAAAATTAACAGAATACATAATACCACAGGTAATATCGAAGATTTTTGAAGGTACAGACTGACGATTTGAATTCTGCTTTTACAAAATAGAAAATTAAATACCAAAACTGAATGTCTGCTTGAAAATATCTCGAATCCTTTTCAAAGTATCATGCGCCATTAGCGAAATCGCCTAAGATTTGCCATTCATTTATATTCCCATTATCCGCGGATAACTGCAGTAATGGTTCAGGGAATCGCCGCTAGGAAGCGCCACTCTGCGACACATTGAATCCCATTGGCGAATGATTAATGCGATTTAAATCGTGGGTAAGTGTGACGTAACGATTCGATACTTTGGAAATACGTAACCCGAATTACACCAGGAAATTGGTCGATCCGTTAGCTGTTATTTGTGATAAAAATTTATTTTATAATTTTAGCATTTTTACGTCTACCGTCCCGTCAGGCCAAAGAGATGGATAATGGGACACGTGGATAGCAGGAACTTGATATAAATATACTGTACTTGCTACTATAGCAAGTACTATAGATAGCATAATATAGATACTATACCTTTGCAAGCCACGTGGCCTGCAAAGCATCGAAACGTCATCCGGTTCGCGTGGGGATTCCGAACGGAGGATTTCAGTATCTAGACTCTCGGAATTCCACGCAGGTACCAAGGGTTTACGTATCTATTCGATATTTATATTGCGTATGTGAAATATGCGGCTGGAAAACTGCAGCCAGACGGGAGAATTAAATCTTCGTGAAAAAGTTTTTCTCCGCCAGGCGTATCGCTATTCTACAACGCATACGGTCTGATCGAGTTTGACTAGACTAGAAACTTGGCGGAAGTGTCTTCGCTTTACGAAAATTCTATTGTTTGGTTTTGGAAATAATATGAGGAAAAAAAAAAAATTTAATACCTGGAAGAGACATTGTCAAAAATTTGCATTACGAATACGGGATCGGGTGTCGAGGCTTCGAATAATATTTTAGAAAAATCGTATATTTTTGTGGTTCCGTAAATTGTATATTTTGACTTTTTTTCTCTGCACTAAAGAACGGATCACTTGTAGATAAAATTTTAGAAATATCGTATATCTTTGTGGTTACATAATTTTTTATTTTGACTTTTTTTTTCTGTACTAAAGCACAGATCACAGTTTTTGCGATCAAACGAAAATTCGCACCTTCGATCGCGCGAGAGAGCGAAGTCTCAAACCGGCCATATAAATTCACCGAAGATCCTGACAAGCGCGACGAAAGTTCCTGAAAACTTTTATTCCCGCCAATGGTGCTATACGGTCCGCTCGTGCAGCGTTCCCAAACAGCCGGAGACGTTTGATTCGCACGGAACGAAAATGGCAGCGGACTTTGGCTCGCAACTCAGGAGGCACGAATCCGGAATAGTTTGGAAAGGACATTAGTAACATCTGTTCGTGCACGCACAAGGATTTTGATGGGGCGGGGGGGGGGGGTGGAAGAGGGGGGGCTGAAGTAAGAAAGGGTGTAAATGGGGTTCTCGTCGAACTTGGACAGCTTAACGATCATAAAATTATGGCACGAACTGTACTTCGGAACGCAGTCACGCATTTCCATAAAATGATAATTAGGCGTGAAATCCTTCGTTTCGAAGACTAGGATAAACCTTGGTAAATTTATCGAACGAATTTCGATTTTTCACAATTCATCCCTCTTTTCCTTTCAACCTACTACGTTCCCGAGGACCCACCCTTATCCTTGGCAAACTTTCTTATTCCCAGGGGTTGAACGATCCCCCGTGCCGAAATACAACTCCAGTCGTAATAGGTGTTTCCATGACGCAGGATCAAAGCAAACTGCCCTTAAAATTTCTTCCATAGAATAAATCGAAATTAGCGAAATCAAAAAATGGCCAAATTCCTTGGCCGTATCTTTTTTTTTCAATTTTCAATTTTACCCAAATTCGACCCAATCAATAATTAAATTCCATCCGTTCCCACTAACGACCAATAATACACGTAACAATAGCAATTAGTCCTACTCAAATCATCCCCTAAACCTATCTCCAAAAATCATGCCCATAAAAAAAAAAAAAAAACTTTTTTAAAATTAAATCCCAAGTCAAACTACAAATATCTTTTTCCACCCCTTTTCACCCAACAGCGGGTTAAGGGTTGCACGTGTCATTACAATAAGTCCCGTTATCTTCCCTTTGTCACGACGTCAGAGTCCTCGTCGCTCAGCACTGTCCTCGGGCGACCACTCGAGTCTCCCCCCCACCAACCCTTCCAGCCCTAAGGGATGAAAACTGTCGACGAAGCAACCCCCGGACATCCTGACCCAACGCGCACCTGTAATTGACTAATTCCATTTCACGAAGAACCTTTTGGTTTTTTTAACCTATCACGAGGCAGGGGACGAGTCTTTTCGATGAGCTACTACTTTACTCTTATACCACCCGTTGGAATTATTAGCCCTGTTAGTACAGTCTGTTAGCGGTAGCTACCCAAGTTAACCCTCACTCCCATTCTGAGAGACCTAATGCCCATCATCAAGCCACGTTCGAAGTGGCGACTCTTCGCTTTGGGGCTAAAGCACTTTTTCTTAATGCTCAAGTAGGGGGGGAGGGAAGGGGGGTAGCCAATGGTAGCCAAGTATATATGACCACTTCAACTTCTTATGCCGGATGCATTTTGTCGTGCTGCACGAACTTGGCAAAGTGATCGATATCCAGTTAGACTGATAAGATTTCAATGGTACATTCGGAATATGTATGTACATGTACATAGAGTCTGCTTACTATATTCGTTTAGAGGGATAGTGTAGCCAAAGCTGCAGTTTTGTTTGATGAATCTGTAAATAATAAATAATAAAATGTATTTTGGATTGAATATCAGACTTGAATAAACGTTTTGAAATGTGAAGGGGTGGTATTTTGGGATAAAAAATAAATGTGTTAAATTTTCAAAATCTAATTTTATATCCAATCGAATATAAGTACCAGTGACGTGAATCTGTCTTTAATTAAATGGCTAATCCAATGAAGTTTAAAATTTGAAATTCAATTTGACTAATGCATAAGAGTTCCCTTTGGGTATTCGATAAAAATAATTATTTGTAAATAACCGAACCTTTTTACAAATTTCAACGAAGGTACGGACAAAGAGATACGAATTTAAAAAATTAAATTTTGACTCGAAGAGCAAAAAGACAGGCGCCAGTTTTTCGATAGCTAATAAATTTTCGGTCCTCGTAAGGGTTGAAAAAAAAAAATGATGGCGCGCAAGGGCCAACAGTACGGAAACACAGAGCGAAAAAGTTTCCAGTGGTAAGCAGTGCCGACGCAGAGAGAGCATTGTCTAGGGTAACTTTGGCAATCCTGTCAAAAGGTACGACTGACGTGGTATAATCCCTTTTGACAGGCATAATGCCTCTTCGGTGCCCCACGAAAATCCGCCCCTGTTCGACCTCGGTTGGCATTGATTTCCTCCTTGACTGAACTCCGCTTACAAATTGGCTCTGGAATCAAATTAATTTTTTATAAGGGCCTTCTACTCCGCCCCTGACAAACAAACTACCCCCCCTATAATTAACTATGTAGACCGCTCCCCCCTATGCCGACCGCTCATTACTTGGCGCGAGACCCGAAACGGTAAGTTCGGTAAGGTGATAATTTTTCTAGAAGCCCTAACTAATTTTTTAAATATTTGATATTTTTTTTTTTGGAAATACCACAACGGCCTTCCTTAAAAGGATCCTAGGTATAAATACAGAAACTAATCCCCCATACGGATTATACCGGGTGTCACTTTTCTGTCAGATATCGTGCCGTGAGATATTATCACCCCGCAAAGCCTTTTCGATCCAGGAACTCATATTTAACGCACACTCGACCGGCCTGAGACGTTTCACGTCAGGATGAGAATCCAAAAAACTTTTCGAATTTCCCCTCAGCTACCATTACGTCTAAGTATCACAGACGTACAGAGATTAAGGCTCTTTGCTGCCCACCTTGTATGTCGCGAAATTTAATTAATCATAGTGTAACGTGGACTTTGCCGAAGAACCCTTATTTTATCAATAATAAAATCGCACGTTGAACGAGGAGATTTTAAATTTCACTTTTACCCGGAAACTAAATATTTCACGAACCCCAGCGCCCCTAACGATTTCATTACGAATTAGCTCGCGCATTTCCGTTCCTGGTGAAAATTCTCGAGGAGGGGTCGCTAGGGAGAGGGGAGGGGATCGAGAGTCGAGAGCTTTCATCCGAAAAGGTTTTTGGTGGCCGAGAGAGGCAGGTGAGGGGAGGGTATCGGTAACACGGCATTCGAGCTATATAGACATTCGACAGCCTCAAGATACCCATCTGAGATCCGCATCCAGTGTGGGTCCAGGGTTCTTCCCCATTAGCAAAGAGAGTACCTCTCCTCACTGTTGCTTTCAATAATTTGGGAGTCTAATGTTCCCCGTATTTCTCTCTCCCTCTGTTTGTGCTCGTCTGTCAACAAAGACAGACAGACAGAGAGAGAGAGAGAGAGAGAGAGAGAGAGGAGAGAGAGAGAGAGAGGAGAGGAGAGTGCACACTCCCCGAACTAAAGCTCGCAGAGAGACTCCTCCAAAGCCAGCAGAAAGAGACGGAAGTGGAAGATCGAGAAATTGTGGATCCAGGTGGCGCAACGAGGAAGAGGGTGGCCGATAAATATCCTCCAGAGAGAAACGCCAAAGAGAGTGGATGCTGTCTGCTGTACCAAGAAAGACCAAGTCCTTAAATTGACAGCCAGGTATTGGAATCACCCAAGAATCCAGGAGCGGGACGTGACGAAGGATTCCGAAGGGATGTTGAAGGACGACGATGAATACTAAGGGTTGAAAGCACCCCCTTCGCCCCTCTCCCATTTCCCATATACCGCACAATGCAGTGATGCAATTTATCGTCAGTCTGCAACCGATCCCCGTGGTCCTTATTAAACACAGTAACCCCCTGGGTGACTAACTTTTTCTTTTGGAAAGATCTGAATAAATTTTCGAAAAAATTTTTCAGATAAAAAATACCCCAAGATCACGAAAGGGTCGACTGAGAATTGCTTAATCTGAATAAAACCGATAATACTTAATTCCGTGAAGCCAAAGATTGAAGTCCCACCCCGTGATTTTCTGTATAAAGAAGAGCGCGCGCGCGAGAGAGAGAGAGAGAGAGAGAGAGAGTATAAGTGAAAGGAAAGAGAGAGAGAGAAAAAGAGTTCCGACTGGCACTCAGAGACGAGAGAAGAAGGCAAGCGTCGCCACAAGGGAACGCGGAACGGCGTTTGAATAATGCAGACTTGCAGGTCTGCTTAAAACCGATCGGACTCCAGCATCGCTTTGCCACTCAGAATCAGAGAGGATTTTCCTACCCTTCCACCTCCAGTTCCCTCCCACTCCTCCCCCCTTACTCCCACACTTCCATCCAAGTCCTCATCGACAGAGAAACGAACTAAGATTGATTTTAGATTGGCTGGGAATTGGATGAACCTATAGGCAGCACATTGCTACGGCTGCTCGGTCGGTAACTCTAACTGTTGCTGTAATTCCTGGCTGCAATGGTACAACGTCGATGGGAAATAGTGAGTTTCCAGAAGAGGACGAAAAAAACTATTAAAAAAATTATACAGAGCGTACCATAAGTAACAGCCTCAAAGTTTACAGGTTCCTCATATAACACCCTTGTAAATAAATCGACGTGCAATACATTCGTTATGATCGTTGACGCAGCTAAATTGACCGAACCGGAAGTTCCATGCAGTTTTGAACTAGTGGTACCGATATCGATAGCACTTCCGGTTAGCGAGGTCTCTTTTTCAGAGAAGTAAAAGAACTAGCGAAGTTTCAAGCTTATGGAGTTTCTGGCATGACGTGTGGGTGGTGAGTAGAGAAAGAGGGGTAGTGGGGGGGGGGGGCCAAACGATTTGGCGTCGCGACGCCCTCCGGTGTACGAGGATGAAAAGCCCGCAATGCGGGGCGCTCCTTTGCGCTACGTCAACGAACCGATGCCAGAATCGGCGAATCGACGGCTCAATATATTCAGTGAAGGCTTGTGGGCCGTGGAGGGTGAGTGGGGGTGGGGGTGGGGGGAGGGTGAATAAGGAAAATCCGTTTCCTCCCCTATAGTCTCTTTCGCTTCCCGTCTTCCCCTCTATTTCCGGTCTTGGCTCTCAGTGCTTTTTTTCCCCTCGCTCTCTCGACTAATAACACGGACCTCGGTAGTCCTGGGTCTGTGAAACTGGCTTTAGCCTCATAAAAGATCCTAAATCGACTGTCTTGCCAAGTTCGGCAGCCATCTTACCCCTAAAGAGCATTTAGACGCGATCCTTTTGGGACATGCAGACGTACGGCGGATGCACGTGGGAGCATCGATACTCGAGTAACGAGAAAGATAGAAAAATCGTTTCCTAGTCTACCTTCAGGTCGTAGGTCGAAGACCCAACGAGTACAATGACGAGTGAGAGTAACGAGAGAGAAAGAAAAATCATTTCTTAGTCTACCTTCAGGTCGCAGGTCGAAGACCCAACGAGTACAATGACGAGTGACATGACTGTACTATCGATACATCGTGCAACGTGAAGTTGGCGGCGTAAACGAATCGTGGGCTAATTCGGGAAGCAGCAAAATCGAATCTGCAGACAGAGAGAGAGAGAGAGAGAGAGAGAGAGAGAACGGAGTAAATATTGAATGAGAGAGAAAAAGAGAGAGAGAAGGATGGAGAGGCGAGATTTTTCACTTAGCAGACAGTTAGCGATGTCAAACCCCCATCAGACAACATATTAGGGCTTAAGACCCTTCATCCATCTTTTACTCGTTCCTGTCTCTGCCGCTAGGGTTCGGCTGGAGGTCTTCCGCCCATTCTCCGCTTCTATAAAATATGCAGGGCACCGTTCTCGCTGGCTACACTCCTGCGTGAATTTCTCTCCGACGCCCGATTCGTTGCGCTAATGTAAAAATCGCGCACGGACGAAAAGGAAGTAAAAGAAAAAATAACGATTCTCCTGAATATCAAAAGCGTTACGTTTTACTCTCGAAGTTCTCGTGACACGTTCGGTCTCTCGTTCCATTATGTAATGTGTGAAAACGTCACGTCAGCATACTGACGCTTTAATTATTCATTTTTTCAGCTTGAATATACGATACATACCTATATGCATACATACATACATATGAGCGTACATATGACAAGACTCTTATATCCTGAAAAATACATTTACGTCCTTTTTGTTTGACAGACTGGTCGTGGAGAGTGGCTACCCTGGTCAAAATGGTCGCCGTGCTCAAGGTACGTATAATTTTTGAAATATCCTTTTTTTATCTTATTAATACAGCGTGTATACACGTATATAATTATTATTATTGCAAATGACAATCAAATTTGCCCGATAAACTTTTTTTAATCAGTGTCACGCGTTTAGTTAATATTTTTTTAAATCTCCCGCCATGTCAAAGTACCGACCAATAGGAGCGCTCGTAATTTTTGTAATTTAATACATCACCCGACAACCGGTTATACGTATGTACATGTATACACGCACTGTACGAAAAAAAAAAGTAACTTTTAATGAATCGTAACAACGTAACTTTGTTCATTTCCCGAGGCCTTGTTAGTGCGTTACAATGCTCCGGCACTCCTGTTATTACAGTGGGTAACCACGTAAACAATGATTATCGCTTGTCGCCCAGTAAGGTGCTTAATTAAATTGCATCGCGACAGCTTCGTGGAAACGAACATTGTCTTGCGCCCGAGCCGCACCTAAACGCGCGCCGGGGCTGTTGGAAATTGTCAATGCCAATTCTCGCGAAATGGCGCCTATACTGTATCCAAGGGAAGTTATAATTTTCATCCCTTAAATGGAATTGGTAGCAGGTACATAGACTATAAATATATACAGGGTGTACACCATGTAATCGCACCGCGTTAAAACTTATGGCGCATGAATAATAATAAGAGTATATGTATACATGAAAATTTCAAAACCAGCCAGCGACATATGACGGATAGCAGAATTATTTATGTATACGTTCTTATCGGGATTTTTTATATTTATGAAATTTACTAGGGCCGATCCCTTTACAGGTGACGAAAAAAAAAAAATATATATATATATACCATACGTGCGACCGTTGGACGAACTCCGTTTAGTATGTCCAGTATCGCGGATCAAATAACAGGGAGGCGACGGGAATCAGGTTTATATTTTTTTTAGGGGTTGGTATAAAAAGGGGTTCAAAGGTTGAGACGTGCACGAGATTAAAGAGAGATTACTTTTTTTTTTTTGAGAAAAAATAAAGGCAAACTTAAACGCAAATTAGATACGTTTGGATATGAGACGCGTCTAGGCTATGCGTGGAGGCTGTAAAAAAATTTTTTTTTGTAAAAAAAAATAATTTTTTTTTGTAAAAAAAAATAATTTTTTTTTCTTCTCTTCGTTCAGAAGCTGCGACGGCGGTCTCTCGCGTCAGCAAAGACGCTGCCGACGAACTCCCTGCAAAGGAAGACCCTGGAGCACCAGATACAAAGTCTGTAACACGCAGGTTGGTCGCACACTTTCAATTTCTTCTTAGTCCGATAAGCCTCCCGTTATCATTCTCTATCACGTGGAATGAGGTGAGCGATTAAGCCGCTGTTATATTAAAAAAATACTTCATCCTAAGCGGCATAAACCTAAGCTTAATATTTCAAATTTCCTTTTAACATCAAAACCCATTAAGCCCGCATACTGTGGTACAGTCTAATATTTTTTGTACAAAAAAGAAAGTACTCAATAAAAAAAAATCGCGTACGCCCACATGCAATGAGAACGTACCCTTATGATAGTCCAGCACGTATATCTATATTACTTATCTATCTTGGACTGCAGATAACATGTATCCCATCCCTTTACGCCACTCATCTTCATCCCCTGGGACATGTTGCTA
>JARQSW010000116.1:14491-112652 GCA_030142375.1 Calameuta pallipes
ACCTGAAAGTGCCAATTTCTTCGAGTGTCTTACGTAGTTAGTACCAATTACAGACTCGCGGTCCAAAAGAGTCTCTTCGGTAGTAGTGGCAGCACTGCGATCACTTTTTTTTTTTTAATTTGGTATCTATATTACATATCTATCTTGGACTGCAGATAACATGTATCCCATCCCTTTACGCCACTCATCTTCATCCCCTGGGACATGTTGCTATGCAGCTGCATGTACCTGACCTACATTCTCGAATCTAGGACAAATTTCGGGATTTACCTGAAAGTGCCAATTTCTTCGAGTGTCTTACGTAGTTAGTACCAATTACAGACTCGCGGTCCAAAAGAGTCTCTTGGGTAGTAGTGGCAGCACTGCGATCACTTTTTTTTTTAAATTCGGTACCAACATCAAAAATTTGAAATTCTATCCATCCATCATAAGCACGTGAGGCACAGTGACAGTATATTAACAGGCGATTTTACCAGGATGGATATATACAATTAATCAGCGTGCACAGTACGCGTAGTACATATATGATAAATAACGTATAGATATAGATGCTAACGTTAAACTAAATAAGGGGTGTCCAAATAATAACGGAACGAGAAGAAGAAAAAAATGAAGCGTCCCCATGAAATTCCCATCTTCGACAGCTATTTCGTAAAACTCGCTGGAAGCTCGAGGACGAGGAGGATATCTTCGACTAAAAGATTAAGCCCGACTCACATAGGTTTTTCGAGGCTCAAGCCTGAAGATTTGATCGATCGGATTACGTCGCGTTTCTATGTCGCGTCTCTCGGAGCTCGACCACGTGGAATCGCGCATCCGTGGCTGATAGACAATTTTACCTGGGTGGTAAGTGTTCTCCCCCTGTTCCTCAACATTTTATGACGTCATATCCAATAGAGTCTCGTGATTGGACAGCAGAGATTGACGCGTCCCTCGCGAATCTTACAAATGTGAATCGTCCTCAAGCCTGATTCCTTTCCTATCCGCAACGGGCGCGTAAGCCAATTTGTACACAGACAGTGAATCGGTATAAAATATAGATTCGGGATGCGCGTATCTCCTACATCTTAAACACGTATCTTGAATCCATCGTTGTCCTCGTGGTTCGTCCCAGCGATCAAAATTCTCTAGATCCTAGATCATGGCTGACGTCATTTTCACCCGTAAATTCGATCTCCCATGTATCAGCTTGACTCGTTCCGTTTCCTTTGTTTCGCATAAGAGGCTCTTCTAAAGCTGACAAATACCCCCAATTCAGTATAGACAGCGAAACGGGGATGCGCGCAAGAAGATGGAACCTGGAAAAAGAGAAAATAAATTGCGCCCTGAATAAAAAACAAAATTATAAATTCTACGAGCTCAGGACGAATTACTTACTCATGATTGTGATCTTTTTCTCAAAAAGATATTATTTTGATTTTTTTCTCTCCTTAAGCCAAATTCACAACCCTGCGAAAACCAATTTTTCTGGCTATCTCGAAAACGATAATTTTGAATTTCCCGCGGTATTATCAGATATCAATGTTACATAAATTTTACCGCTGTTAATCGGTATAGTGTCCCTTTACGTAGGGAGTACCGGTACTGTAACACAAATGGCTGCGGCCATTTAGATAACTCAAAAGTAATCGGTAGCGAGAAGTTAAGTCGGCGAAATATTAATCGTTCCAAGTCAATTGCACCCCCTAAATTACGCTCCTTCGAGACTGCACAGCGACAATAATTTCTCCTGCGGCAAGGTGATAAATTTCAAGTTAAAATCCAACCGGAAGGGATTTACTGCGTGGAATATATACCAGGGGCTCTTCTACTTCCGCTTGGATTTGCCTCCAGGGTGTTTATTCCCACGTAGGCGCATGCGCACTCGAGTCTGTCGCTGTCTTTTTCAAACAGCACGATCGGTATCCTGTAATAAAAAATACATATATATATATATATACTCACTTGTATTAATACGTCATCGGGTCAGTGAACACATAAAATATTTATCCTACGTGCATCCGCCAACTGTCGTTGTCCTTATCGTATATTCGTAAGCGCCGCTCACGTTAAACCGTCGAGTCGTCGTTCAATTTTCCCTGGCACGAAAAGCGCGGTAAACGAGTGAATTTCAAAAATGAACGCTCGTACTAGAAAATTCACGGTGCCGGAATAAAACATGTACCTACCGGATACAAGAAGGTCGACTGGCGCGAAACTAAAGTATCATGAGAAAAGACAGCGTTTCGACATTAGCATAACAGAATGGAGAGGGCGTGCTGGGAATCGTGTTTCACCGAAGCCGCCGCTCGCGGCGCCACTGTACTAACGTGTATTACAAAAGAGGGAGGAACTTACGTTGATAAATATTTTCTCCTTAAATCAATCGGATACGCGCAAAGATAAGTTTCAAGCTGATTCGAACGATGCTGGATACAAAGGTATTACCTTAATTAAACTGAACAACGGCGCTGAAGTGTATTTCTCGTTGAAAAATCGCGACACAATGTCTCTGCGTCGCTGGCAGGTACCATCTTTAAAGATAATACGATACAAAGGAAAAAGGGCATATATCGATTTCATATGAGGTCCCATTGATCGATCATCATATGAATAAAGTATCGTTACACAGCAATATACCTATTGTTTGCTACACACAGGTAAATCTTTGACATTTTTAGATCCCTCATTATACAGAGTCACCATTGTACTTTAACGAAATGTAAAATTCATTTTTCCCTTTGCCGCCATATACAAGCAGACAACGTAATTCGAACCCCAAAATTGATATTTTACGGTAAATTTATTAATCCACCTTGCTTAATTTCAGTCGTTAACTCTCAAGCTTTTTACGTATAATTACGTACGGTAACCAAAGCTCGTATCGGTCGTTGGTACGTTGATTACTCGTTTTTCATAAAAACAAATATTCAATACAGCTTATCGGGCACATCGCCAAATTCAACGAACGCTGAACGCATGAACGTTTCATAATGCTATCGAACCCTTTGAAAAAGCATTAATCTGGACTCTGGACTTTTTTTCTCCGTGTTTCTGGTAGCAGCAGCTAAAATTCAGACGACCCAACGAGAAAGAGCAAAGGGTTAAGATGCTTGAATAAAAATCGGTGAGGAGGAGATACTTGCAAAAAGTGATACCAACATGATGAACTGGATGATTTATGAAGATCCTGCGTATATACGTACACACCGTATCCAGTGATCACAAACAAAGATGAATACTAGCAGCGTGGCAATGCTTGATACTTCCCTGAAAAATTCTCTAGAACCGAAAGTTCACGTGCATAAAGTGGATATCAAAGTTCTTCCAGTGCAAGCATTCAGTAGCGAGCGAAGCGATTCAAGTTGAAAAACCATTATACAGGAGAGTTTATGCGCGATATTCGTACCGGTGGAAAATCTCAGGACACCATTGTGCCGTTGTCGCAGTGCTTGCGAATTAGGGAAGTACGTTTGCCATGACTCCGAGAAGAGGATGGAATAGAGGATAAGGTCGTAAGAGGTCGGACAGGATCAGGGAGTGAATGCTGGATGAAACTGGGTCGAATCTGGGTGACAGGGATGACTGTGTCGACTCTGTAGAATGTAGGGTCTAGGATCTGACGTGGTCGAAAGTGATGGTGTGTGTGTATATGCATGCATATATATATACGTGTGTGTGTATATGCATATATATATATATATATATAGATACACACGTATATAGTATACAAGAGAATGAGAATGGTGAACTCCAGAAGCGATGAACTTTAGGATAGAACCTTCGGATGCTGGGCTATATATATAAACTACTGTACCGAGTGAGCTGGCTGAAGGTTTTGCGGAACGAGGTCGGAGGGGTAGTAAAAAGAGGGTTGTTTGCACTTCTAGCATTGGGAACTGGGAAATTCGCGGATTCGAGTAACTGCGAACTTTACGTGAACGTGACAGTCTCATTGGGGGATGAACTTCCAAATGAGTTGAAAATCGTCCAAGTCGACAACTCCAATTGTGCCTCTCGCGTGTGGGGATGTCTCAGTTGCAAGCTCATAGGTGAATAGGGTACCCATACCCGTGTGCACTTCCTCCACACGTTCTCCATATAGAGCTTTAAGGGAAGATGCTGTAGAGCGAGTGTAGTAGGACATCCTCCCGCGGCTGTGTCAAGTGGAGAAAGTGGTACTTCCGGTGTGGTATCTACGAGCGTAGGAAGAGGAAGGAAGTAGTGGTCCAGGGAAAATGAGAAAAAGGAGTGGAGGTCAAGCGGAACTAAGAATAACACTACGGCGAAACGTCGTTTAACGCCGAGCAAAAGGGGAAGGTCGTCTTTGCCTTATTTTTATAAGCATTCGGACTTCACTGCCTCGTCCCACTGATCTTCAGCATCCCCAAGGATTCATCTCCTACCTCGTCTTGTACTGCTGTCGACACACCTAGCCCCCCCCCCTCCCTCCTACTCCCCCCTCTTTTGCAGGACTTTTTCTTCTAGCTCGCTCGCCACGCTTTTATCGCCAAACTGCAGCTCCGTCGCTTCGAACGTCCGCACGGTGGCAGCACCGTCCGCGAAGATCCGTGTTATCGTAGTCCAAGGGGTCCTTGAAACGGCGCCCGATGTTTTCTTATATATTTTAAGGACATGTGACTTTCCTTCCGTCGGATAGGAAAATAGTCCTTGTCCTTTTTCTAACCTCCTTCCCCGCTACTCTTATCCTTCCGCCGTCTACGTGCATTGTCGGGTTCTGCAGGCCGCCGGCAAAATCTTTCTACCTTCTTCCGCACCGCGTCGGACGTACGGCGTCGCTTTTGCGGCGGGACGCCTCGACGCTCAACTATTCACGAGCTATTTTAGCAACCGGCTCTTTTCAACCCCTTCCCGTCTACGTCCATCCCCTGCATCTCCCTCCTCCGACCAAGACCACTTCCAACAAAGCTTCCGGCCAACGTTGCATCGCCACGTCTCACTCCGTCTCGTCTTGTCGCAACTCTCCACTGACGGTGTGTACGAACCTTTACACCCTTACCACCCATCTCTCTCCTCGACTTCTCCTCGGGACACTTAAAGGGAAATGTTTCCGCTTTGGGGAAAACTCAACCTCCCTTCAAGATTGAAACTTTCCTCCCGGACAAATTCAACCCCGCGACCCTTGCCGGTACACCGAATAATTATGCACCCCCTGCCAAATTGCAGCACCGACGGGACGAAACTACGAACTGCATTCTGGGTGACGCTTTAAAACTTACTCCCTCCGGCGGTTGTTGTTGAGCGATGGATTTTTAACTTTTTTCTCCTATCTCCTTTAATTCTTTCCAGACGAATCCGCGACCACGACAATCGCTCGAGCATCTGTTGGTTAGACAATGTTTTATTAATTCATTTTTTTAACAATGTATTTACAATCTATCTAGATCAGCAACCACTATTCACTGAAAAGCACGGGAAAATAATTAATTATCCACACTTAGGAATTTTCAAGAACAACCCAAAAGTGCCCTGAGCCATTCGCCAGAACCCGCGAGCCCTAACTACGTCCTGCCAGTGTCCATAGTATATTCTGTGACCTCGTAACGACTAGTTGAGATTCCAGTTCGAGCCGCGTGCTGAACTCTGCATTGCGGTTCCGGTGGTTTCTAACAGGTTTCGCCATTTCGCATAGTTTCTTCCTACCCCGAAGTCGTGGATACCGTCTATATATCTATTTTGGCTTGTCCCCCCCAATTTCAAATATATCACAACATACATACATAGATACTTATATATATAGCATTCGTATAACCTGTACCACATGTACAAAAAATTCTAAAATCGCAATTCAAAATTTCGTCCAGCCGAATTATACGCGTCAAGGTAAATCAGCGTAGAAGACGGATGAAAGACAAAGAAAAAACTTCATTCCATATTCTCATGATTAAAGCATCGGCCGGTTGCATTATTAAGTATTACCCGTCCTTGAAAATAACCCAACTGCTCCGGGTGTCATTTTCTATGAATAATAGATATACGCTTGATAGGTAACTAACTCCTTTGACCTTGACTCTCGAACATAATACATGCTGAGTTTCTAATCGGGCTACGTGGTCACGTTTAATTTTATCCACAAATCTTTGGGCAAAAAGCGTTAACGGCCATTTTTGCTCCCTGTTACCCGCAGAACCCTCCCCCTCCGTCTTCCTCTATTGGAAACAAAAAGTCCTCTGGCTCTCGCATTTTCATCGCGAGCATTTTACTCCTGGTGGCAAAAAATGGTTTCTGCCAACGGTTTAGGATATATCCCGTTTCCCTGCTTATCAATCCTCGCAAAACTGAACTTTGCCTCGATGCTTCCTGAAAATGATATCGCTGACCACGGGTTAACGAAAAATACAGATGATGGATGATAATTTCGGTCGCTGATAAACAGACGGGCTTTAAGGCTCATTCCTATGGGGCGACGAGAGAAAATAACCTGGATATCTGAATATATATATATACACGCGTGTATGATAAGTATCAAGTAAATTTGATCTCTCCCTCGTTTTCCTTTCGTAGGACGAAATAACCGTTGTCAAAAGTCTAAAAACGATTCTCGAAAATATTACGCAAACAGCAGATAATATGCGTCGTTAGGATGAGCAAATGATAAGACCGTCTTATATATATACACATAAGAAGGTCTTTGTGTCCCGTGAAAATAAATTCCACAAGACCCTCTCACACGTTAAAATGAATTGGCTCGGGCGGTGGGAAAAAATTATTCTTTGAAACTGAACGAGAAAAAAAAAAGTATAAACAAAAGAAAAAAATAATAATATCCCGCAATCGTCAATAGTGATAACGCCGAAATTTCGGAGATCTAAGAATTCCTGTCTAAGCCGTCCTGGGGAGAGGCACAGGACGGTAATGAGGACGTTGGAATAAAATTCAAGGACACCGTGGATAAGAGGGCTAGGTAGCTACAAGAGTTCCGAGTACAATTTTTAAAAGCTTCCTCGTCCGCTCGGTTCGCTTTTAATTATAAAGATAAAAAAGCGTCGAGATACAATGGCGCCTCGAGGACAACAAAAGTCGCTCTGACTGTTCCTTCCCCGCCGCCGATTTCTTGGCATTAAAAAATAACCCTGCCAAGAGCGACCGCGGTGAACAAGCTCGATTCGAGGACTAAATTCCTTCTCTGATATCTAGCGAAAGAATTTGGTCCACCAGGATATTCCTGAGCGAAATCGTCCGAGGGTGTAAGACGTCCAGATAGGAGGGTGGCTTTTGAGCGTTTTATACACAGAGAACTTCATCGCCTGCCATTTTCTACCCTTGTTGGTTAACGTTGGAGCGGGTTGAAATTGTACAGCGAATATATTTGAGGAAAGAGTTTCATCCCCTTGGACAGGAAACGCTTCCCCAGGTACCTGTGAGAGATGTCAATAATTAATAACCAATAGTTGTGTATATACGTATGATATGTTTAAACGGTATATACAATGATAGGTATAGATAGGTAATATATGTATATAGGTATACATACCCTTAATGATACCGATCGATCACGCTTATTGATATCCGTCAATGTCTATCGTGACATTTTCACCCTCTGGCTATATCCTTTTACTACTTCCCGTGATCTCCTATTTATTCGAAACATATCGTGAGAATGATATCGTAAATTTGAGGATAGCAGAATGATTTCCACGCGTTAAATATAAGATCGCACAAGTTACATTACATTTTCAGAATCGAATAACTGTTTCAGAGCCGCTTTTGAATAGTTGATAACGAACGTGCGTTTTGTGGAATATCTGTTAGCAATATTCCCATATAAATTTTGAGGGCTCGTCGATATGGTGTATATTTTTTAAACGGCGACAGAGTCGTTAAATAAATAAATGTTCTTCGTTAACGAATTATTTCGTCACTTTCGTCGTGTATTTTTAACTGACAATACAAACCTATGACGCATTAAAGCATGTATGTACATATGCAGAGCTATCAATTGGGAGGTAAATCTAGTTTGTCCTAGATAAATCAAACGGACAGGCTGACTTCAATTATGCTCGTTTAGCCTGAATAAATGTGTACGCGAATATACGCAGCAATCAGCAGGTACGAATAATGAAAATTTCGTGAATGTTTCAGCCATGCGAACGACCGAGCGATTTTCGTGCGGAACAATGTGCTGCTTTTGACAACATACCTTACAGTGGGCAATTATTGAGATGGTTACCGCATCACGATCCTGGGAAGCCATGCGCTTTGATATGCCGTGGTGAGCAATCGCTAGAAAACGGTGTGGACAGTGGAAAGAACAAGGAAATACGGACGGAGCGTGTTCTTCCTCTTGGCGTAGATGGCGTGAGCGAATTGGACTCCGAGGAAACAATAGTCGTGCAACTCGCGGACAAAGTTGAGGATGGTACGAAATGTCATCCGGATAGTTTGGACGTCTGCATCGCAGGGGAATGCATGGTAAGTTTATCGACTTAAACACTTCAAACGCACTCGAGTCTCCTTCGGGAGTTGCCGACGCGACTGATGACGCTTCGGGCGCCATCTTGAACTACCGAAGTCAGCCGGTAGGACTGACGAAGTCAAAGAGGCGTCTCGCGCTGTACTCGAGAGCGGTAAAATAGAATATTAAAATTGTGAAATACAGTTTTTATAATTGTTATTTTTTTTTTTATTCGTTCGATGCTCGTATTATTTATTTCATATTAATTGTCATATTGTTTATTAATATTTTTACGATTAGTGTAGTCCCGTATGGTTTGATCTCATAAATATACTTTGCTCTGCAAAGAATTATGTTCCCTTGTGTATTTAAGCTGAATTGACTGGCGGGTTGTTTGGTTAATGGACAGCCCAAGCAGACCTGTATACGTATAGTATATTGGTGAACGTGCCTCGTGGTATAGTCAGCTGCTTATATTGCTGTTAGGTCCTCTAATTACAGAGAGATTGCCAAGTGAGTTTGCAAACCTTGCTTTATCTTGTCAATCACGCTCTGGATTCAGTGTTCGATCAGCTGTGAAGGCTCGCGGTACGCGTTTGTCAAGATAGCGACAGTTTTGTATAATTCGATTTAATAGTTCCGCTGCTTTAGATTTTCTTTTATTCTCGTCAGTCTTATCATTTTAAATATTTCCGTCGTTATGGATTTGACGTGTGGAATTAATGTTCTCTCGAACAATATTCGATTCTTGGTTGTTACTTTGACCGTATCGAAGCTCGTACCGCTTCCAGTCGTATTCTTAACGAAGTTCCCCATAAATTAGCTGCTTCTCTCGTAATTATCTTTTTCAGACAATAAACGTTGAATCGGACAAAAGTACGAGGAATATTAAACGCGAGATCGATGACGCCATTATGCGTAAAAAGCTCCTGGTAACTGATATCTACTTGGAATTTTTTTTTTTTTTATAGCCAATTAATTCACTTGACAATGACTGATCAATTAACTTTCATGTTCGCGACACCGTAGAATTTGTTTGATAAAAAGATATATTTCATTAGCTCTAACTACTTAAAAATATGTATATATCCAACTTTGTGCTCCGTCGAGACAGCTGAATCGCGCTAACCAGTGGCAAAACTAAAAATTTTACTTCGTATAAATTTTCCCAGAGCACTGTGTAATTATTAATGTAATTTCATGGTTACACAAAGTTGATGAACAATATCGAATCAGCCCAGAGTCCACGTAATTAAATGGTAAGCGAGGTCGTTAAAAGCTAACTAGCTTTACATTATTAAAGATACAGACTGCACTCTTTAGGCGAACAGCCTCGCCGACTTCAGCCTTTACGTACTAAAATAAAAGCTTTTATCTGACAAGAGTTCCAAGACGTTACTCGGTTAACTTCACTCTTTTCGCATAGAACTGAGCAACAAGAGATTAACTAAAAAAAATAGTCAAACGAGTATCAATGTTTTTTCATGGCATCCAAAGTTGTAGAAAAATTTTTTTTGTTAAGCCAGTAAACTTCCTTCGTTATGAATATCAGTACAAAACAGATTGAAGTTTTTCAAAATTAATACATTCTCAACAAAGTCCATTCCTGTCGATAGAAAATAACGTATCCTCCTAATCGTTAAATAATTTTTTGTTCCTCCATTAAAAATATATAAAACGTTGATAAGAAAGAAGAAGAAAAAAATTTTTTTTTTCAAAACTACTACACGCACCATTCCACAATTTCGTTAATGACGATTTTAATGTTGGAATTGAAAATCTTCACGCGAACACTTATTCCAGCTCGTTTACAAGCCCGGGAAATTCAAAACGTTCCGATCTCTTCCATTCGATTTACCTGTGTATGTACTCGACTGCAATATGTTACAGGTACGTTCACACGTGACGGCACATGTGCTGCGTTACATCGGCTGCAAGCGTAATGGCACATATTGTAATGTAACGAGCGAAAAGGAAGTTTACTGTTGTCGTTTAACTCGCTAGAATGGGAACAAATTCGCCGTAAGAGATTTTGCGGGAATCCGTGGCCGCCATCAGGCTCGTATTTCTCCGAGACACGTAAACGTACACAGAGTCGCTGTTGCCTTGATGTTAAATTTCATCATCGCGCCACGTGGGGAAAATCACTCTTGATAAATCGGCATAGACTGTACGAGGCTGCAATCAGAGATAAGAGCCAAACGGGAACAATAAAACTGACAAGAGATTCATACTATTTTGCAGAGATATAAAAATTCAAAAATACATTGTCAATCTAGAAATTATCAAAATTTGAGAGTCTTATATTTTATACATATTTATTATATATTTTTATAAACTGTCAAGCTTGTAAATATACTGTATACCCGTACAAGGATATCTAAAGATACTCTGAAAATAACAGATGAAGATTGGCTGTTTCGTTAAAGCTTTCAATGGCATCCATTTTGAATTTCTTGCCAATTTTGACTCTTACTATTCCCAGGCTGCTTTCTTCTCTCTGTCTCTCCCTCCCTCTCTCTCTCTCTCTCTCTCTCTCTCTCTCTCTCTCTCTCTCTCTCTCTCTCTCTCTCTCTCTCTCTCTCTCTCTCATCATCTCAATATCCGCAAAAGCAGCCACCCCCTTATCACCCTCAGCCCACCTTAACACCCTGACGTTTTTCTGCGCCATCCAGCCCCCACTGCTACTTCTGGTTTAGTTCACTCTTCTTGGCCTGGATAAGGAATGAATAATGTACTCCTCTCCCAGCCCTGCGAATACCCACCATGCAACCTGAATGACAAATCAGCTTCGGTCCAACTCCGAGTACCGATCGACATTCCCCGTCTAGGCTTCGACATTGTAAATTGGAAGTCGCGTAAATTTACGCAGGCAAATTCACCGTATTTTCATGAAAATCGTTAATCGACATTCTCCACTTTGCTGCCAAGAGAAATTGATTGCCTGGCGTCTCTATAACTGCGTATACCTGCCACCGTACATAACTGACACACCCGAGTGCCATAATAACCAATTATCAATTATCCTTTACAGAAAGTCGGCTGCGACCTCAGAGTGGGCAGCAGCAAAAGGCTGGACGCCTGTGGCGTCTGCGGGGGAAACGGTTCGAGCTGTCAGTCAGAATATTCCTGGATCCTGGAATCGATATCCATGTGTTCCAAATCCTGCGGAGGCGGTAAGCTCGTCACGCCAATCTTGTACAACCTTAACGGTACAAGAGTCAAATGAATATTTCACGTACCCTGGTAGCACGTCTAAATCCGTTCACGTCCATATTAATTTTCTTTGTAGGTTTCAAAATCGCCGTCGCCATATGCAAGACCATCGGAACGGAAACAATCGTCGTCGAAGATTCGAATTGCGATCCTGACGAGAAGCCAGGGAAAACTTTATTGCCATGTAATACCCATCCATGCTCTACGAAGTGAGTACCGGCAGGCGTTGGTGTTTCTGACTGCGGACAGGCTGTAAAATGTAGGCTGGGGGGGAAGATCACGTTAGAGAAGGCATTGGACTAGGCATGCTGGTATACACATGCCTAAAAGGCATATAGGCAGGAAGGTAACCAGGCAGAAAGGTTATATATGTGTATATATAGTTGAAAACTGTAGTCGAAGCATGAGTAGTAGCAAACACGAGCAATACAGGAGGCTTTCAACTGCCTCAACAGCCATTAGCCAAGAGAAAGGCCCACAGGCTTTTGTAGTGTAGCGTAGAAGGAGAAAAAAAATGTAATAGTCAAACCGTAAAGCGACTTTATTCCGTGAAGGATATACGTTCCAGCTTCAAAAAGCTTGATCCGCAATAAGAGTCTTGAAATTTTGTAAACGCGACCTGACGTCGTGTAATATCGTTGATGACGTCGTGGCTTCCGCGTATTTTCTACATCCTCGGTCCTCTTTTCGCCTGGGACTAATATATTTATGCTTCCCAGGGCATTAGAATGCGCGGTAGAAAGCTCTTTATAACTACTGACAATGTTATGTTGACGTGAAATGAAATGTTCGAGGCTTTCACGAAATGGCGGCTGTGTTAACTAATCACTGGGATAACAACGACTGTCGGCGTTCAAATTGCGGTAATTACTTCGCTTTGCGATTTAGTTTGATTCGCTTGTGGCGCCACACGGCGGAGACACTGCGATTCGACGTTACTTTATTTTCCTTATACATAACGCAGCTTCGTTAAAGATCGATTAAATTTTCAGCAGACAAATATCTCTCCAGCCGGTAACATTGTAAATTGTTTCTTAGTCTTTTTGAGGGAAGGAATGAAAATTAAAAGAAAAAAAATTATCAAAAATTAATCTTTCTGTCACGAGAACGACCGATGCATAAATCTTGATAAATTTTAACGAAAAGCAATGCGGTGTATATTATGTGTGAAGCCCGTTTAATTCAAAATGGATCGATAGATTCGTCTGGCGACCCACGTCGCTCAAGCCTAGGTAACTTTTTGAAAAGCAAAATACAAGTCCGCTCGCCAGGAGAATCAGAAAGGTCCGTTTGCAATTAATTCCTGCGCAGTGAATAATGCCTGCGTTCGATACGAATTACCCTGGAGAAGTTTAACGGTTGCGTTCGCTACAGTTATATCTGACTACAGTTACGTAATAGATAGATGCACACAGTACGTATATCGTAGCCAGGGTTTCAACATTCGTTGGGGAGGAAAAAAAAAACGATTTGGAACGCCATCGCGATATCGGGTCATCGATAATGCCAATAATGTCTTTGCACAGAATCAACTCCAGGAAGCCATTGGTGCAACGAGCAACGGGCCGGGCTATATGCAATATAAAACTTGACGATAAGACTTGAAAATCGAAGGCATAAAAATAGAAATAGATATGCAGAAAGAATTGGTTATACACTGCGAGTCGATAACCATACCTCCGTACGGAACAGTTATTTCAGGGAATTTAAATATGAATTTATTACTGTCGTAATACAAATAGAGACTTACGTGTATTTTGAGGTTAATGCAACTTATCCGAATTGCATTCGGGAATCTCAGTAGAAATTTTATTCTGCGATTCAATAGGACAACGAGCAAGTGACTCGTTCTATTAGAACGTTTCACGTATCCGTTGGAATGTATTTCAGAATTGCTTAGGAAAGAATGATAAATAATATTCATCTGGATACATTATCGTAGTAATGGATCTTGTTTTTTAATGGATCTTGTTTTTGATGTATGTGAATTTTTATCTCCTCGCGAGATCAGGTAACAATGAATACTAGATTTTTCTTTCCTCTTTTTTTTTTTTTCTTTTTGTTACTTATTCCCACCATGAATTAATTGTGTGTAGATGGGTCGCTGGCGAGTGGAGCGAATGCAGCGCCAGCTGCGGCGGTGGCTCGAGAACTAGAAATGTTTTTTGCACCGAGGACAAGGCTAACAAAACTACCGACAAGGTAAGGAAAACGTACGGCTGACGTAGGTACATGTGGATGTGGAGCTGCGTGAAATTTTCCAAGCTGAAAAATCCTTGTGGCGAAAGACCATTGTGAAATGACATCTCGTTGCGCGAAATCTGGAACAATTGTGTCGACGACCGACGTCGCTACGTCGCGCCTGGCAGAGTCGCGTAAATGCTTTTACGTGATCAAAGAGACTTGAAATTCACTGGGATATATATGTATATACATATATATCCATTTTAAATATATTTTCATATTTCACGAAACACTCCCAAAACCGTTGAAAGTCGCTCGACTCGAATTACCGATGCAACGAATTATCTTTACGTTGTCGCGTGAACGATCGAACCATCAATGTCTTGTTTGATGCGTTAACCTCAAAAAAAATTTAATTAAAGTACCTAACAATTTTGAAAATTTAATTAAAATACCTAGCTTGAAAATAATTTTTCCAAATTCTTTCAAGTAGCAAAACGTATTTCGACGTGCAATCTCTTCTTTTTTCCTGTCTTTATTCAACGGTAGAAAAACACCGTCACGTTTACGAGCGTTCAACGTGTTATTTTATAGCTTTTTTTTTTTTTATTTCCCCTCCAAAAGCAACGTCCCTGGTCAATACGTAGGAAACTAAAGTGTTATTTCTCGAAATTGCAGCTCCCGGAACACAAGTGCAACGGGCTGCATAGACCAAGGCACCAAGAGAGCTGCAATACAATTTCCTGCCCCATGTGGGAGACCAGTCATTGGAGCAAAGTGAGTAGCAATGAGTATCAACATTTTAAATCCCAAAAAAGTCATTCTCTTACGTAAAATTTTTAGTTTTTTTTTTTTCAATCTTATTTCCTTCCCTCCATCTCTCTATCTCGCTCGGCATTCAGTGAATTCAGAATCCAAGAAGCGTCCAGCCAATTATCACAAAGTATGGCGGGAAATACAAAAAGGAAGAAAAATAAAACCATCGTCTCCTCCAGTAACGTACAACGAATCGTGGCGTAATAACGTGTCTTGGATGCAGTTACTCCTTATTTTATTTAACCGTAGCATCACGCTCGACTGGTCCATGAAAGGAACGGGGTTGCATCCGCCAAGATCAAACAAGACAATTTAGTCTTCAAATAAGTCTTTTTCAACTTCTTCAAGTCCTTGCTCGGTCACAGCATCCCTAAAACTTCAAACTCTCTCCTCAGGCTCGCCAAAACGAATAGAAGAAACTGTCGCAAGAGAAATTACCTGGGCGTGAATATACTGCTATAATATATTATAGTATACTATATGTACATATGTATAGCTATACGAAAGACTGTCTCGTCTGGTGCCTCTTCTATGTACGGACCGCAGTTACATTATTTGACACCAAAGACAATATCGATGCCAAACTTTCTCTCACACAAAGTTTCGTCGAAGAATTTAACGAGTTCTCTAATCTCGCTGTGAAGTCCGCGATTGAATCTGAAAGAAAAATAAGTCAAAAAGAATAACTAGATAAATAGAGGATCGATGTATAAGTAAATAAATAGCATTTCGAAGCTTGACAATTTCACCCCTTATCCAGCATCTCGACAGGAATAATGGCGGGTTAGTTACAGTCAAATTGAAAGGGACAAAAAAAATAAAGAATAAAAAAACGTCGCCAAGAATCGGAAAAGTTCACAGTGCTCGTCCCGCTGGCAAAATCTTGAAACGCCATAATGCCTTCGGTTTAACTTTATTTCGCAACAGCCAGCGTAAATAACAAGCACCTGCCTTTGACGAGGAAAGTTTGTCACAAAAGAAAGAAGAAAAAAAAAGAAAAAAAAAAGAGAATACAGAAAGAGAGAGAAAACAAGTACGTAACCGAAGGAGTTACCTATACGTATAACTCATACGTAGAATCCAGCTAGCAAGAAGCCACGCCTAGTTTAAACTTACCCCCGAGAAGAAAAATCGTCCCTACCCCCATAGAACGAACGTCTTGGTTTATTCATGAGGTCACTAAACCCCTTCCACAAACTATTTATTTATCCTATAACCTGTCTAACACTCGTGGCACAAAAAAAAACTAATGTCGTCACTCCCTGTACCTGCGTACAGAACAGTACCCAAAAAACATTGTTAAAATATTGAAACAATAGATATTGCCGCAGAAACCGAAAATCATTGACACTCGTTACACAGGAAGTTTCATTGAGTGTACAGGGAAGCGTTCGAGTTATTCTAAACATAACCTTAACAACGCATATCCCCCAATAACCATACTGCAAACAGACAAACCCAATTAAGTATACGCGAAGCGCCTCCGTTGTTCGAGCTACGTTATAACAATCCCGACGTTCTCTATCATCAGAGAACGTTTCAAAATCAGCACAGCTGAACCAGCGTATATTCGAAAAACAAGCATGTTAAAATATTTAGCTTACTATTTCAGTTTCGCCAAACAACTCTCTTCGTTTAGATGCTCCCCTGTTTATCTCATATACCAACTTCCCGTGTACATGCATACACAATATAAGTAAAGTAGAGTACACGTAGCACAGCCACCACAGCAGAATATCGGATTTTATACCTCTTATATAGAGATGCAACTGATTATGCAAATACGGATATATAAACTCGCGCGATACAACGTAGCAGAATTCGTTGTGAAATGTTCGTTAAGATTTAAAAAAAAAAAACATAGTCACGACTCTTGACGAGTCGCTGATAATTTCCAATTAAATACAACAACAAAAAAGAGTACATTAGCCTAGATCCATTCGTCACGTGCAATAGGTCACTTATAGAAAGTACATTTCAGGTGAAAATTGATCGAAACTAAAACGAACATTGAAAATGGCTCTCGACGAGGTACTTTAAACTAGTCGAGAAACACTCAGCCAGCCAATCACGTAGGTTACGTAGACGAACAGATAAAACGACGTCCCCAATGCTAAGAACGTATAAAACAGATAGTCGACAACGCGTAATAACAGTACAGAACCCGTGGAGCTTACGTGTATTGTATATCCTATGCGAAAATCCATAATCAGCAAACACAGGAACATAGCGAGGTTATGATTTACGGCGTTTCATTTCTGATTGATATACAATGCACTCTAGCGCTCGAGAGACGTACTACCAAGCGCCATAGGCTACGGGCCTCTTTTATGATAACTTCGCTAAAGCCCCGTACTACCTCGACGGGTACGTCCTTCTCCGTTACTTTAGTGCGCCCTGACGTCTACCCGTCTCTTTCTTCTCTGGCAAGCGTACCTCCGTCGCACCAGACCACCACCCGGCGCCCATCAGCCAGTCCGTCGACGGTAATGATTTCATCCGACTGAAAGCCGAATGAATGAGCATGGAAGACAGGAATTGATAGATTTCTCGCTTTTGTGAAGCGAGCCAAGCAAATATTGAGCTGAAAGCTCACGACCACCACCGCCAACGCCGCTCTTCTTCCTCTCGCCCTTAAAGTACTTGAAGCTATTGGGTCCTCCCTCCTTTCTCCAACCCCTTCCTGCCTTCTTTAGCAGACTATGGGTAACGCGAGTGGGTCTCTATTTTCATGTTACGCCGGCATACAATTTACTTTCAACCTTATATCTTGCACCCTGGAACACTTACCGCCTTTCGATGAATATGTATTTATATAGGTACCTAGGCGTCTATAGCGCTACTCCCATCAGTCCAAGAGTCAATTATCCTCGATCCTTTTGCTTTCGATGCTACTTTACGCAAGTATCTTTTTAGGTTATGTCTCTGTACGGAATGCGAGACTGAGCTTGTTCTATATTTTTCGTACGTTTAAAAACTGAGAATTGTGACAATACTAGGGATTTTATTTTTATGACACTATTATTCAAGATATTATGGGAAATTTAGTTGATACATTCGCCCACTGAAGAACCTTGCGTGTACATATTTATCAATAGCTATCAGTTATCGATTAATTAAATATAGAGAACGACATTTTTATAATGGATATAGACAGTTTGAATGCTATTGTGCCAGTTGGGTTTGCTTTCAAATTTCTTTTGACATTCGTATATCCGTTGGGTGCTCGCTAGATGGTTTAATACACACATGTGGTACGTGTACGTATTATTTTGTCATACTCTGAAGACACGTTTTTTTTTTTTTCTTTCTATCGAATAGTGCTCGGTGACCTGTGGCACTGGCGTCAAAACCAGGACGGTCGAATGTCGCGACGGTACCGGAAGACTCTCTACGGATTGCGACCCTGGGGAACATCCGCGCACGGAACAGGAATGCAGAACGAATAATCCCTGCACAGTCTGTAAGTTTACACGTACATAGATATAAGACTCGTATTGAATCAGCGGAGATGAAAAAGAGTCGAAGAAATAAAAAAAATAAAATAAAAATTCAGCAGTTTCAGTAATGAAGGTTCGGAGTCCAAGTTAATTTTCCAGCAGTTTGAAGCTCGCGATGAAACTTTTTTAATACTCCTATATGGCAGTTCCGACAAAGTCAAAAATAATTATTTAATTTCAAAATTCTCTTCGCTTTGTCTAACCATTGAAATAGTAATAATAATAATACCTGTACCTTCATCCTCGTTTCGAATTTTCTGCAAAAAGTTCCATTTCGTTATAATTACGGTAGTTATGGCTAAATGAACAAATATATCTGCTCGTCAGATGACACGGACGACTTCAGTCTCCCATTGATGCACCCGTATCCGGCACCGCCGGTTCCTGAGAAATTAATTGATCAGGCTGTACCATCGGACTCGACGTAAGTACAATTAAAACAATCGTATGACAATCGATCGATAATCGATACCATTGACGTCACATTCATGGCTGAGTTCTCATCGTACGCTAGTGTCCCGGTAGAAGCTTTCCTTTGCATGCAGAACACGTAGGATACGTACCTTAGCTGACCTTTGACCCACTGAATACACTCATTTAGTTCCTGGTGTCAGTTTATCTGTTTTGACAGTTATACGGTCTACTTTGCCTGTGGCTGGCTGCATCCGAGATATCCTATTAATCTGAGTCTCCTTATCTTCAAACCCTTTTAAGGGACTTCCTGTTTCTTCAGTCTTAGATTATTCTCCGATTGCTCCATCTAATGTCATCGCTTGTAGTATGTACATCATTTATCGATGACAAGTTTGACAGCATTATTAATTATTTTACACCTCACTGCCTAAGTTTTGCAGTTTTGTAAAATAAAGTATCACTGAAATTTTGTGATAGTCTACGAAGAAAATTCTAATCTTTAATTTTTCTATGAATTGAACTAGACTGTTGGATCAGATTATTTTTGTCTCACTGTGTAATCTATTCACGTATATTAGATACAGTATGTACCTCCAGATTCGAAACGAAGTAATAAATTTTTATCAATCATCAAAGTAACTTCAGACGTTGAAAACAACTGAACAATCACCCACCTAAACTGTCGGTTGATAGAAACTAGAACAATTCTATGATTCTGATCGATATCACCCGTATAGTAGCGCCTACTGTTCTCGAAGCAAATGGAACCATTGTGAAAGGATGCATCGTGAAGTATGACAATTAATCTCCCATGATTAATTTCAATCAAAATACAAACCGGTGGCTATCCGCCCTCGTAATCGATCACGGGCAAGAAAAGAGCCGCTGGAGAGCAAAGAAAAAAGAAAAAGAAAAATTTAAAAAGATCAAGAAGAAGAGAAATATCAAAATTACTGACTCTTCAGATTCATCGTGGATGAGTGGTCACCGTGCAGTGTTACCTGTGGCGAGGGTATCCGTCATCGTGAGGTCCACTGCAAGATATTCCTGGAGTTCAGCCGCACCATCGTCAAGCTACCCAATCACCAGTGCTCTGGACCAAAACCCATAGAGACAGAGAGGTGCGAGATGGAGCCTTGCAGCATCCTCGAGAACAGTCTGTCCTACAGGATGGACACTGTGGGCGACAGTGGTTATGCTGAGTCCAGCATGACGGATCCGTACAGATCAGGATCAAGGGGTTCTGGAGGTGAGAGTTACGAAGGTAGTGTCAAGATCGCTGCAGGAACTGCTACAGAGACTACCTTCTCCTGGAGGGAAGCTGGATACACTCACTGCAGTGCAACGTGCTTAGGTGGTAAGTCACGAACAAGCAAAAATCATTGTATATCCCACACAATGATTATTTTAGATGATTAATTTAATCCAAATGATCTTACAGGTATGCAGGATCTCATAATAAATTGTGTACGAGATGACAATGGCAGACCAGTGGCGCCATATCTTTGCAGCCAGGAAACAAGACCGGAAGCCAGAATAAAATCGTGCAACGATCATCCCTGCCCACCCAGGTAAGTCTGATGATTTTTATGTTCTGTATAAATGATTTTATAGTCACTGCTGTAAACGGTCCATAATTATTCTAGTGAAAGGCAGCTGCTCTGCATATTGATAATGTACTATTGGATGATTTCATTGTCCTGATCTCCTTTTCAGGTGGAACTATAGCGAATTCTCAGCTTGCAAAAGCCCTTGTGGTATCGGGATTCAGTTACGAGACGTCAATTGCATACATGAGGTGACACGGGGAACCGTGAATACAGTAATAGTTCCTGGTCACATGTGTCCACAGCCTCCACCGTCGGACCGTCAGTACTGTAACGTGTTCGACTGTCCTGTCACGTGGCACGTTGGAGAGTGGGGCAAGGTACAATGTGGTTCCTGAGACTGTCATGTCAGAAATTTCCATATGGACCAATTTCACATAGTTCTATATATAGTCGCTATATTACAATTATGTCATTTATATTTTTTAGTGCTCAAAAACATGTGGCGGCGGTGTGAAGTCGCGCACGGTTGCATGTCAACAGGTGATGGCGCAGGGTAGGAAGGAAACGCTGCAAGAAAGGGATTGTCTTTCGCCGAAACCAGCCAGCGAGAAACCGTGCAATACGAAATCATGTTACAATATGAGAACGGAAGTGGAACCGATAATTCTTAGCGAGAACGCAACGTTCGATCAGCCGGAATCGGACAAGAAGGTGGATCTGAAGATTGGCGGAATAGCCAAAGTCTTTTACGGAACATCGGTAGTCAAGATTCGATGTCCTGTCAAGAAGTTCGAAAAGTAATATCACACTGATGATAAATGAAGAATATTTTTTTGTGCCAGCTAACTGCTATCTTGTTTCAGGAGTCAGATCATGTGGACCAAGGACGGTACGATACTGCGAAAGTCATCCAAGCACAAGATCAGCAAGAAAGGAGTATTGAGAATTATAGATATAAATCACGCAGATCGTGGAATTTATGCTTGCAATGGTGAATTTTGGTTTTTATAAAGTCCAAAAAGATTTTTTAATTCGAATTCGGAAACACGGTATAAAAAACGTGCGATTTTTTTAGCCGACAGCACGAAAGCCGAGACTGTACTTCAGGTGAAGGTCAGACACGGAGAGCAGATGAGCAGCGAAGAGGTTTTGCGTTCTGGAAATGCTGTGCAGCAAAGTCAAGATGCCAATTTAGAGTCAGCCATTTCAAATTCCGATGAGAATGTACATATTGATCACGCAGGTAGCTATCGGACCAGATCCCTTTGACGCGTTGAAAGTTCTATCGAAACTTTCAAGGATTGACATTGCTTTGTTTCTGCGTCTAGCATCCGTCTATGTGAGGTCCTTCGCGTTTGGCAATGAAGATATCAGTCACGAGGCACGTCCTGAAGGTAGCGTTCCGGTGAAACCGACGAAGAAGCCACGTCCTAAGAAACCAAGTTCAGGTCCGTCACATCCGGACGCGACAATGGCACATGGAGAATACACAGTAACTGCTCAGCATCAGGTAAAACACGAGTAACGATTAAAAATTAGATCACTTGAAATTTAATACTGCTTCCCTTATACTGTTTCGCAATAATTAAATTGTAAAATTGATTTAGAGATAAAGAAAATATTTGGTAATTGGTCCTCTACTGTTCTATATTGATTAGACACGTATTAAACACACTGATAACTTATTGCACTCTGAAATCAATTAAAAATTGATTGATCTTCTTTTTATACATTGAATCATCTAACATAAAGTCGTACATATCTTTTCTGAATTTACTAACATTTCCTGATAATGCTATTGTCTTATGCTGGCACTGAACTTGGACTATATTAATGTTGGTCCGGAATTATTATCTTTCGGATTCCAATATCAGCCTGGTTACCACGAATCCGTCGAATCTTCTGCAACTTCCGGTTCCTCTACCGTTTTGCCATATATAACTCGTCTCATTTCGAGTTTGAAGGTGAGATGGAATTTATCTCGCGAGCCAAAAGAAATGCCTGACGATGATGAGATTGAGAAGAATGCTTAGATCAATATTGAATTAAGATTAGAAAGTTTGTTTGTTCCTTTCTTTGAATAGATAAAATAGTAGTGGCTCGAGTATGACTTCAGTCTTTTAGTACAATAACCTCTGATCAAGTTTTTTTTTTTCCCATTCTTATTACATGTCTTATGATCATTAAATAAATGTCGATCACAGCCTGCGATGTTCGAAGCTCATAAATTTGCTTATTGTAATTTACAATAAGTTTTCCTGAGCCTATTTATTTCCATAGATCCGAAAAGTATCTACAATTTTTCTTTATCAATGTTTAAATATTGCATGAAGCACGGTATGTACAAATTTCCAGTGTAATTTTAACGCGAAGAATTCTATTTAGTTAGACAGAGATAATATTTTTTATAAGTGAAATATCAAAATCCAAATTTATCTGGTACTTTTGCTAGAGTCTTACTGATTATCTATTACAGTCCTATTGGCCGTTTAACGATGGCGGAACATCCAGCCGAGGTCACAGAATGATATCACCGATATTACTTGATGAATTGCGGGACGAAGATAAAATCTCACCGAGCAGACGAAATCACCTGAATTATGGAAACGAGGACTACGATATCGTGCACAGAAATGCAGCTGGTATACCAGATGAGAAATTTGGTCCAGACGAGGAGAGGATTTTCATTGACGATGATCCGTACGACATCGACGAAGCTATTTTTGCACTTCAACGTAAGGACAGTGTTAAAAGTACAGCGGAAGTCGTAACGGAAAGGCGGATGTCGGCCGTCCCAACGAAATCAGCAATAGATTATATCGAGGAGTCATTGCGAAAGACGAAGCGGAGGGAGCAGGAAAAGAGGAAAGAGGAATCTGTAAATGATTTTATTAAAAATCATCATGATGGAGTCGCTGATAATTTTAATGATGAATTACAATCTATAAGAAATCCCGAACACACCGTTATCAGTGCTTATTATCTTCGGGACCCGACAAAATTAGAAGGAAGACACGAGAAAATGGATTCAGGTTTAAATATTGGTAAAGAGACTAAATTAGAAGTACGTAAGAGGACCGAAAGTCAATTAGATGCTAAACCGGATGTAGATGCAGATCAGAGTCTGCCGGAAGTCAGTACTAACGAGACTACTGAAAGTTTGAATTCGGATGACCTGGTGCTACCGGAAATCGCAAATGAAAAAACAAGTGGGAAAGTGGAGGAGGAATTGATGGGACCAAATAATAGTGCCGTTATTACAGATAACAATACGAGCGTATCTCCATCAGCAGCTGAGATTGTACAAGAGGAAGAATCCATTTCCGGAAAGTATCAGAAGCCCGTATTGTCTTCAAAAGAGACCAATGAGTATTCGAAGAATGTCTCTCGCGAAGTCCATCAGGATGATATCCTCAGTAATCCAGGAGATCAGGGAATAGATACGTATTATTCCCAGAAGATATCAAGGGACTTTGAAAGTAGTAAAACATGGGACGCCCTAACCTCTACTGCTCTTGATCATGAAGATGCTATGGACGACTCATCCATAAGTCCAGTAATCTTAGGAAAAGGTACGAGATCCAACGATAAGAAAGGGTTACATAAAGATAATAAAAATTTAACGCGCATTCTTTTCGCAACATCAGGAACAGCGGACGACTTGATTTTCGAATGGGTCACAACAGACTGGTCAAAATGTTCACAAACTTGCGGCGGAGGTGGATTTCAGGTACGTTTAGATACTTTTTCACAAAATGATTAAAAAACTTTTATCACAATAATTATCCCACACAGATGAGAGGAGCGCAGTGCACAGTTCGTACGTCGAAAATAAATTCAAGTTCCACAATAGTCTCGCCCAAGACGGTGATCGGTGCGAATTTATGCGAGGACGCCGGATATCCTGTCCCACAGAAAGTCAGACCTTGTGGTTCCGGAAGATGCCCTCAGTGGAGTATCGGGGAATGGACACCTTGTGAAACTTCACGCTGCTTCAATTGGAAAACTGGTAAGTCATCCAATGGAAATCTTGGTTTGCTACTTCACTCGATGATTGATAATATTTTATATATTGCAGCGATGCAGAGGCGAGAAATCAGCTGTCAATTGATAGATGAGCTTGAAGACGGTACACAAAATGTGACGATTTTGGATTCCAGTAAGTGTGACGACGGCATAAGGCCACCGCAGAGGCAGGAATGTTACAACGGCGCCTGTAAAGGCGTGTGGCGTGTAGGCGAGTGGTCAGAGGTAAGAGAAATGAAAAAAAAAAAAATGGAAAAAATAATTTTTCAAATTTAAATTCCTATCGTAATTATCTCAGTGCACTGCATCCTGCGAGGAGGACGGTATAAAATACAGGATTCTACAGTGCGTCTGGTTCGGCACAAAGAAACCGGCAGGCAATGCATGCAGAGACATTTCACGTCCGTCTGTCATGAAGACTTGCAAGGGTCCACCGTGTCCACAATCACCAGGTAGGGTTGTAGATAAATTAAAAAATATATCAATTAAGAAGAAATTAAATCTCTATATGAATAATTACACCTTGCAGGAGAGTGCAAAGATCAATCGCAGCTTTGCAGCAGAGTCAAACTGATGAATATGTGCCGTGTGCCACTTTATCAAAAGCAGTGCTGCCAATCCTGCCCTTAGGCTGATAAAATTGAAAATTATAGTCGATGCAATTTTTTTTTATTTTGAAACATTAGGTAAGCAGCATCAAGCGACGGGAACGGGGTTTGCGCGCGTGTTAATAAATAAAAAAGAAAATGTCTGCAGGGGTGAAAACGTGAGGAGAATAAAAGTCCTAGCATTCCTAGTGTGACAGTGTGTTAGTCGGAGAGAATGAGAAATTAAAAGAAAAGTTAAACCAAGTTAAACTGTTGCCACCGGATGCAATTGAAACAGACTTTATTTTGCGCTCGTCCAACTGCCTTTCGCAGTGGCTATTTCCGGTGAATAATCGAACACGAGATGGAGAATCCGTACTGGATGATATACGCCTTTGTATACATATATATACTCACGTGTGTGTATATACATATATATATATAGGTCGTAAAAACTGGATCGACGTCAAAAGTGTAAATCCGACGGGAAACGTGTGAATGAGTAATAGTTAATTGAATCTAATTAATAGCAGTATTAATGGGAGCACGAAGATTACATATAGGCAGCATCAACTTTTAATTTGTTCCAATCCAAGTTAAGAAAATTGGAATAAGAAAAAAAGGTCAAAATTTGAATTTGAAATTATTTTATGTCTTTCTTTTTTAAGTGGCGAGCTAAATCGTCAGAGAGACAAACAGATGACGGACGGTTCAGGGCTTACAATTAGACACGGTGTCCGAAGTTAATTTGATTCTAATTAAAAAATAATTTGTTTAGCAAAAGTCACGTGTAATTTGGCACAATTCCTAATGACACTTTAGCTGTACACAGCCACGTGTTATGTATTAATAGGACCATGCATAAACGGAAAACAGTCATACAGACACCCAGGTCCTGGGAAGTATGAATGAAGAGCCTGGCCTTTGTTCGAGAGAGTTGAAGTATATTGTTAAAGTTCAATAATTAAGAAAAAAAAAAAAAAAAAAATGTCACGAGGAATCATTATAATCCCATGGAAAATTATTATTGCGATATGAATTTATTGACACGTCTTAAACTGTTTCAATGTTGAAAGACTTCGTTCGCAGCCACGATAACACGAGCGAAGGATCCATTTAAAGTTTAATACATAGGATAAAGAGCGATGAAGATGGTCAGGCAAAACAAAAAACAAAATTGAAAAAAAAAATTATTATATTGTCGAAGCTCTCTATGTCTCCCTCTCGTCAAAAATATATAATTTCAATTTTTTTTTTCATTCCACACTTTTAGTTTTTTATCTTTTTTCGACTCGCCCTCGATATATGGTTTTCTTATTCGATTGTCTTTTTCTCTACTGTAACGAGGACACAAGAGAAAAAGAAAAAGATTATTTCTTAAGACTGAAAACGTACTTCGCAACAGGCGACTACCGTATTATACTATTATTATTATTCATTATTCATTATTATTATTACAGCCTTGGGCATTAATACAACTATCAAGAATCTTTTCGCGAATTCCAAAGAAATCAATCCGCACATTCCGCTGAAGCGTTTATAAATAACTCCACGGGTATTATCATTGTTATCGATACATTTTTATCTATTTATTGTCAGATTAACTTTTATCAGTTGGTCTTTAAGCTTCTACGACTATCGGACCTATGCGTATGTTACATTGACGTATGACAGAACATAATGTGGATACGATTAACGCGAGAGATACTAAAAAGAATTAAAAAAAATATAAGCCTATAAATATATAAAGAAATATATATTATATATAATGTACGCCCCTGATTGGTCGAACATAAGAGAGAAAAAAGAAAGGAAAAAAAAACCAATAGACTAAGCAATAAAATATTTAGGTATTGTAATATAATATTTTGTTAATAAGAAATTAATCGGCGAAAATTTGTTAACAATCGAGGTTCTATTGTTAGTCGAAAGTCTCGAGCTTATTCGCTTCTCTTGATTCTCAATAATATTTATTTACTTATTTTATCGAAATTCTGTATAATAACGTTTTCATTCAATGAGTTTCCTTTCTTGACTACGTTTATGTCTGATGGAAAAATTAATTTTAAGATCTGACTATTCGTCTTAATAGTGATACCATAAATAATTATGTTTCTGGTAATAAAATTTATTAGCTTATTTTTTAATAAAGCCACAAAACAAAATCGCGCATAATCTCGGGCCTTTTGTACGAATTGTAAAGAAATTTTCGCCAGCAACGAATTTGCCTCTTACACAGCTATAAAAGGCTTGCCAAAATGAGCTGACGCGCGAATTTGAAAAACAAGAATAAAAGTGCGTAAATAAACAATAGGTACAACAGGATTATCCAAGACCATTGTAAAAAGTGAAGTTAGCTGATACATTTAATTTCTATGATAAAGACTAACTTCAATCGATACACTGGTCTTAAATAAGCTTTTATCCCCGGATATTAAGAGTAGCAGTAGCGCCTCGCTAAAAAAAATCATTTCAACGTTAAAAAAAAACAGCATTTTATGCAATTTAATTCTTTTATATTTGGCGCCGAGTCGCTGCCGCGACTCTTGATCTTATATGATAACGTTCTTATTGGATAAGTCGCGTAGGTAATAAATTAATAATGATCGATGAAAGAATGATGCTGCAAGGAGCGCAACGGCAGTGTCCGATAAGAATATTAGATTAAAAATTAATAAATAAATGCACGCGCGCCATATACCTAAAGAAACAAATGCGATAATGAAATTAATAAATATCTCAAAGACGCACGACGTACTTCCGGAAATGCAGTCTCAGCTCTTTTTCCATTTCCTGTTACAGATACCGGAACTAGAGACGACTGTAAAAGCTCTGTTATCACTTACAAAATTTAATTAAAGTATTAATTCTCCCGTAAAATATACGTTCCTTGCGTATAGCATATCGATCATTAAACATAAATTAATCATCGATCATGAAGCAATTGACCTCAGCGTTCTCTAACATTACGTTCGGGCTCGACCGTTTAATAATTAAACACTACAATAATAATATTTCTAACGATAATTATTGATTAATAAACACGGTCAGATTTACACGGAAAAAGAGACGTAACACAGCAACATAATTACAATGATAAAAATGAATAATCGAAATAATTAATTTAGGCATACAATTTTTTGTATATACCATGCAGCGTAGCCATGTAAAATGATTTCACAAGATTATATAATATGGAGAGTATTATTGTTCGGTATATATATAAATATATTATATATATGTACATATGTAACTGCCTATACATAAATTAAAGAAAGAAACAAATAAGGGTATGTATATCAGTGTACACGTACTCACTCTCCATAAAATCCTCTGCAAGAATCAAATGTAAAATTGTCAATAAGAAACGTCCCAAATTTTTCTTACTTCATTCTCGTTCATGTTCCACAATTTTTTTAACAACTTCCAGCCGTTCTTTTGCGTTATCAGTAAATAATCATTCTGCGGATCGTTAAGATACGTATAAGCACCCAACACAAGACTCTGACAGAATCTCGCGCATATGCATACTTTGAGTATACTTTTTTCCATTTTATTAAGATCTCGTACTTTCTGGTATCCTTTTAAAACGTGACGTCCCATTGCCAGATCTTGAGCCTGCAGCATCATGTAGCACATAGCTATAGCTAATTCGAAGATAAGAAAGGACTTTTGAAAATCGCCAAAATCTATAAGAGCAACGATATCCTTGCCGTTCTCGTTCACGAGGATATTTTGTTCATTTAAATCTCCGTGAATCATTCCTCTGTCAAGCTCGTCTATACGATTTAGAACGTCACTTTCAAATTTTTCAATCACCTCCATTACCAACTGTCGATCCTCAGAATTCAAAATGGCGTAAACGAACTCGCGCAGACGCGGCACGGCTGTCAACATCCAGAGCGTTTTATGATCTTCGTAAGCCGGATGATTAAATTTCTTTAAAAGTTCATCGAGATTACCAGCAAAACTTCCAACTTTTGTAAGTAACTCGGCAGTCATTGTTGCGCGACACAATAAAATGCCGGATCGATACACGAGAAGTCGTACTACGTACTTTTCTTTATCTTCTCCAAGAGTCTCTAACGAATAGTACGCACCTTTGATATTCTTTACGGGAAGCGGGCAGGTTAGATTGTTATCGTTGAGAAAGATCATCAGCTGATTTTGTCCTTGGACTATTTCTGTATTTCTCGAATCCAACGAGTTCATTATCTTTAGGACGTATCCATTTTCTGGTACTTGGTCGATCCATGGATTCTCATGGGTCGATTTGCATATTACGTGAAAATTCTTATCGTCGTAGGAATTTAATTCTGTTACACTTGTTACCGTTAGGCTGTACAGTTTATTAACGAGATTTATCGCCAAACTAGTATCCGCTGTTGGTTTTATTCTTTGACCAGGTGTCAAGAACATTTCTTCTTTCGGCATGGCTTTGGTTTAATCGTGTTATCAGTAACGTTCGCGTTACCTTCAATGTCTTCACGCTTGAACTGTTGATGAGATACTGAAGCTCAAACATGGCGGAAGTGACGATTTAACTTATTAAACTCGTCCAGTGTCGTAGATACAATCACGCTTTATTACACTGAATTGTTAGAGTATGGAGGGGGCTAAAAATATTGAACGAATTATATTTGCTGTATAATAAATGGCTTTTGTCTTGTACAGTAATTACGTGCAATTTTTTATTTAACGATCGTCATGAAAATACTACTATCGGTTATTGTACTGGAATTGTGGAAAAATTATGTTCTGGGATTTATCAGCGTGTGATAAGGGGTATACGTAGCAGGTCTTATGAGACTATAAATTTCCTTTAGAAATGATTCATCTGCACGTATATACATTTAAGTGAACAGGTTTTACATTTACAGTCAATCGGCAGATAAATCGGATATATATTTAATTTTCATAGAATTGGATTTTGTAAGTAATAAAAAAGTCGGATTAGAGGGCAATCAAATGTTCATATGTGGAATTGGCCTGATTATTGGGTCACAGTTATTAGTAACAATCAGTAACAATTATTGCCACTTGCAGGTAGGAAACCGTGGCAAATGACAGAGATGAGTAGGCAGATAACACAACGCTAAGGTTTTAGGCGATACCAAAAACATGGCGTTAAATCGTAGCGGAGAGTCTGGAAATAATATTTTGTGATCATCGTTTCCGTCGATAATGCGTAACCCGTCGTAGCTGAGTTGAACGTGATCGGGAACGTATAGCTTAATGTTTTAAGTGTTAATATTGAACTTTATTGATTTAATTAATTATTTTAATGTTCCAAACACCTAATATAGCCTCAATTTTATATTTTGAATAAATTTTGAAAGTAAATCAAGATCCAATGATATTTAGTAGTATTTGGAAAGCTCTATTCAATTTTTCGAATTATCAATATTTCTCTGCAACTAACTTTTTTCTTCTTTTCTTTTACTTTTTTTTCTTATTCCTTTCTGGCTTTATGACCTCGTGGAGGATTCTAAGGGTTGCTTTGGGAACCAGCGGTGAGTAACGGAAAACCTCTGCTCGCTAAACTACGACGGGATTCTTGTTGTCGACTGAGGCGATGGATGATAACAAAATCCTAATTCCAGACTCACCGCTACGATTTAGCGCCATGATTTTAGTATCTCCTAAAATCGTAGCGCTGTGCATCTCCCTACTCATATCTGGATCCAAAGAGTTTAGTTTCCTTTCTAGATAGTTATATCCTCATAGCTTTAGAAACTCTATATAATTTCTAACCTTACTTGATAACGTTTACTCCGGAGTCATTTAATTCTGGGAGAATCAAATTGAGAATCATGTTTGGTAAACTGGCTTTGAACATTTTTCAAGCGTTACCGTATGTATTATTTTTCAAAAATTTAATGTTATTTTTTCTTCACACAAATATGAGCAGATGTATTTAGATTTTCATTTATACTTCTGATGTTCTGCCACTTATGCGATGCTTGTAAATTGTTTCAGAAAAATTACTTGTAATTTACCAGCAAGGAACCTGTGTATCTCATCTAATACCTCTAATGCTCTTTTACCCGCTCAAACACCTGGTGGATTATGGAGCTTGACCTTTTTTAGAACACGAATGAGATATCATTTTCCAAGACCTAACGAACTTAGGAGAATCAAACGACATGGCTGGCAGGCCAGGATGTCAACACCATCAGGAAGAAAAATTTTAATGCGAAGAATACTGAAGGGGAAATTCATACTCAGTCACTGAGATTATAAAAGTTTTCACTAAAATATACCTCTTAGTATAAAATGTATCATCTAACAAATAAATAAAATGTGGATATTAAATTTATTTTGATCTACAATGCAATCTCAGCTCCGTCCTTAGGTAATTGATCTTCTTCCTTTGGAAGTTTAAACTGTAATTTTTCACAAGTCCATTCAAATTCTGGCATCAATGGTGCAGTTAAAGTTAAACCATCGTATCGGCCATAATACGATGGTAAATATAATTGACGAAGATGAATGTGTGCTGGTATAATTAACTGTTTCTTAGAAGACAATGATAGAAGCTCTAAAATTTCCTGTTTTACACTAGGTGGTCTGTGAGCAGCATCCACGAATGGACTGATTTTCACACGCGATCCCATCACTTCCTGAATAAGGGATCCTCTAATTCTGTCACCCAAGATTGGACTGTTCAATACGGTTGCAGCAAATAATCGCAAAGCATGCCATTTTGTTGTCGATGTCTTTATCTGTAATAACGTTGACAAGTTTTGCGTTGAGTTAGAAAGGGCTTTGAAGTCAACGTTGAGAATCTTTATGTCTCGTCTCTTTTGTTCCATGTTTGTCCAATTGTTCAATATTACTGGCTGTAAAGAAAACAGGATTTCGTATATATTACATATACATGCGATCAACAGATAAATTGTTTCTTGAGATATTAGAGCATAGAAAAAATCAATATCAATTACCACAGTGTATGTTTTGCAAGGACTCCTTTGTAACTTCATAGCCAGATGCTTATGTCCTTCCTGTTCTTTTGGCATATATCTTGTCACTACCCAATACGTTCTTGGAATTACTTTCATGGCCTGAGCGTGACGAAAACATTTCATTATTTTTTGTTTGACCTCTTCGTTTACTGCAAAAAGTGCGACTCCTGATGTGTATCTATAAGTTGAAAACAATGTTTCAGTACTTGTCAAATTATAATATACTTTATAAATAGGAATTGACTTTTTAGCTCACTTCTCTGGTACTTTTATTGGTTCTAGAGATGAATAACCCAGTGTCTTTTTAATATGTGGAATTGCATCTGTTAATGTATAATTCACACTGTTTGGAATATCATTTTCGGATTTTAGTTTTGAGCCATCCTTCTCAATTACCGTACGACCAGATATCCCATACGGTTTATTTAAAGCCACAAGTCCATCTGAAAATAATAATCCTATTTATCTTAAAAATATCAAATTAGAATTACATAGTAAATAAGAATATAGCATTACCATGACAATAAAGAAGATGATTATCTACAAGAGATGTACTAAATTCACTGAGTGATTTCCAAGGATGGATATTTTCATAGACATGTTTCTTTCTACTTTGCCTTTGAGATGTAGTATATTTCCTTGCGGTAAATATTCCACAACATTTACTTCCTTTACTTATTCGATTCAGTCTCAAGCCGGTTAATCTTACCAAGCAATTCTCCATTTTACGATGATGAATTATAGTACAAATCGTAAATACTATGGTTTTGCGGCACAACCAGAAACCTTAACCTTACAATTCAGGCAGCACCGAAACCACCGAAACTTCTTGTGTCTTCTCTTACTTCCTTCTTATATGAGTCTCCGAAATCTACTTATGTATCAGGTAAATATATTAGTCATAATTATTAACGAGAACATTGTCACTCAATAAAATTATGATATTTATTTAATTTGTATTTAGTTTATAGTAATGCAACAATAACAGCAACAATAATCACTGAATTCAGAATCGGTTCTATAAATCTTTGATTCGGATACAAGCTGTATCATGACAATTTAATTTACATACACATTACATTAAATACGGTATTTAAATCTATAATTTTTTTTTTTAAATAATATTTTTTTATATTATATGTGTGATTAGTTTCTCAAAAAGTTATCGTAAATTTGGGCGGCAACGAATGTGAAGTTGATCCAAATTATGAGCACGTGCTTTCTTCATGTGAACATTTTTTTTTGAAAATTGTTCATATCGACGACTGATTGTTGCACATTTATATAATTAATTGTTTATACTTATTATTAACTAAATTCGAGCAAAGTTTCATCAAATGTACACCCCATTAATTCTAACTGCAGCATAATATTTGTAAACTGAATTATAAATTTGCAATATTTTCAGCAATATGAACGAAAGTGATAACGAAACAACCACAAATCAAGACTCAAACCAGAGATCATTACACAGGGCTGAAGTTGGTTTACATGGAAAACTTAAAACACGATATACAAAATATCATCCTCATTATTTAGTATGTGGCTATAATTTGCACGATACTAAGTATGCAAATTATACTGATGTGGAAAGTATCATGGATCTTTATCAAGAATTTCCATTCAACTGTGATTTACCAAAACCTTTGTTACCACCAGCAAAATTACCACGGTGTGGTCAGTATTATTACATACTTGCTATTGGATTAAAAGTTATAAAATACCCTTTTCGATAATATAAAGGAGCTAATATTACACAGAGTTTATATTTACATTTTAGTACTAAGAGATGAGGATCCAGCTCTTGAACTTCTTATGGCCAAATCATTGCTTCAAAATCGTATTGACAGAATGACAGAATATTGTGAAAAGAGGAAGAATGGTACAATCTTTAAGTGTTGCCTGATTATTAATGTGAAAATTTTGATTTCCCAATGAACTTCCATATGATAAAAAATATATAAAATTTTCTTTCAGAGCTAGTTCGGTTTTTAAAAAAAGATTTACAATGGTCAAAGCATTATCACAAAATACGAGCAACTGTACCTAGATATATTGCAGATATTGCTGAACTGTTGGAATTGAATCCTGATCCTAATTTTGAAGGGGTAAGATGACCGTCTGAAACTAATTTTTCTTTATAGTTATGTATCTTTTATTTTTATAGAAATATAACTGGTATTACACAGGAGGGACAATGAAAACGTTGTTATTGGGTGCCACAAATATTTTGGTTTTTCCATATGCAAACGAATTGGGTATTATTATCATCATCCTGAATAATATTTATGAAAAGCAAAACTGATATAAATAATTTATAATATTAATTTCAGTTGCTACTCCCATAGTACATAAAGAATTATCATTATGGAAACCAGATCTCAAACATGCAGCAAAATATAGCATGGATGGAACGTTATATGAACTGAGGCATAATAACCAGGGTAAGTTGCAGCGTTGTTTAAAAAGTAACAGCTTAAGCTTATTATTACATATAATAATAATTCGATTATTATGTTAAAGGCCGTATTTTGGGAAGATATAAAAATCAATGTGTCATTTATTCTATATCGTACATTGATAATAAAGTAAAAATTTTGGAAATGCATAAACAATCATCACCGATAGCATACATAAGTGCAGATTTAAATTCTGAATATCTAAATCAATTATGTACAGTAGACTTGGATAGATGCTTATCGTTGTGGGATATTAATAAACTGTGAGTAACATTCACTTTTTACACAACAACGAACAAGTGGATACAAAATTAATTTATACACTCCATAAAACGATCAAACTATTTTGACTATTCTTTCATTCTTTCAATAGGAGGAAACCCTTAGGTACTAATGTTATACCACAGACCGAAGTATTGGATGACAAATGGTCAAGTATTCATTTTCAGCAGTCCGATCCAAATATTATAGTATTTGTTGACAGATGTTGTCTGCACTACATGGACACTCGGGTAATTAATCAAATCGTACAATAAAAATTGCTATGATCGAAATTAGTCCTTCACATAAATAATATATTTTGTTTTAGACATCGTTAAAACAACCACAATTAACACTGTGTCCTAAACCATATTTAGAATCATGTGAGAATCTTTGTCTTGACATTCCAAGTAGAAACAGCTATCAGCGATACATAGGTTCATATCACAATTTGTTATTGTGTGACAGTCGATCATCAAAATCACCTGTCATACAAAAATGGACTCATCAATTTGAAAGTCCTCCCTGCATTGGAAATACTTTCAATAGGTAAGATTATATTAATTTGTGTTATCAAGATGATATGAGAGAAGCAGAACTGTATTCAGATAAAGCTTTTTTTCAGGCATGACAAGGAATTTGTTGTGTTATGTAGTCAATTAACTGATGAAGTTTCAATTATTTTAAATACATGGGTGGACAGTGATACTCCGCACTCTTTTAGTCTGCCATATACACCGCCAAGTATTTTACAAACTTTAGCAGTATCTCAAAGTCAAGGAAAATGTTTGGATCCTATTATGAAATCCAGAATCGAACTGAGTAATGTTGGCTGTGCAATGGCAGCTGATACCGAAGGTCTTATATCACTTTTCCTACAGAATTCAATAAGTAAGTAAAATTTTAATCACTTCATTTTCCTATGTGGATTTGTTACTTTTATTTAATGTATTCAATTGACACATATCTTTCTAGATGATATATTTTATCAGTGCATCACACATGAGACACAACTAGACACAGACTCAAAAGTAAATATTAAAGCTTATTTGGCATTGGAATTATGGGAACGTGTTATGTTATCTCAAAAGAAACCGATAAAGCCGCTTTTACTTTCTGAAAAAATTAACATGGAACACCTGCTCGAAAGTGAGTATATTTACGTACGGCTGTAGATCGGCGCAATTAAAAGTCATCAAAGTTAACCTAATGACATTTAAATTAACAGAACTGGCGAATAAGAAATTGCGTTTGGAATATAATGAGAGAGAGACTTGCCCTCTTTATCGTTCAGACTGGAAACAATCTGTAGAAAAATTACATTCATACGTGGACATATTAGCTCCGGAGCTTTTGGCTGTTTGGGAAATTGAAAAAGAGGGTTATCCGCCACCCTCGTCGGCGGTTCCACATGAGAAAGTTTTAAGTTGGTTAGAAAAAGCAGCGACTGGCGAAACAGAAAATGAGGACTCAGAATTGACTCCAACACCTTCAATTTTCACGCCGTCTTTGGTTAATACTCAGGAACTTATAAGTGTGTCTCAGCCTTTGGATACGGAAAATAAGGACGATATTAATAATCTTGAGCAGGAAGTATTGAGTCTACCAGAAAAGACCAAATCACTTAAGAAAAAGAACGCGAAAAAGAAGAAACATATATCTGGTTTTTAATAAAATACATCTTCCAGTAAATTTGCTTCTTGCATTCTCATAGTAAAGTTAAGAAATACTGTGATATTATATTGTATATTTTTAATAAAAATATCTGCTTTAATAAGTCCAGTGCGTACCAGTTTATTGTTAACTAATAACATGAAATTTCAATGTGCAAAATAAATAATTAAATGCTCTTTTAAATTAACGGTATGGATGTGAACATCGCTTTTACTTTATTTCTAACAAGGTAAGGTACAGATGTTTTGACTATCTTATTATATTAGCTGAGATGATTGCGAGTCTCAATTCTGGGATGTGTGATTCAAATATATGGAATTGCGTAATTAAACAATTTTTTTTAATTGTTATTAACGATTTTTCAAAAAAGATGGTGTCCACCTCGATACAACTACTTTGCTGCCTTCCTTCTGAGCTTTGGTCTCCTCCTCTTCCATTTGCTGTTGAAAGAATTCCAATTTTTATAGCTGCTCATGGTATAACAAAGACAATAGCAACGATTCATATAAAACTTACTAATAATTTTCGTTGATTTTCTCTAAAGGCTTCCAAAGGGTTGTCGAACTGTCTGTAATAATTTAGTACTTCCCGGACATCTTCCACGTTTGTAGCAAGTATCGCTAAATCAATGATACAGGAAGAATTTTAGTTAAACAGTTTCATGAACAAGCTGTGCTAAAATAATTATAATTCATATTACTTCTAAGGAAGGCGGCCAGGTCGTACAACGTAGTGTCATCATCATTTCCGGTCCACCTAGGAATCTTTAGGGTGTTTTCAGGATGGAACTGTACACTTTTCGAATTCCAATCGACTACAATTACCTGAAAATATGAACAAAATTTTTGACTAATTTGTAAGTCTTACAATTGCAACACTCACCTTACTAAGATCACGATTAAGGGCATTCAAATCCTTTACGTGATGTCCGTCAACGAAACGTGTCGCATCTCTAACCAGCCTGTACATTATGTAGCCTTGCGGATCAAGAGCATCCAAAATTGGGAAGACAGTCTATAACATTATTTAGTCGGTGTTACTTTGGTTGTTGCAATTTTCGCTGTAGAATATAATACTAAATAGTCTTACCATCCCCTGTTCCGAAGTGTATACCACAATCTCAAATTGTGGTGGTGCTACGGCATCTAAAAAATAATCGACGCCTGGACGTTTCTTAAATCTCCACCCTGTGAGATACTGTATATAAATTTTAGACAACTGTTTCTCATATTCATAATTAAAATATATGGATCACAAGATATTACCGTCCAATCAGGATGTACTAATACGTCTGTCAATTCCAGGACCAAAGTATAGGGAGGCTGAATATAAGGATGACTAAGTGGATCTGGAAGTAGCTTCTCTCTGCTAGGTTCCTGTACAAACTGCATTCAAAAACTAATGTTAGAATTTGTTGATACAAAATTTATGGTTAAAAAATTCATGACTTCTAATGAGATGTTTGCACCACACTCGAACTATGCTTGATACACACGATAACTTTACCTTTTTGTAGTAATTTAATTCTCTACACAGTCTTCTGTATAGCTGTTCAAAATATGGCAAGTGACTAAACTCATCCTCGATGATATTGCCATTCTCATCAATATTTGGTCTAGCTAGTTCGTAGACCAAAACCGAACCCATCAATCCCATAGAAATTCCAAAAAATGCAAAACTGTATTTCATCATTTTCCATGAGTGTTCCCGTTGCTTCTTTTCCTCCTCCTCTTCCTTTTTCTCATCCTCCTGACTTGACCGTTGCTTATCTTGATCACCTATATTGGGAGATAGCGTTGCAGTAGTAGTTGTAGGTTGGATATTGGTCAAACTCCCAGCTATCGAAGGTTTAGATGCTGAAAGAAAAAAGTATAATTTATTATATAGCAACAAGAAGAATCTCCAATTACTCGTAACACTTATACGATTTATTAACGTTTTATTAAAATACAAATAATAAATAAAAATAATCGATTTCACATAGTTAAGCATACAGATCATCGTAATTTATCAATAACTATTACAAATCTATTAAATTGCATTTACCATCGTGATATTTTATCTCAAAAAAACTTAGTTTTAATAGAAAGATAGGCAAAATTCCTTGCGAGGTTAGCGCTCCAAAAAATACACTCACAATTGGTGCCGTAACAATATTTTTGTACCGCCTGGACCAAGGAAATCCTTGAAGGAGGCTGCCGGAGGGTAGAGTATGCTGCACCTCTGCTGCCATTGCATATTTGACAGAAAATACGCAAACTCCTCGTTGCAAATGCCATTATGTTTGATGGAACGTGAGATCTTGATGGGGCTGATGTCCGTAAAGCAAAGTACCGCCGGCAAAGCAAATGCTCTAGAGAAATTCTCTAGGGATTTTATTTTATAACGGTGCTTCGCGTGGTAGTGGCCGCCCGTCACCGCCATCTCTGAGAAAACCAGTGAATCTTGTACGATAAATTGATCTGAATGTAATTTGAAAATTGGTGCTTACCATCGGAACTTGAATGCCTCAAATCCATCGACGTAGAGAATGGACTGGAATGGACTGCGCATAGGAGCCAGAAACGTGTCCGCTAGATAGAAAAAGACGAATAGCAGTTAGTTACGACCACGTGGTTACGACCAGTTACGACCACTGATATAGCGAACGCGCAGCCCATTCTCTATGTCGATGAATATCTTTAGGTAAAAACACAAGAGAAACTCAACTGAGATCCACGCTGTATACTTAAGTGAGTAAATTCGATTAAAAGAAAAACGTGGTTACGGAAGAGCTAACACTCTCCTCTTTGAACTTAACAAATGTTCATTGAATATTTTTATGACTTGATATATTACTGGCATGTAGACAGTAGTCTCGAAAAACGTCGTTGCGATTCGCTTCTATGTGAATTTCAAATATACCCGCGAGTCTGTGGTAATCTCAAGCAGCCTGATCCGCGATAAAAATAAATTTTAAATTACTCATTTACTCATCGATTGTAATATTTTATCTTATTTTCATTCTAGTCTCCTTCGGCAAAGTACACAAATGATACATTTTTTTATTTCAGTTTGGGATCTATGTTCAGAGTACTACTGATTGCTGTATAACCATATGATCAGTGCTCTTTATCATGCATCGGCCAAGTATGTGCTTGTATCTAGTGTCATAATTGGGTAATAATTTTTTTCTTATATAATAATGTTGATTAATTGTGATACGAATTAACATATTTCAGGAACAGTGTAATCCGAGTGGACAAACAGCGAATATCTAAACTACTGATAAAACACTAAATAAAATTTTTGAACCTGATACAGGAGAGACGCAGGATGATTCTGTGATTGGTGAGATAATATCCACTTATGAATTCTAAGGTGCTTTCCTTCAAATCACTAAAATAGATTGGTAACACGATGATAACAATCGTCTACTTTATGAGGCGTCTCACTGTGTCATAATTGCATTGAATGACATAGATGGAACAAGTACTTGATGCAAAGAAATGCTATTCTGCTCTTTCTTGCTATCGTTTAACGTTTATTTGAATCCTCGAGATTGCATGCTAAACTCTGTTACATTTGACAAAGAAACATTGGACTTGGAGGAAATAGTCGATGCGACTAAGACTACTTTTATTTATAACATGGTGCAAACGAATAAAAATAGTTGATACGAGGAAAACGAAGAAGATGGTGACGAGGAAATCAATGAATAAGAGGAAAGGGAGGACGAAGACAACGACGAAGAAAAAGATCAGGACCAGAATGATTACATACGACATAAGGAGCAGTTAACAGTCGCAACCACCGTGGTGGTGTAATTCGATGCTCCAAAAGACTACAGAACAACAAAAATGGAGAGCAATAGCTGCTCAAGAGGAACTCGAAGCAGACATACACTGGGCAAAGCATCTAAGATCTAACAAAAATATTATGCTCGACACCTTTCAAGGGTAATATAAAAGCACGGTAAGTGAGATATGAATAGTTAGCAGATAGTGTACAATTTTAACGTGAGAGTTCATAAAACTCGTCAATTATTGGAAGGTACATTACTTTAAAAAAACCTCTCCTATATAAAAATGGTAAGAGTTCCTCCTCGCTGCGACAAGAACCAGGAATGCGAGGCTCGTACTACCATACACATAAACAGAAAAGAATGGATCATAAAATGTATTTCAGGTTTAAATATACGCTTCGCATGGTAAAGTATACACTTTATTTTTTACAGGTCATATGCGCACAGTATGTAAAAACGTGTCAGTTGCTTACGAACCATTCATGTATCTGTCCATCCCATTACCAGATGCAATGGAGAAGCAGCTTATCGTAACTTACGTGCCGGCCAATAGCGAGTCTCCGACAAGATACGTTGGCTCTTTGAACAAGCAATCGAGAGTTGGCAAGTTGAAGGAGAAACTACTGAAAACTTTGGGGAAGGAACATCGTTTGCTATTGGCAACATGGCTATGGCTGAAGTACTCGAAAATTACATCGCTCGGATACTGGTAAACAAGTGCTTGTCTTGTTTGAAAATTTAGGAACGAATTACGTAAGAAGTGGCCTAAGTTTAAGGAGCGCGGAGATGCTAATAAAAAGGAGAAAATTTCGCGTATTCAATATCTATCGCGAAATTTATGGCATATAAGCACTTTTTAGAATATTGAAATTTTTCTGACACCGTAACTCCTGTTTTACCCATCGCACCCAGAGATTAGCTGCCAGACAAAAGACTTACATAATGCTTCTAGACCTCTTTTCTAATAACTTCTTCGTTATTTAAACGGAGAGTAAAGAAGACAGTTTGTTCGCTAGTGACGACAGCCGTCGATACGACTCTCCGATAATATAGAATTTTTTACCAAACTATGAAAGAACATTCTCGTAACTCTAAGATTTCGTTACGAGGCTACATTTCATCGTACAAATTACTTTTTATAAAGTTTTTAACGAACGTATTTAATAAATTAGTGTGTCTTCCTGCGGGTATGAGTCCTTAATATCTCAGTGGTCCTTTTTCTTGCAGGACGACAATTCGCAACGCGTTTGTTTTGAAATTTGAAGGCGGAAATCCTATTTCCGATATCGAAGCTAATAACGCCTGTATCGCCACTACCGACAATAGTGCTGTTATCAATCGCGAGATTGGTACTGGAGCTTCTGGAAAAGTTGGCTGTGACGTTGCCTGGGATGATACAGGCAGTGCGAACGAAGAGGCATGTCAAAATGGCGCCGCTGTACTCATTCAAGAGAAAATTGGCCCGTGCACCATTTGTCTCGAAGAGCTACACGTGTGATCTAAAGAAACATGTCGGCAATACTTTGTAATTACATTATGTGCGATCCGTGTATCGAGGTAGTAACTTTTTTTTTGTTGTTAACATTGATTATATTCATGCCTTAATTAAACTGCAATTAAGTAGTTCGTATAGTCGCTGTCTAGAATTTGTATATCCGTTATACTTTTAGGTTTGTTTCACAAATTTTTCACATGGAAAAACAATGAAAAGTGAAATCTTATAGAGAGAAAGCTATTCGCTCCTTTTCGCCTTCTCGCTTCTTTTTCGTTGTATTATACCTTTCTCTCTTTCTTTCTCTACATGCGTCTCTTCATCCAGCATTCTCTTTCGCCATTTAACTATTCGCTTTTCCAAACCCCTGCAGCTGTACATCACACCTACTGCACTTTAGCCGATTGGTTGATTTAATATAATGTATCGAGATTCCCACGCGGTAGAACGAGCGCAAAATATATTTCGCTTTGTTTATCCCGTAGATCGGACGCTCCGATTGGTTCACTATTTCGATGAATCGGCAGCTCGTTCTGATTTCGCATTAAATTCACCGTGTATATCTTCCGTGAATCTTCGTATCATCTTGTCAGACTACAAGAATAAGCCAACGAATTTTATACATAATCAATTTAATAAAAGAATTTGAGATTTTCGTTGCAAATAAAAGACGAGTAAATGATGATTACAAATTCATCTATTAATTGAAAACCACTCCACGTAACGGAAAGTATACTTATAATTTCTTATTTTTCTGTCTTGTAAAACGATGTGAAACTCGGATTTTCCATTTTTCATTAGCGACCACGATCTCGCGAGCTTTCGCCTCGCAGATGACGGATACGGCCAAAGTACGTAAGTAAAGCTTCTTAACGCGTTGCCACGCGACAGGTTAGACAAAGATAAAGACAAAAGCAGAATGACTGGCCAAGAATTGAAGATTCAGCACGGTGAATACAAGAGGGGAAGAATAGCGGTAAGCACGAACGGTGTCACAAGTTCTCTCGTAAAAATCTCGTTAGCGCGAGGACCTCCAAGGAGTCTCGAGAACCTTCGAGGAGATTCGAGGAGATTCAAGGAGCGCGTCAATTCGAAGACCGACCGTTTTCTTAAATCTCTGGATCGACCGTTTCATCATCTCCAGCCTCACTGGGTTTTCCTCTTCATTTCTTATTTTCTCACTGTCTCTGTCTCTCCTCTCTCTCTCTCTCTCCACATAAACACACACAACACGCTCCAAGCTACTGTTACTTATTATTTAAGTCATTTTCACTGAATCCTTAAGTCAAAACACTTTGTACGAACATTCAGTGAGCTAAAACATTGAGCCTAAGACTCTAAAATATATTACGGACTCTGAACGCAATCAGTTTAACAGAAATCCATGCTTTCTCAACGAATCCGTTGGTCATTAAACGAAAATAGAATGAGTCAAAAATTAGGATTAAGCCTGATACACCAGGCTCTCCAAAGATTACCTCTCGAAAAAAATGATATAAAGCAGCGGGCAGAGCAGAGGAATGAAATTTGAAATAAAATTTCGAGAAACAGATATTCCGTCCACAGTCGGTAAAGCTTTGGCGGGGATGCTTTTACTTCTGATAGAATAAGAAAAATATCGCAGTGGCAAAGCGAACGGGGCTTTCTAGAAATAAGAAATGTCATTAAAGTTTCTCTGAACCTACGTGTCGAACGTCTTTTTTTTTCCTCGTCTTTCCGAACCCGTCCTCTCGCGTTCCACCCTGCAACGCCATCTCTCCCCGTACTCCCTCACTCCTTGCTCTCCTTTTCACGCAGTCTATCTCGCGACCTGCCACAGCTTCCCAGCTATCTGCATTGGAAATGATAACCAAGAGAAAAAAAGGTAAAAGAAATCGACTCACCGCGAAAGAAAAGAGAAAATCCTTTTTTCAACGTCTTATCAGCGTAAAGTTGATAATTAAAAGAAGCTCAATCGGTTATTCCAACAGCGACGGAGCATTCGTAAAAAAAGGCGAACTAACTTTGAACTCCACAAAGAATGCAGGGACCCAGTAACTTTTCCTTCTTTCAAATTTTTACTTTAGCGTAAAAAATCACACTATACGTGCGGTGGCTGCTCCCGGGTCATGTTTTACGTTAGTGCGCATGCGCACACGAAAACGTATATATTCTACCTTCGAATATAAATATATCCATGTGCGTAACCAATGACTGGCCATTATCAGACGAAATGCCTGATAATTGCTTAACGAAATGAAAGCTTCCACGAATGCAATTCTAATTCGATAACGCAAATTTTAATGACGATAGCGCGATAGGATTCTCGCTCGACCGAAATTAATTGTCGATGCAGAAGAGACGCGCAAATGCATTTACACGCGCGCCAGATACGCCAGCGATATCATTGCGAATACGAGTTTAACGTGACCTTACTTACCTGGAACAACTGAAACTTTATACGATCCTATAAATTCGTGTCAGCGGTAAAAATATACATAGGTATATGGTACATATATGTGCATACGAGGGTTATTCACGGCAAACGCACCAGCTGAGCTTTGATGCGATTGGCCAATTTTGCTAATCGACGCGGTGTGACCTTCTTAAACAGATAAAAGAATGTGAAATTCATGATAAAGGCAATGTTACGACGTTAACTTTCATTTTTTTAATGATGCCAACCTGCTTTGATTCGTCAAATCATCCATTCAGCGCCAACTTCAGATGGTGCGTTTGCCGTAACTAACCCTATAGATACAGGGAGGGAGCAATATATATGTATATATTATATACACATATGAGAATGGATTGTTCGACAAAATGAGTGGTACGACCTACAGAGACGATCTTTTATATTCATACCGGTGTCGGTGTTCCACGTTATCAATGGAGAATCAAGATTGTCGGTGTAACATGACAAACATGACAAATATCGAGCTCGAGTGACGTTTCAAAGCATCTCGCGTCCAAATCCAGAGGATCCTGAAGCAGACTCAGGCAGCCCGAAGCAATCTGAAGAAGTCCTAAACCGAAGCCGACAAGCAGCGTCAGTGACGCCCCTTTCAGACCGTCGGAGCCGCCGCCGCCGCCGCCGCCGCCGCCGCCGCGCATTAACCTTAACGACCTTTTAGCGAGTTTTTTTCGCCAGCTTTTTTTCCTGCCAGTCCCTGAGATTGCCGTGTCGCCAGCTCAGCGCCTCTTAATGTTGGTTTTTCCATCTTTTGGACTGGCTCTCTCGTACTTCTTCCCACTTTTGGCTTTCTTCCTTTCTTCCTTCATTCTTCTTCTCCTTTCTTCCGCCAATCTCTTTCTCACGCACCCACACGTAACAGTTTTACGTGTTCAGCCGCATCCCTCATCTGCGACGATTCCTGCTGCTATTCGTACTCGAATTTTGATGCACTGTTAGTACTTTTTATTAAGCTCAACTTCCGCTCAAGCTCGATCGCCAAGTCTTCCTTAAGAATCTGTTGAACGTATTTTTACAGGACGAGAAATCGAAAATACAACGCAAGATAATAACTATAAAGGACATGCTAATTTATAGTTCCAGTGAAACTATGAACTCAAAAAAAAAAACAAACAGGATCAAGTGCTAATAAAAGGAGCACAAACTGTATATAGGACAGAGAGATCCAAGGAAGCCATGGTCGAATGAAAGAATTTCAAAGGACACGAATGAGCGAGAGAGCCAATGAACAGAGAGCAGGATGGAACGAAGGAGTCAAGCGAGCACAGCCAAAGATCCACAGATAAAATATCCAATTTAAAGTTTCATCGTAATTTTGCGATTCTCGGAAGTAAATTAATAGTATTATCTGTCGGAGCTAAAGGAACTTTGAAAATAAGCAGCCTATTACTCATTGGCCGCGCCACGCTTATCGGAAGTAGACTCTCTCTGCATTCAACGATTCGCCATGGGCTATATCGAAGAGGACAGGAAGATGGCGAAACGAAATCCTAAGGAAACTTCGAATCGTTCAAAGAACCCATTCCTGATATATGATAAAATCGCAAAGAATAAATACCTATATAATTAATATCTAATAAAACAGATGCCAGCGTGCGAGACACGCATCGTTATCAAAACGGCATCGTCTATCGTGACGGAAGAAACCGTGAGCGTAACCGAGAATAACGTGAGCGCAGTCGAATGGTGGAAGAGTGGGGGGGTGCCTCCCCTCACGCCCCTCCAGCCTCGAACGCATAGTGACGGGACACTCGTTATAGGGTTCTCTGAGGTATGTGGATACTTATACGAAGTGGTGGGTTGGCAGGATTCGCTGGAAAAGTCAGGGCCAGACCATCTCCACGGGGAATATATGGGCCAGATTTGTAATTTTTATTCCCCATCTTCTTCCACTCCTCGTTCCTTTTCATCTCGCCTTTTCTTTTCTCTCGGCCACAACCTGCGCTCCTTCTCGTGTCCTTATCCCACCTACATCCTTATCACGTCAGCCCACCGAAACGATCCTCGCAGTACAGAGACGCCTCGAAGATGTCCTGTCGACGTCTTCCATTCTTTTTTCATACCGTCGAGACGACGCTTCGGTCCAGCAGCATCAATCTCATGCGTCGCGTTACGTTTCTCAATTTCGGGCGTAACTCTTTACCAGTTTCGGACTATAATATCCCTACATTCCAGCAGTACGTACTCGTTATGCATTTTGTTTTCAAGAAATTCCAAAATATATATATACATCACACTCTACGAAATATATTATATTATTTATTGTGTCGTGCGATTTTTTATATTTTCAAGGTGGCGATCAAACGATAAAATTTAACGTTTCATGAGGACGCGTATCTAGTCAAATTAAGGTAAATTATTTTAATTGGCTTACAGTGGGCTACGCCAATTGGAAATGATTCGCAACGAATTTTCAGTATCGTCAAAAAACTTACGAGCATCTGATACATCGTTAAATTTTTCAGTACGCTTTGTATTAATGATTTTTCGTGATAGCCTACGCGTAAAAAATTCGGCCGTTCCAGACGTTGAGGTAGCGCAGAACTGCTGAAGGGATGATACCCGGGTAGGTATATCTTGGCAAGGATCTTAATATCCGCTTTCGGAACGTCCTAATTGGTTTATTTTGGAGCTGCCAGGAAATTTGAATTATGGCCTTTTAATACCGCGGTCACGGCCGGGCACACGTGCCATTCCTCTCTATATCCTAACCCGTCCGATGTGGCCTGACAGACATACGGTTTATACCTAATACACCATTCATCCTAAACTACCGAGCACCCCTTTAATATCCGCTCGAAATTCTAATTAACCCTTCAACCCGATAACCCAGAGAATTTCGGATATCGAAAATGCGTACAACTACGTACATGTCTCGCGCTTCCTCTTCCTTGTCTTTTTTCTTCGCTAGCTTTTCAGCGCATGTTACAACACGTGTCTGACTTTTATACGGTTACGCATTCAGCAGGCAACAGTCTCGGTCTCTCTCTCTCGAAGCGTCGCGACGCCATTACGACACCGATTAATAAAACCAATGAAAACATAAACTATGACAATTAAAAACGATCAAAAATATCGACGGTACGAATATCGGCATTGGCTATTCGCGAATAAAAAACACCCTCGATATAGACGAAAGTACGTATGAGAAAAAAAGGTAAAAGCATGAATAAGACGCGAGAAAAAGGGCGTTTCGACGGCGTCGCGACGAAGGCAGATTTTAATCTGATACAACGCGCGCGCGCGCGCACTTCAAATTCCTTGAGCAAGGGAGTCTAAGGGAATAAGGGACTAAGAAAGTAAGGAAGTAAGATAGGAAGAGATAGAAGACCAAGAAAAGCTCACCCCAGAGCTTTGCTCTGCTTCTCTCCTACTCAGCCAGCAAGATATTACCTAGGGTGGGGCCCCTGATCCCCATACATATACATAGCCAAGCTAACTCTATGATATATCATAAGTCCCATTGCCTACTACTCGTGTTACATTATCATGGCACGTTTCTCCTATAAAAGCTCAGAGCCAAGTGAAATGGATCCAGGGATCTTTAACGAGTGAACCAAGGGGAATACGATGAAACGATTCAAGAAGGATACGAGGAAGAAAGAGAAACCGCGAGCGAGTCAAAGGAAGCGCGAGAGGCTCGATACCGACAGTGCCGGCAAGGATCCCCCAGGTGCCCGCGAGTAGAATTCGCGAATCCCTCGTTATACGATTTACAATGCCCATATCAGGGTAGAAGAGCGACCGGGACGAACCAGGGACACAATATGAAAATCCAATTGCCGAGGATTACAATTTGTACTTGTGAAATTCCGAGTTCCTTTCCCCGCGACCGTCCCTGCAGAGCCGGACTTTTTGAGCTGGAAAACTTTTCCTCAGCTTGCAGCCGCACAAGAGGGTGGGTGAAGCCTAACTAACAAGACAGACCGGGAGGACCCGGCGAAATAGAAGAAAGAAGAGTGGAAAATCGTAGAGGAACAGAGTCAGGGGCGGCGACACAGGGAGGCAGAAATCGGATTGTCCGGTTTGTTGGACCGGTAGCGCTGACTCCGCAAGCTCAGCCGATAATACATCGGGGGGAGCTTACCGAGCCCTCAAACGTAAAATATACCCGTCCAACTTGGGCATTGGCGTGTTCCTACGTCTACGTCTCTAAATCGCCGTCTCTGTCGCCGCTTTTACAACTTGTTCCTCTCGCTTCTATTTCTTCAATTTTTTTTCTCCTTCTTCTCCGAGCGCCATCCCATGCTACTTAAACATATACAAAGACGACGTACGTTCGCTTTCGTGCGACGCAGCACCGGCAGCCTCGCATACTTTTCCCTGCATCGCTCGGCGACGGAGCCCACTGCTCGCCAGACTGCTGGCTGCTGGTTCGCTACTGGCTCCCACGAAGCCCCGCAAGAGATGCAAAAGAATATTAAAGGAAACGTCAGGATACGCGCTTTCATATTTCGATGGCGTCTCGGAGCGCAGTGAGCTTTTTCCTAAAAGGGAGACTCGTATATTCGTATCCCTATGAGCAGCTATAGGCGTCCTTGGGAACGATAAGGATGTCACCGGCGTACCAGACGCCGAGTTCACAGACCTTACGCGACGCTAACTATTTTATTTCTTGGCTCTGCCTCTTCTCTGACCTATTCTTTTTGTTCCTTTCTTTATTATTATTCTCTCTGTCGTTAAAGCGACCTTTGACCTCGAATCGGCAACTATCGGAGAAATACAATAAATGCAAACAACACTGTCGGCGTTAGTTTCGCTAACAGAGTGCAGAGGCCGTGAATAATTTTAAAAATCAAAAAAATCACTCGCTCACTGCTGCGGAGGACTAATTTCCAAATTTCAAGAGCGAATAAAGAGCATGAGTAATTTTTTCTCAATTTTACGAACGCCAACTCCAATGGCTATCAATGAATATAAATATTACGTGTTTTCTGGAATACATCGAAGTTATGTGAATAAGCCAAATGACGGAGGTTCTCGAGGAAAGATAGAGAAAACTTGTAATTATATTATTGCGAGTGTCTGATGTCAGGTAGGTGGCGAAACTAGGACTGTAGCCACCGGTGACGAAACTCCAGGTTCGTTAATGTCGTCGACGACCCCTGTGACATCCTTAACAAACCTAATTACGTTTCTTCGAACGCGCCGTCTGTACCTGCGCGTCTTCGTTTTTATCTCGTTCTCCAACGGTCCAAAGCCTTAGCCACCACCATTTGGCTGCAGCATCCTGCTCCACCTTGCCAGGTTCTTTATATTCGTCATACCTACCCCCCCTCCTGCTTCACCTCCATTCCCTTCTTCTTCTTCTTCTTCTCATTGTCATTCTCCAAGTTCCATTCGCACACTGGTAAGCTGGCACACTGCCTATCATTCCCATCCCGATATTTCAAAGCATTTTGATAAAGAAGGTGGTATTCAGCTAGCACGAGGTTGAGTCTCCCGATGAGACACAAAGACGAGGACCCTGGGAAGATTCTAATGATGGCGGAGGACCCTGCGGCAAATATCCTACGATAACGGGAAAGCTAGGCTCTCGTTCCACCCCCCCCGGCTCCTGCCTGCAAAACACCGCCAGCCAACCGGATTGACGCACACCGAGATCCTTGCATATCGATGGAGCGTCTCTCGTGGATTGGCAAAAGTATTACTCGAAAAAGACGAGGAAACGTGCAGACGGAGAATACGAGGGAATTTCGAAAAATGCTGAGATCGATTTTTCTAAATTCGAGAAACGTATAGAAACCACCTATCGTATAGACCAATTTAACCATATAGAAACTACCTACTCCCTATTAGGGACACGGAGTAAATTCTTTGACAGAATCTACCGTGAACCATAGCTTACACGTCTTTGCTGCATTTCTGATATACGCTTGATACAGCAAAAGTATCATTTTCAGCGCTTACATTAATACTTATGGCGAGTAGGAAAGAAAGAGAAAAGTAAAGTCAGTTACCACGGGATTCTGCGCCAGCAGATACTACTTGACACTCGCGATACATTCACGCAACGACTTTACATTTTATGTCACAAAAATTACAGTTAACACGAGACAAATGCAAAGCGGCGAATAAAACAGTCTAGGGTGTAAAATGTCCATAATCGAAGCTCGACCGCCCAATTTCTACGTACAGCACTGGTTCGTCTAATGGATACTGAAATAACAGGGGACTGCCGTGACGCACGGCCGCGAGAGTAGTATAAAGTGTCAGTTGAGATTTCCTTATGTTGTTGTTGTTGTTGTTGTTGTCTTCAATGTTTGAGGCGTCAACCTCGTAGCTCATAGGCCCTTCCCCCACTCCCCCTTGCCTTGTATTGTTTTTACAATAATGAAATTCGGCACTCTTTGCCAGTAAAGAATCTCTTTGACTCGGCAAGGTCTCCGACCTATAATAAATAGGATGTTCAAATTTCTATAGAGACAGGCTCTTCCGTCTCTGCAACCTCAACCTGACTACAGACCCATTAGCAGCATAAATAACATACGAATTCAAATCCCGTAGGCCTCTAATTTCGAAAAATTTTTTTTTAAATAACATTCGCGAGGATTCGATCGCTACGTTATAACGTAAACGACCACCCTAAGGATTTTCATCGTTAGTTGCTCATCTGCATTTCTCTTATCCGAATCTCCATTATTCCTTTTTGAACTTCCTGACAAATTCATCGACAAGCTTTCGAAATATTGATTCGCCAAGAATCGAAGCTCCGACGACATATTACATGCATAATTGATCTTGCCGTCAATTAATTTTTACTTTACGCCTCTTACAGATCGCTGTCATATATGTATATATATATATATTGATGCACTGATATGTTAAGCTGTTACGCAATTACTCATCCTGGAATTTCGGATTACGGATACGAACGTTCTAATGTATTGGCATCGATGCGACAGTGCGGAAACCGGAGGGTCGGGGCTGCAGAGTCTGGCTGGCGCCGCTAACGACGAGATGCAGACAGAAAGACGCCACGACGCCGCTCGTAACGGTCGCAAGCCGGGGGATCTCGGCGCCTGGCGTCTGGCGCCATCAAATATGGTACAGTGATGCATCTTGGTGAATCAACCATGGACCAACTAGAAGCATCAGTCGCCAATGGTCCAGCATTCGCTGCTGCCAATATTGTATCAACGTCCACCTGCCAGGCGCTACTCCATATCCTACGAGCGAATTGATAATAGCGATATCATTCGTTCTCGACTCTCGTTTTGAATTCTCAATGCGATTAAATCATTCACGACGTTTTATCCAGCGATACATTCATCTCCCATCAGTTATATGTATTCCGAGTCAAGTCTGTCGTCTCCATACTTAATACTGAAATACTCTCAATATTTATTCGCTAAATAATAGATCGCCTAAATAAAGGCGCCGGCAAGGCTAACCAAGGAGAACGGTTATGCTTGGGCGTCCTAGCGAAATTCAAAGCGTTTTTTTGCCAAGAGTTTTACGTATTTTTTACCTAAACCGATCCAGCATCCTCTACGTCTAAGCATGTCCCCTACCGTCCTGACCCCGCTGTTCCCCACTGTGGATCGTCTAAAAAATGCATAAATTTCCGACGGGCTTTCGGCCCCGGGGGATCGGAGCTCGGTTTCCGTCTGTGGAGTTGAAATTTTTGAATTATGAACACGTTCATTTGAATTATGAAGGTGAACGGACTTGGGATTGTCCCAGACTTCCACTCCGCTTCCCCTATCGCGGCGTTACTATTATGCTCGATGTCCACGCAGTGGCCGTCGTAGTCGCTGCCAACTGTTTACGCTTAAAAATTTCGTCTCTGTGGACCGATTAGCGCCTGATCAGATATACACGTGTGTGTTGATCAGCGTCGCCGTCGATCTTGGCACGGACTCGTACGCCGACGTCGGCGTCGATGGGACCAGACTCGCTAGCTACTCCGACACACAATAAAACTCTATTGATTTTCACTTAGAGAAAAGTCCTCGTTCGCTTTTATATTTATTCGAGTTATCTTAGTTTGTCATTTAGGTTCGGAACGATGGTCTGAGAATGGTAGCCGAGGCGACGGAGGCAGCGGAGACTTCCCGAAGTTAACCTAACCTAACCTAACATCGTATTTCGATTCGCTGCCGTCCTTATTGGCGAAGTCTTATCGCCCAGTTATTTATAAGTGTCGGGCGCGGTACATTAAATTTCCATTACTTAAATATCGGTAAGTTAATAGCCGTGTCAAGCCAAGTGAAATCTGAAGCATCGTTTTAGACAACGGATTAGGCCGGGTTATTTGTTACTCGCGTACGCGTAAATTCGAACGTCTTTGCGCCTGTGAATATTGTTATCGATTCGACGAATTGATGCAAGGAAAATTAATTACTGAACTCTGGTCGCGTTTTACCTGTATCGTCTATTAGGAAAAGTGATTCGAGTCCCGAGCGATACTGCCGAACCGCACCCAAATCGTTTTAACCGTATTGTCAAACCAGAAGTAGTAATGGTGTCCTGTACCTGGTAACAGACACGGTAGTCGTTGTCGTAGTACTCAGAGCAGTTGTGGTAGTAATGCCAGCAGCAATAGGAGACTCACGCAGTATACGAACCGATCGAGACTAGCAGCTAGACATTTGCTTCGGAGAGGGAGTGGCGGTAGAGCTCGCGCGATAACGAAAGGTCTTCACCATTAATTTTCATTTAGGCCCTGAATCGCTTCCACTACCTATTTCTCTCTCTCTCTCTCTCTCTTACGCGTGATTGCAAAATACTTAGGTCTAGTTTTAAAGCGACGTCTTCTAACCGATTTAATATTGTGCGACGGGAAAATCTTTCGCGGACGGACACGCTATGCCTTCTACTTTTCCTGACTCCGTACAGGGACGATCCGGAAGTCTTTTTCAGTTAAAAATTTTTTTTTTGAACTCATTGCCCTTGGACGTTACTATCGGCTACAATTATAACCGATTTTTTATATTTATATGCTTGTCAGTGAAGAACGGATCTCTGTGATGAACGATCTCTATAGTCTAGTCCAAATTAACTCAATACCTCCAATGTAATTTATGTAAGAATTGGGATGTAATTTAGAACGCGATTGTTAAATATATCTGTAGACTATTTTCAATGTAACGAATGCTAAGCTAGGTCTAACGTAAATGTTTTACTGAACTGTGTAAGAAAAAAATGTAATTCTGGTTGAACTATTTTCGTATCGTATCGCCACTCCGGTTGTTAATATTTGTCCATGGTCCTCAGGGTGGATCTCCAGGATCAAATACATTGTTACACTATTCGGCCTCGTAAGTCTGCCAACGTGCGTCAACGACCCTAGAAAGTTGGGAACCGAAAAATTGTCACGAGTAAATATGTAGGTTCGAATTCAAAATTAATAATAAACATAGTTCTTGGAAACTCCGAGCGTCACCGTGACAATAGAATTTTCGACTCGACCGACAAATAAAAGATCTTCGATTGAAATGGTGCGTATGCTAAATAAGGCATCCGGGCCGATGAGAGTTCGGAGGGGACTTAGGGGATCCTTGAAATATCTTTCCCGTTATTCTCGATGCTAAGCCGATTCCCTCCCTACTAAGGAGTCGGCCATCAATGAAAACGATTTGGAATCCCAATATTTTGGCAAGGGAATATAAAAAAATCATGCCTGGCTCGCTTTGTTGATTCCCCCCGTCGTGCTGGCACCTAGCCTCCAGGATTTTCCTTCTCCTTCAATCTTGATTTATTTATTTATTTCCGCTTCCTTCCCGCTCGCATGCGCCTGTCTTTTCGAGAAGCTTTCGGCTTCTTCCGCGAGAGGCGCTTTCCGCTGCGCCTACTGATTTAAAGCACAGTCGTGCCTAGACCCATCAATTTACGAGGCGTCGCAGAAAATAATACGTCTATCCAGCTAGTCCTTGACGCAAAGCTGAATTCTGCTAATGGATACAAAAAACTCTTTTGTCAAAATATAGACAATGTTATACCCAATGAATAATTTTCAAAAAAAATTTAATCCACTGTTCCTACGTTTGGACTCTAATGCTCTCAAACCCTGCGCGTACGACTCCACGTAGGTACGAGAGTTCGCCCCCCTTTTGGCACCCTTAAAAGATACGGGTATGCGGTCCCCCTCCAGTCTATCTCAACTCCCAAAAAAACGACTAGCTTCGACTACAGATTCCGCGAGTGTAATCCAATAAAAATATTATGTGGTCCTCTAATCTTTCCCGTATAATGGCACCCATAATTCCTTAACGCGTTGCGGAGCCATGAGCGGCTCAGGACAGAGGACATCTATCTCCCCGGCTCGATAAATCCCGAACGATAAGTTTTAACGTTGGCAGCCTTTCAACTGGTCGAAAGAGCCTGTATAAGTTGGTCCCTAAGAAAAAATTAAATTTTACCACCTCACGATTCATACAGTCTCCTCCCACGTACCTCAGCCTTCCTCAGACCCCAGCGACCCAGGGCAAATTCCGCAACTGCCACTGGGACCCCCCTTTTCGAGGTCCGTCCCGCTCGGCTGCCCGAAGCGAACTGAGCGAGTATCCCTCGCGCTAGCAGCCCAACTGACTGATCATTTCCATATCCGATTCCAAGACCGGACTCTTAGCCATAAGACATGACATCACGGAGTCGCTGCTGTGACTTTGCATCTTCTCTCTCTCTCTCTCTCTCTCTTCCGGTCCAACTCGTTCATCCCTTTTTTAGCCTCATTGGCCCCTTTCATACGCTCCGCGCTTATTCTCCTTTCCTCTTTTGGCCTCGGCTCCTTCTTTTTTCCCGCCCTATATCTCCTCGCGAGCGCGTTAAGCTCCGAGCTTTAAGCTTCGTAAGCATATCTCTGAACTCCAACCACGACTCGGTCGCTACTCGGCTGCTTCTATTCGTACAGCCAGCAGTAGCCCGGTGAGCTACCGGCGCTCTCGCCCGACCGCTTCTTCCACTTCCTTGCCGAGAGAAGTAGTATATACCTATGGCAAGTTCAGCCAAGTTCCCTTCTGCTGAAGATTCCGGCTCGGCCATACGCGCCAGCTTCGTGCGAATATATGTACGCGCATAAACCCCTCTATAGGTACACGGGCGCGTATGCCCGTAAAATTTACAGCTTCCCACCTGCAAGCTTTTCATTATGTCTTTTACGGTTACGATGTTTATAAAAAAAATGGCTTTAGTGCTTATTATAAGAAATTCGAGATATCACCCATCGCTCCGCTCCCGCGACCACTTTCGAGCACAACTATTTCGACCAATTTTACAGTCATACCAAAAAAGAAAAAAAATAAAGTAATACGAATTAAAGCACCATTAGCATCGATCGAATCAAGAGGGTCAAAGTTCTCTTGATTTAATTAGTCGCCATGAATAAATCAATACGAATACATTTTTCACATACTTACCTTTGGTATTACAGCGTAGCTTATAAATCCTTGTCTATCCTAGAGTGAACGAATCTCGAAAGGCCCAATAAAATCTTACTACACCGTATCGCCGGTTAACAAATTATACGTCGTACAATATAGTTGTATGTTTATTATTATCATTATCAGTATCGTTATCGTTATCGTTATTCGTCAACCACAATTGTTACAATTTCCATTAGTCATCTCGTATTATACAATTTACTTCTTTTCTATACATTTTTTTCTATATTTGCACGCGTGTGTGCGTGTACGTGGATACATGCTTCGTGTGTGTGTGCGCGCGCGCGCGCGCGTTTGTGTGTGTGTTTTCTCCACCCACAGGTAGACTCGAATTGGGTGTGTTGCACTGATTCCCTTTCATTTATTCACTCACTTAATCACTCATTCGCTCAACTTAAATCACCTCCTTTCGTCTCACCCTATACATTTTTATGTTTCTACATATATATACAAAGTTCCTCGGTTACATATCGAGAACGAGTTAAGCGATTATTTAACGCTTAACTTTCGACCACCCGATACATGTTGGGAAAAAGGTATTTCATTGTTTTTTCGACGGGTTCTTCCCCGACCGATTTATATTATCTGCTTGTGCTCGAATCTTCATATCTTTGCCATTTCCACATGTGCGTATGGGCATATATATAAGTATACGTATGCACGTGTCATTCATTGTAATATGCGTATACATATCTTAAACAATGCTCACAATGTATCTGGTTTGGTTTCCTGTGTGCGTGACTGCGTGTCCTGCGTGTAATATACTCTACGTATTATGTATAAGTACAACGTTTTGCTAGAAAATAATTGACATAAAAGTGTCAATGCTTTTAGACGAATCCCCACCGGAAGCCTATATCGTCGCTTTTAACATTTCCTGCGCGCCGTCTGCTGATTTTTCCGTAGGCGCCGTTACAAGTCTAACATCAATTAGCGCTTTAGTTATGCTACTATCGGTTATCTCAGTTGGTCCATCGAGGACGCGCCGGTAGCTAACGGAAAGAAGCTGAGAGTCCGAGCAAGTTAAAAACCCTTGACGACCCGTACAATAGCTCTTCTACAATGTTACAAATACAGCGCACTGACTGAATCAGGTTTGGACTCTTCGTCCATATATGTACCATATGTGGCATATGTATACCGGAACTTTGTATAATAAACGAAAGCGCATCATATCGAAACACGTAAAGCTCTCTCGATTATTGATCTTAATTATTGTATTTATAACCGTCTAGTCCTTGTTCTCGTTCAACCAATCCCGAATTTTCTTATCGTCCTGACCCTCCACGAGATTTTTCGTTCCACTGGTTTTCTTCCGTGCGATAAGAGTCACGAGGAAAAAATTTTTAAAGCGAAGGTCACTGCGAATTAATTTAGAGTGACGAGAGCAACAGTGCTGATGATTTTGGCAGCAGTAGAATCAGTAGATTTCAAGCCTTCTGGGAATTGCGCGAACAAGGATACGAATATGAAGGTTAGGAAGGTTAGGAAGAGCAGCAACAGGATGAAGAGGACGATGAGCAGAAGGTGAAGAAGAAAAAGAAAAACAAGGAAGGACGAAAAAAATTTTCTCGTTGATGGCTGCACCAGGTCGGCCTTGATTTCCCGGATTACATGACTCCGTCCAAGAGGCGGAACCGCGAGACTTTTCGAAATTGTCCTGGCAGTGACTTCCGTTCGAGGACAAGAAGATGGCGCCAGGTGTCCTTCGACTGGTGAGCGTCGAGGAATCGACCCTGGTTGCGATTCCTGACACGCACCTCCTAGATGCAGTTGCTGTGCAATTCCCTCCGTCAGTCTCTCGAAAGTCCTTCTCGGCTGATTGGTCCGCCGCTTGGCTGATTGGCTGGTTAACAGTTCATTCGATGAATCGGCAAGTGGGCAGACAAACTGTGGGTTACTGGATGGCGCCGCTGAAATTCACACGACGTTGTGCGAGAGGGATCCGTCGTCCCGCCACGTATTGGCTGGAAAGAAAAAGTCATCTTTTGAAATTCTCATCGAGAGCCTTCCTCCGCATCGTAGCATCGGGTTCAAGGGTCAAACTAGGTTGGATCTAGTCTTGGGTTACCTCTGTACCGCATGTCCTGCGCCATCGATGGACACTTTGCGTCAGGCCGCTATTCCAAGGAGAACAAACACAAAACCGTTTATACGTATATTCCATTGAAATATCTGATTGTGAGCGGTGCCGTGAAAAATAAAGAAAAATAAAGAAAAACGACGAAAAATAAAACATCCGTTACCGCTCGAGTTTCTTTTCTTTGAAATACCTTGCGAAAATCGATGTTGGTGCGTATCGTTCTGTGATGAAGACCCTGCAAGGGCCGCGCGTTATTGGCCAGGGGAGCCTTTGGAGTTCCGTCGGGTCCTTGCATAACTCTCCTCAAGACGTAGAGCTGGATGCGTTAAAAACAGGTACACGTATAGTCAACGAGAGTAACGCATGAGTGGCTGGAGTAATGCGTGAACGCAAGGAAAGGTAGGTCAAGGGTCATCGACGACCGCGAAAGAGTCGGGCGATATAATGAAAACTAAAAAAAATTTTGAAAATAGCAAAGGAATAAAATATTTTACCTCCTGGGCTGTGATGTAGATGGGTTTGTTCAGGATGAGCCACACAGCCGTTTCCCAGCATCCTGGATACGTCGTGCTGCCCTCGTAGGTCATGTAGCCGTTGGTGTCTGGTAGAAGTGCTTGCAAGGATAAATGCCGTACCTGGGCCTTGTCCCCTAAATCGAAGAAACGTCAAGAATCGTAAGCCTGACACGACACAGTATCATTCGGTTGTTCCTTTTTCTTTTTACAGTGATTTTTAACGATTCGATTTCGTTTGATCAAGTGCGACCTGTCCGCGAGCTGCCTGGCTGCCTAGGACGTCGACGCGATCTCCTTCGCCCTAGCGCTAACCCATCTACCCATCAGCTCGGCACTTTCCGAGACAACACCTTTTCCTGAAAAATATTCGGGCTTCGTCTCATTTCTTCCTAAAACTCGTGGGGTATTCGCCGCGCAACGAATGGAGAATGGAAAGACCATTATTCAGGTGCGTCTTCGCTGAGGTCTCGGCAATTTTTCAGAACCTGTTTTTCCGACCACTCTCGAGGTTCTTTCGGGACGCTCGATGCGACTCGCGGCCAATCTTCTTTCCTGCTCTTATATATTTATCTATCTCGTAGCGTCGCGTCTCCCCGAAAGAAATCTGCGAGTCTTCTTCCTTCTTCGAAATTGCTGATTTCGTCTGGGAACCATAATATCCGTCTATGCCTGCATCACTGAGCCAACCAGGTTTACCAACACGAAAAAAAATCTCGATACGTAAACGAATGTGTACTAATATCCGTCTATGCCTGCATCATTGAGCCAACCAGGTCTACCAACATAAAAAACAGCCCTATCAGTAAACGAACGTGTATCTCGTATATTGAGTCGGTGACACGAAGAACTCGCCTGCTAATGCAAAAGGGAAAATCCCATCTCCGAAGCCATGACGGAGGAAGATTCTCTTGTGTTGCCATTCACTGCGCTAAGAGGACTGAGTAGCCGTTGCCCCCCCCCCCACCCGACCCACCTACTCACACACGATGTGCAATTTTCGCGCGAATTATTTCATACATTACGTAATCGTATTGTACGTAGAATCGCTTTAAAAATTTGCAAACTACGCACTCATGGACGCCGCACATTTATTTTTGACAATAAGACAATAACGAATAGACGCCTCGAGCTGTACGCGGCTCAGTTTTATTTATTGTATGTATAATGCATTATGTTTTTCTTTGCCAAGAGTGAAACGAATGTACGTAGGTACAATGGAACCGAGGGACAACCTAGAACGGCCAGAAGAGGGATTGCCAGGGTTTGTCAGAAATGACAAATAATAAGAAGAGCTCAGCGGCAAAAAAATATCAAGCCGCTCCATTGGCAACGTTAAAGACGCGAATGTCAAGAGGATGCCAAGCGAAAGACCTAGGCGTGATTAATGAAATGCATTAACTCCTTCGAAAGGAGAGAGAGAGAGAGAGAGAGGAGGGAGAGAAAGGAGAGAAAGATGAAAGGACATTGAACTCGACTGAAAGGAGAGAAGGGAGAAACGTCGTCGCTTCGAGTTGTGTCGTTTCGTCTGCTCTAGTCGCACGACGTCCTGACGTGTCGTGTGTCGTGTGTCGTGTAATTCTTACGAGTAACGCCATCGAAATCCCTCTGCGCTCCTGAGATTTCTCATAGAGAGAGAGAGAGAGAGAGAGAGAGAGATGATGCCCCTGACGGGAGAGCATTTTGAAATATCTCGCATTGCTCTGGGATTCTGGTATCTCGCAGTCGAGTGGCTGCTTCCAATAAAATACAATATCAGGGTGTCGGGGTTTAATACCACACATGCCTCGCAAATATTTCATCCATTATCTAGTCGTAGGTGAGACCGAATAGCAGTAATATTCGCGTACAAATATGGATACGAGCATACGTCGTCTTTTCTAGAGACAGCTCGAGCGAAGCTGTAATTAGTAAGAATTCACTAAATCGAGGAGACATAAAAATTCGAGTACTTAGACCTGTAAGTGGCGCACTGGGAAATTAGGCAACATAATTATTAATCAGGTTTCAAAAGGAAAATTGCCCGAATTATAGATAAGTATCACTCTTCTGAAATCGTCGCAAATTTATAGATATAAATACGTATAGCACGTAGGACAGGATAGAGGAAAAAGATCGTCAAAAATATTTATACCACGTGTCTAAGTGGAAAAGAGAGAGAGAGAGAGAGAATTTTGTACGTAGATGTGTGAGTGTGTGTGTAATGCGCGTGAGAATCCTCGCGTCTCATGAAAATTAGAGCAAGAAAGGCGCGTCTACCCACTCTGCCTGCGGCCAACAAAGAGACACTTAAATTCCACACACCAATTTCCATTGTCTCATGATTTATGAACGCTGATCGCTGTCGACACTACGAGTGCTATCCTAACCAACAGTACTACTACCTACTACTACTACTACGACCACCATCACCACCATCACCACCACCACTACTATTGCGAAGCCCTCACACGTTGTCACCAGGCTATTGATTAAATTGCATATACACAGGAGCATGTAGTATTCGCATAGTTTAGTGGCCCTGCAAATTTTCCTTCTTCCCACCACCCCTCTTATCCAGACTTTTCTGCACATTTTCCTGTCGCGACGCTGATTGCTTGAAACGTTGAAACACGAGTAGGTCAAAATATCGGATGTAAAATATGCATAACGACGTGTCGTTTCCTTGAAAGCGGACAAAGACCGAAAGCCCAGATATCCAACCAACCAACCAACCAACCATCCAACCAACCATCCAAGAAACCAACCAACCAACCCGTCGACCAGGTGACACGAGTATGTTCACCGCCCCCTATCTTTCACTCGAGATTTTATTTATTATCTAGCGCCGTAGCGACTTACTCATGAGCTCAAGCAGCGCGAGATTTCTGGTGCGTGAAACGCATATTCATCTAACCTCGTTGCTCCTCTTGAAACTCTTACGCTGACACCTTTACAAGGTAGTCGTCACTAATTGCATTCAATTCTATTCAGTACGAAGAAGCTGCAAGGAGACTGTCGTTCATATATTTTCAAGATTTTATATTTTGAAAATGGTCATTTTATTAATGCACACGTGGGCGACGGGCGGATGTAGGTGATAAGGTTAAACATTTCTGATACTTGTTCCCAAAACTCTTTCGACTCTCTGGGTTCTGCGCACCTCATAAATCCGGGTATCTCGAGTGATCCCGCTTTTACGCAGCGTGACGATGTGTTATCCCTTAGAAATGACAAGCGATAACCGATACTTCTTCTGAATGCGATGCTCAGTAAATCTAGCCCTGTGCTTGTTACGATTATATTCGAAGGAAAATATATATTAAGGCTACGGCTGGATTTACTTACCGCGGTAGAGGACCTTATTGAATGCACTGGTAATTATGCGCAACTCGGGATTTGGCGTATCGCCCAACTGAAACAAACATGCGAGAGAGAGTATAGTACGAGTATATAGTAGCGAAAGAGATGAATGAAGAGGCTTGACGGTAACGTTCTCACGTGGCTGGATATGACCATATAGTCCGACTTTGCCACTGAGAGATTTCGTGATCTTACGGCGATAGACCTGGTGTCGAGTTGGGGAGGAAGAGAGGGGAGAGAGGGAGAGAGAGAGAGAGAGAGAGAGAGAGAGAGAGAGAGAGACGCGTGACATGAAACGGTACTCGCTCGTTCGAATCTCATCGTCGAAATACTCCCCAAGGGATAATCTGTCTGAATTACAGGCATCGCCTTGTCCCGTCATCCTCTCTCTCTCTCTCGCTATCCCTTTCCTCCGTTTTTAGATCTCCCTTGCGCTGTCCGATCCGTTCATTAGAAGATCGAGTACCCGTTAAGTGTTCGCCGCGCAGCCAGCGTCGAGTGTCCTTCATTCGGAATATGAATGGCGTCAGGCCACACTCTCGGGGAGCGAAAGAGAAGAGAGATAAAAAGAGGACCGAGCGAGCCGACGTGCCGCGTATCAAAAGCGCGAGCGTCCGAACGGGTCTGACCTGTCCTGTCCTGACCTGTCCTGGCCTGTTCTGTCCTGTTCTGGCCTATCCTGGCCTGTCTTGTCCTGGGCCGCTACCGGGTGGCCGTAAAGCAGAGCGACTGCATCAACCACCTCGTGCCACCCCGAAGAATCCGAAGAGACACCACTTTGTTTCTACCTTGGCGCCAGAGAAGACGCGATGAAGACGCCATTATCGTTATTGCTGTCATCGTTCATCGTCCTCGAGGCTCCGAAGACTCTTCAGCCTCGAGCCCCGCAAACACCTTCGCAAATATTCCAAAGTTTGCACAGCCGTTTGTTGGCTGCAAGCTGCGTCAAAGTACATCATCTCTCCGTGCCGCCGTCGCGACGCCCGCGAGTTTCCCGGTGGCTTGTGCTCCGTCGGAGTTTCTTCGAAACTAGGGAATTTATTCGAGAACCCCTTTCGCGAAGACGGTGGGAAAACTAGCACGTATTTTCTCTTCCGCTAAGGTTTCCGCGTTCGCTAAATAATTATTCGTAGTCAATTATGTGACTACGGAAAATGACTATCGTTGATATTCTTCGAGGTCTTTGCACCTGCATAGTCCGAACATCCTGATAACAGCAGACGCATTATCAAAGTATATCTGTTACGTAATACCGACTGTTGTCGTTTACGTAATTTCGCTCTTTTCTCCTCACTTATTCTCCCACTCGAGATTATTCTAATTGGATGCTGAAGCGAGCACATCCGAGAGAAACTTAACCGCTGGCATAATTGTCAATTTAGGCGACGGAGGAAACTGATTAGGGCCCGAGGTAACGCGATTGCTCAGCCTGCGTCGGAGTAGCACTAGATCGCACGAGATTGTACTGCGGGGTGGATACGCGACGTGCAGGGTAGAGGCTCAGGATGAGGAAAGACAGGTAGGCAGCCAGGAGAGAAGAAGAGAAGGAGAGAAGAAGAGAAGAAGAGGAACGAGGACGTAAGACTACGTAATATACTCGCATGGTCATTGACTCGCCTTAACGAAAAGATAACATCGATCAAGCTTGACTAACCTGGACCATCAGTGATATCGCGACCAGTCCTTGGCTTTTGTGTTGCGCCTCGCTCATGTTGTGATACAGCTCCGCGTTGAATCCGTAGACTTGAATCTATAAAATCAATCACAATTGTACATCGACTTAAGATATAATAAATCGCGCCTGTCGCTCTCATAAACCAAATAAATTATCAAGTGCGATTTATCGAGCCTAAAAATAGGCTCCATAAGAGTTCATCAGTCGGCACTATGTAAACTGGGTCCTATCTGTGCGCAGAAAACGTGGCCAACGAGACAATCGATAAATCTACAAGCCCATCAGTGTCGATCAAAGTACCGAAAGCAGGTAACTGCATCCATGAAAACGCCGGGGACGTGAGGAGAAGAAGAAGAGGACCTGAAAGAGTTGAAAGAGACGGACGAAAAGCGGGGATACGGGAAGCCAGAGCTGAATTGGGAGCTGAATCGGAAGGTAATGGGTGGCACAAAACGATCCGTATCAAACGTAATTGGCACATTGCGGAGGCTTGTTCGTGGCGTTAGCATGGCACATGGGCATGCCATCACGATTTCTGGCACAATACGCCATTCTACCATGACAGATGTATGGCTGTAATACCAGGAGTACCCCTACTGTTAACTGCTAACTAGAATTAGCCTGCGGACGACATGGTACCACCTGCTCTCAGGAACGGTTCGGTGCGGAGTGACCAGAGAGGGAGGAGTCCGATTGCGGATGAGGAAAATCCACTTGGCGCTGCGTGGATAAAGAAAACAAGGTAAAACCGGAGAACGCTCTGCGGGACTCGTACGTGGCTCCGGCGGGCGCCGGCAGGCAGCTTCAAGAGCCACTTCGCATACGAGAGACAGAAAATCGCGGCTCGACGATGGTCGTTCAACTATAAACGACCACTACAATTACGGTCCTCCGGCACACGCTCTATTTTAGCTCGGAGCCCGTGTTCGAGTGATTCTGAATTAATTAAGTGAATTTTCAAAGTGTACGACTGCCTAAAAAAAGTCACTCAAATTTTCCTACCTGCGGATTAAGACGTTTCCTACTTACGGTAGGAAGAGGCTATTGGCTGACGCAGCGATTGGGATTACAAGGGTGAAGCAATTACGAAACTTGAAGAATCGTTCGAGCGTCCCGCTGATCGCTGTGGTCGCCACTCGGCCAAGTTGAGCCAATTACGCTTGTCAGTCCCGTCCACTTCAGCCCTCATAATAATTGCTATAGTATATCAGCTAAACGGATTGTTTGACCATTAGCGTACAGCCGCCACGTCGCAGCCTTGCAAAGTACGACAATAATTTTGGTCTCCAACTTCGATCCTCCTTCTGTCGTTAGTCCTAATCGCCGCACCGTGTCCGGTCCTCGATATTCTACGTACGTCCAAGTAACGATTCTACAGTCCGGACGAACTTTAACCGGAGGACCTGATGAAGCTGAATAATAAAGTTCCCGACGGGTTAAGTAATAGGTATGCGGATCCTTCGGACATTCGGATGGGATCTCGTAAAGGCATATAGAGCGAATAGCCGAGGGTCTTGTCCCACGTCCTATTCGGCCAGTTTCTTCTAGGACCACGGGCAAAGCCACGGAAGGATCTTCGGCCGGATGAAGAGTGTCCAGCGTGTATTCTGTGAAAACCGAGCAATCGATCCGACAGTCGAGTCTCTTCGTATTTTCCCCGTGGGGAATAAACAGGAGAGAAGGAAGGAAGGAGAAGAGAAGAGATGGACTATGGGTTACATGGCTGAATGGCTGAACGGGAAGGAGTATGCCGAGAATCTGGGCAAAACGCGCTTCCGTGAGTTGGTATGGGTATTGAAACGTACGTGTGCCTGTGTCAAGATACCTGTGCATGTGTACGGCTAAAGACAAGGGTGGAGCGGCGGAGCAGAGAAGCAGAGGAGCGGCGGAGTGGCGGAGTGGCGGAGCGGCGGAGCAGAGGAGCGGTGGAGCACCTCTTCCAGTACCGGTACTCCATCACCTGGTCGTCGAGTAGGCTTCGGCATCAAAGCGGCCCGTCTCTCAAACACGCCGTTAATGGGTCAGATTCTCTCGAGTGTCTCTAGCCCTTTGCCAAGCTCCTCCTAGGCTCTCCTAGGCTCTCCTAGGCTCTCCTAGGCTCTCCTAGCCTCTTCCCAGTCCCTTCTAATCCAATCGAACCCCATCCCGCCTCTTTCCTAGTCTCTCCCAACTGCTTACGGTAAATCCATCGTGTCCTGCGATCTCCCGTCTCTCTCCTAATTCAGCATCGCCTCGTCCGATCCGAACTGCACGCACTACTCTCTCTTTCTGTGTACAGTGCATCACGCCGCTCACCGACTACTCCGTTATTCCTCTATCGTACGCAGCAGAATATTCCATGTCCGTCTATATAGATATATACACATTTAGCTATAGGACTCATTCCAGCTCGCTTAAGCTACAGGCGTGAAAGGGAATACGTCATCGATTAAATTGAATACGCCATTAATTTCTCGGTGAACGGACAATCCTATCGAGGACGTTCAGAAAGAATGCACAATTTTTTAATTGCCGCGAATTTAAATGATTTCGCGAGAGCGCAGGCGGCGGGATTCGAAGATTGGGCCAGCGTCACCCAGTGACATCTTTATTGTAATGTTAGGACTTTATTATAAGCTCAGGCTAGGCCTGCAGATAGATAAGAGTGGAACAAGATAAGAGTGATTCGTTACCTCGGCAGGAAAGGCGTAGTTGTTGACACGATGCTCGGATCCGTGACCATTTTGCAAACCGTAGTGAATGTAAATTTCTTCAAACTGATAGTGATAAGCGAGTGGTCCTCCGGTGATATTGACTCGTGTCTTGGCCTCTCTGTCAGCCCTGAATACCAAAGATTGGCCAGTGTTGTGAAGATGACCGGAAACCTGTGAACATTTAAAGAAGTCTCGCTGAGTTCATCCGGCGCTCTTTTTGATTTCAATGAATTCGATATACATATGTATACGATATCGCTTATCGAACGTTTAATTGAGCTAGGTGAATTCTCGCCGGACGGCTGATCAATTTTCCTTAACGTCTCGAGAAGCTGAATTATGGCGTCATCAGTTAAAAATAATGAGGTGGCATCCGAGAGAGAATATCCGGCACAGAGGGTGAGGGTTGGCGAGGAGGTGCGGATGAGCGGGACGCTCCTGGAACTAGGTGACGTCGACAAAAGTCTCCTTGGGATAAATGATTATTTCGCAATAGATTACGAATCCTGAAAGGCAGTGAGGGACCCGCCGTGAAGATAATAGGCTGATCCGATTTTACCCCCCAGACACACCGATCTTCTTCAGGTTTGAACTTCCGGTCTTTCTGAATCGGCTCCACTGGTCTCGTAGAGCAAAACGAATACGAATACGAGTACAGTAGCAGTAAGGGACCTGCCGCGAAGATAATAGCCTGATCCGACTCTACCCCCTAGACACACCGATCTTCTTCAGGTTTGGACTTCCGGTCTTTCTCGATCGGCTCCACTGTTCCCGTAGACCGAAATGAATACAGTGAACACGATCGACTCGTTCGATTGCAAACGAGGTGGTTAGGCGGTTAGGCGGTTACGCGGTTAGGCGGTTAGGTGGTTATGTGGTTAGACGGCTACGTAGAAAGGCAAGTCATGCCAAGCGAAGGGGTTAAGAGAAGCTTGGGCAAAGGATCGCCGGGGAGGGACAGTGGATTGAAATTGGTCGATGTAACGACTCGCAAAGGTTTTGTTCGATTGACAACGTTGTCCAGCGCCCTTCGGCAGGCAGGGGGATAGACAAATCCTCTTAAGCGCGATAATTTCGATTTAACATTGTTTGCTAATTAATACGAATTCGGCATATCGATATTGGAGACACGCGAATCATGTACGACCTTTCGAACGATCCTCCGCGTTTTCGGCAGTGTAGAAATTGCAGTCGAGCTGTATTTATAGAGTATCGTGACTGGGAATTGATTTGACTGCCGAATTCGCTGTTATCAATTATCGAGACGGTCTGGAACTGCTGGAGATTTTTAGAATTACAGAGCTGAGTCGATCGAGATTTATCGAAAGAAATGTTTATACGAGTGTCTTGCTTTCTACGGACAGTTTGATGATCGGAGTCCTTAATAATTTATCGGCTGCAAACGTGCAGCTGTGGACAGTGGAGGGAGGATTCTAGGAAACGAGATCCCGCGCGTTATTGTCTAATCTACCTGCCAAAGTTTAAAAGCGAGTTAAATGCCAGATAAATTTGCAAATTCGCAGTCGTATCCGGATATTTAAAGGCGATATCGCGATACGCTTCTCCGGTCATGGCTGAGCAAGAATGGTATCGTGTGAACACGCTTTGATAAACTTTTTATCCCACCGCGAGCTAAACAATGGATTTGCGAGGCCGTCGTGTTTGAGAGTGAAGAATGCATCCGAAGAGCCAACCGAGTGTCGAGAGGGGCTCATTCACTGGGAACGACTGGAAAGGGTTTGGAAGGGAACGAGAGTGAGAGTGAGTGCGAGAGTGAGAGCGGATGCCTGACAGGCGGACAGGGAGAGAGAGAGAGAGAGAGAGAGAAAGAAAGAGAGTACCACCAGTTAACCCCTTTCATTCGCAGAGAACGCGTATCCATTGGCAGAGAGGTGACGGCGCATCGCTTTTCGCTTTTCGCTTTCACCTTCAGCCTTTCATCCATTGGCTATAGAGCTTACAATAATATCCGTCAGGAGCCTCCGCGAAATTTTTCTCGTACAGCAGCAGCCCTGAGCCAACCCGTAAGTCGACCGCCGGTAAGTCAAAATTTCGAATAAATGCTTATTTAATGGAAAATTAGTGTTTCCAGAGTCGCCAGTGGCGGCTACACCGTAAAGTGTCAAGCATAGCAAGGTGAGAAATTAAATAGGCAGGCACATAATTAATAAGTTTATTATTGAATTAACGAACTCGCGTCAAGTAGTTCCGTTTGCCGCCACTGGCGTCGTCGTCGTCGTCGTGCGAAGAAGAAGAAGAAAAAAGGTAAGAAAAAATGAAGAACAGCGCGAACGTAAGGAAGAGGCTGCCAATTTCAAAATATATATAACCAAATGCGACAGCGATGGGAATGAGAAAAAATTTTGATGAGCTCTTTTAATCTTTGGTACTATCTTCTCATCCAATTCCTCCTACGTTAATTTGATCTTTGATAATTACACGATGCCAGTTCTTAGAACTAGCTTATATGTGAAATCGAGATATCGAATCTATACAGAGAGAGGACGGATCTACGCGAGTAAGAAAGCGCGCATGAGATGCTGGGAAGCTGGGATGCTGGGATGCTGGGATCCTGGGGATAGGAACGAGACGTGCGTTATCGCTAGGATTTTCCATAAAGTCCACGAGTCCCACCTACCTTGTGCTTATCGACGTGAACTGGCCTCAAATGGGGATCGAAGAGCAGCTTGTCGGGTTCGACGTTTATGGGACTCTGTCTTCTACCCTTGCTGCATAAAGACCACTGCGGATTGATCAAACCCCAGAAAGATGGTCCTGGAACATGCGTGTTATCACATTCAGTCTCGGTGGTCTTTTCAACAGTGCGATGCCTATCAATTCCGAAAAAGGTCTTATTATTGCGTCCCGGTCCTGTAGCTACGCCAACGCTTGCGTAGCTCCTAGGGAAAAAAAGAAGAAAAGTTTTATCTTTTTCTCGTGACTTCGGATGATCGTTTGCCACCGAGTTCGCCACTCATCAGCGCCTTTCCCGTTCGAAAAATTTCGAGAAAAAGTTTACCGCAACGCCGCTAATTCCCTCGACACGAAAGTCGACGACGCGAAGTCACGCAAAGAGGAAGAAACTTTCAAAGATATATATCCCGACTGTTTCTCTCCCATCAGCTCCTATGTCCCTTCTTCGTCCTGCTATCAAATATCAGTTTTCCCTGGAATATGAAATTTTTATAATTCCAACTTTCCGACAGTACAAGGCCGCTCCATTCGCCGGAGGGTTGGATACGGGAGTCGGTTCTACGGATCCGCGGCTCTGCAACTTTTATTTCTCGAAAAGAATTTCGAACTCGTTCCTTCTCTCGATCACACCAGGGACTTTCTATTCTTTCCTTGGCTATCGACTCTCAGGGAGCAGAAGCTGCGCGCACGGATGAGTCCGTCGGTTTAGCTGTTCCGACACCTCGACGGCCGCAGCCTCCTCTGAGAAATTTAAGTTTCCCTTTCGAGCAGCAGCGAATCGCAGTGGCCACTGGATTCGGGCATCGTGCTTGGGACTTTGCGCTTCAACTTTTTCGAAGGACGACGACCGATTGCCGGACTTCCATAGTAAACTGCTAATTCACCGATTTAACTTATGGTACTCTCTCTCTCTCTCTCTCTCTCTCCCCTTCTACCAACTAAACGAACGCGATTCAGAGTCTCCGGGGACGACACAAAAAAGTCCTGGGCCGCGAGGAGACGCAAATGATCGAATAACGAAATAGAGAACGAAGTGAAGAAGCCAAGAAGTAAGACCTCCAATCCCACAGCTCTAGTCGGATAACTCCAGGAGTGATGCCAGCGAGGCACGCGATCGTAATTAAAAAAGATAATCAGCCGAAAGAGAGGGCGAACGAGTGAATCCTGATCCTCGTTCTCGCAGCGCCCCGCCCGTCCCGGCGACTCGTCGCAAAAGTCTCCCTCGACAAATTTATCCGTGCGGCTGCCACCGGCAATCTCACATAATTGCATAATTAGAGGAGCATCCTGACAGCCCAGCTAGACACAGCTAATGGAATAATGTGGCCAGATGGAGTGATTACTTTCTTATCGCCGCGAGCCAGAGTAGAGAGAGAGAGAGAGAGAGAGAGAGACTATTATAGCATTCATCGCCCAGGTACCTTAGTGCGCAGAGAGTGCTCGGCGCCGTAGAACTCGGGACTTGGATGCGGAGATCTGGACGCGGGAGGGAACGAGGGGGCGAGGGAACTCTAACAACCCTATTATTGAAACTTCAAGCAGGGAGCAATCATTCTGCAATTAGCAGAAGTGATTAAGTGTAGAAGCCAAGAGCCCGACTCACATGCGCGCACGCCCCGCCTCCCAGCTGCCCCTCGCCTTCGCGGCACTCACGAATCTTCGATGCCTACGATAACAGACGACTGTCAGCCAACTGCTGTTAATCGATGGGACAATTGCTAAAATCAAATCTAACACCGACGCGTTCGCGTCTCCCATTCTGTCCACGTCGACAATTTTTTTTTTTTTTTTTTAAATCCAAAATATCACTTTGAATGAAACGGCGTCGTTATAGTCGATCGGCTTGGGCGTTACGATCGCAGAACTTTTCGTCGACCTAAAGATTCACGCGAACAGTCGATAAGAGGGCGCAGGGGGGAGGCGCGGATAAGCCCGAGGAAGGTTCTGAATTCTAAATTTCTGAAGGCGCGGAGCAGATCGAAGGGACGCAAGGACTGGAGAGTCCAATTAAGATGTTTTTCAACGCTGAGGCTTCGCCCGCAGCAGACATCTCTCTATCCTGCAGGCAGCCACCACCCATCCTTGAATTCATATGCATACATGAATACATTGCTCTGTTCTCCAATCAAGCCTGGGACTCGAACGTGCGCTTCCATGAATCTTTTCCACCGCGGGATATTTTCGACTGCGAGAATCCATACGCTAATGAAGAACATCCCCCTCCCCCCACCTACCTCCTCATTACACTCGCCCCACCCACCCACCCCCCCTGTTCTCATCCCATCCGCATCGTCGTATCCTCCCAGCTTCCTCTTCTTCTAAATTCTTTTCCTATTTTTCCTTTCTTTGTCCTGCATTCGCGATATTTTATTTAATGACCAAAATGACATTTCTGCTTACTTTTCGTTAAAAATCTTCAGACCACTCGAACACCGAAAAATATAACTGAGACACGTAAAGGGAACGACTGGATTTAAAGAAACAGGATCGTTTCAAGATTTTGTCCAAGGATACTGCGATATGAGATTTTGACGTTATCGTAGTATCCAGCTTGACGAAAAGCAGCACCGAGAGTACAGCCGAGTAAATGAGAGATTGGTAAGAAGGAAGTAAGGAAAGAAATTGAAATTTGACAATTCCAATCGAACGCTCGGCTCGATCAATTGCCAATTTTAATCGCGATTGCAGCTGAGCAGGAGAAAATTTACGGACTGACAATAACATTGCCTCCTTATGAATTCTCCTTACCGAAGGAGTAGCAAGGAAGCCCCTTGTAGATAAATGTGTTCCTAAAGTCATCAAAATCAATCCTCTAGCATAGCAATATTGTCATACATAGAGCCTATAGACGACTTCAATGACGTCAAAGAAGCTTTACTCGCGCCTCTATATATTCTTTACCAAAAGCTGTTCCTGCAGGAATTACACACTTTGTTAAAATTCCAATGAAGAAACGAGTTACAGATTGGTGATCGCACGAGGACAGTTGCCGATCACGCCCGATCACGCCCGATCACGAGCCGTTATCCACCCGAGAAAAAGCTCCGAACGATTCGAGTGCCAGAGTGCGTTATCAGCCCGGTGATATCGTTCCCACTGCCAGCCTCTCTCTCCGCTCTCCGCTTCATCCCCGAATGTCCCCCAGCAGCCAGCGAGTCCCTCGACGCGCCACAACGTCCCACCACAGCAGCGCATCGACGTTGTAGTTGTAAATTTGTTAATTAACTAAGGTAATTGCTTCTCTAGTCCGGTAACACGGCTATTCCCGGTGAGCGTAACACGCATCATACACGGTCGGGAATGCAGACACGGTGAGGGGACGCAGGTAGACTGGAGGATTGACGAGGCTACGGGTTACGGACTATATGTACGTATCTACAGTACACTCCGCATAGGCTCCAGCGCGTTATAAATTTTTTGGTCAGCTTTTCATTGATCACGTGAACGCCGTTCGCTTCTTCTCTGGAAGATTCTACGCGACAATCTGCGTAGGGCACTGTTCCCTAGACATATTCTATGCATACATACATGTTTAACAGCCGCCCAGCGCCGAGATAGCTCTCGGTGGACGATGCTACGAGACTAGGGCATTTAAATAATTTCATTTAATTTCTAACGTCACGGACGTCCAGTACCAACCTCTAGGAGTGATTTGCACTATACAAGCTGGCCGACTGTGAGAACAGTAAACTTCGTCAAAGATATTAAACGATATGTATGACTATAGAGACGTACGGCAGTGCCATCTATGGGTGCTGCTGCGCACTGACCAATTTAACTGAACAATCGACACACTTTCCCCTCTACCCTCTGCTTTGATCGTGGTCAGATAAAGCTCTACGAAAGCAGCAGACTACTTGGCTATTGCTAGCTGACACTAGCCATTTGCATTGCGCCACTCCGCTTGCTTATTCCAGACTGTGGCGCGACTGAGAGCTGGATTAGGCGCTGCCGTTCGCCTCGAGAGTAGAAATACTTTTCCCCGTAAAATCAGCGCTCGAGAAAAGTTTAAGTGCGACATTAGCATGTACTTAAAAACTAGCGTCATATATGTATATACGTGCTCGCTTATTCGCCAGCCCAAATGCACCATCCGAACGTCCATAGGAATCGAATGAACTTCGAGTGGTCCCTTTGGGTTGAATCACCCGGTATTGTATAAATATTATACAATACGCATAGCTACTACTCAGATATGCCGCGAAAATTCAAATATTTCTCCAGTTTTTTGCATATAACAAAATCCCCTGCTACGTCTTCCTGCCCTACTGAAGATTCAAAAATCGCTACACTCTGATCAAAAACTTATTGCCTGTAAAATCCGCGGAAACATCTGTCCATAATGTCGGAGCCGGGAAACCGTAAAAATTGACTGGCAACGCCAGCCGCGATAATAAGTTGCGGAGAGTCCGGAAAGCAGCCAAGTTTTTTAAAGTTTGACGATAGGCCGTACCTTTAGACATACGACTCTCACGATCGAGCCGCCTCGAGCGATTGCATCGAAGTTAAAAGAAGGAAAAGACTATATCCACGGAGTATGGATACTGCTGCTACTTGCTGCTGCTGCTGCTGCCACTGGGGTACTGGGACGGTGGACTGTGGGATCGGTCGTAATAGGGGGGGAGGGGGGAGGGGGGGAGAAAGAAAATCGCGTAGCAGCTGGTTCGTATGGCGCTGAGAAAAGAGGGGGGAGGAAAGGGGGGTTAGGATATGCTGGGAAAACTACGCTAACCTCGTGAACCAACATTTTGTCTGGCCGCCCCTTTTTTACCCTGGCTGCCTGCTTAGTTGTCCGCTCGGTTGGCTGCTTGCTTGTTTTTAATAAAAACTGCGAGCAAGGCTAAGATTAAAAATTCACGGATGCTAGTGGCATGACGGGCATAACTTTTTGAATAGAGAAAATTAAGAAATTTCACCGGTGTCCCTATATCTTTTACGTTTCGTTAAACTTACATTGTCCTATTACGTTTTGGAGAGTTAATTATTTTTAACAGAGTGATGAGAATACCTGAAATCCCGTCGTACGTCCACCATTCCTCCCAGCTGGCTTCGGATTCTGTAAAGAAGAGAAAATACATATCATTAAAACTGACACGGTTGAGTAGCCGCTGAAAAATATCTTATTTATCTACTGATAGTAGAGTATGACGTGTTTGCCATCAGCTTTCTTTTTTGTCCGGCGTTCATAACAAAAATATTTGCACGACATGACCGATGGGATTTTCCGTTGAGAGGAAACCGAAGTCGAAAGGCCTGCTTGGTTTGGAGAAATAAAAATTTTGAATCGATAGGAACGATTCATCGGTTTTTTGAACGGCCAGATGGCCGAGCGTCGTTTTTATGTGAGGACGCCTATGAAACATTCTGCGACCCCGTGACCTTTGTAAGTCTTATATCAGATACTAGCGACAAGGACAGAGCCACCCCTTAGGTCCAATCTGATCCCTGTACTGGATTATCTGTGTTACAAACTAATTGCTTTAAATTGGAAAACTTTGGGCGACCCTGAGGTTCCCCGAAGAAGAGCTTTCGGGACTCCTGGAATCCGTAATGCCAGTCGCCCTTCGGAGAGTCTCGCGTGCAATTCTTTATCTGGCCGAAGTTCGAGGAATAATCGTGACCAGGACGCACCGTCAGTTCGGTTCAGCAACCTTCGCAAACTGGAGGTTAACCGCGTAGCATCGGGTCATGCACCGGAAACGCGTACAAGTATGCATGCACCTGCCAAGTATGCACCCACGGCTGACCTGTTTTTCACGAAGTACTTACATTAAGTAGTTTCGCGAAACAGTGATGCAGCAACGGCAGCAACAGGAGCACAAGTAGATGTACGTCGCGACGCCAGAACGGAAAGCAGCAGCAACATCAGTAGTAGATACGGTAGCCGCAGTGGTAGCGAAAGCAACGGCAGCCGTTGCTATCAGCAACGCAGAGCGGCGTATCTCATCCGACTCAAGTATCAAACAGCAGATATCCGGCAGTGGCACGAGTAGGTAGATGCTACGATAGCAGCTGCTACTAGTCTGCTACTACTATTGCTGCTACTACTACTGCTACTATTTCCAACGAAGTTAACACATATAATTCTGCAACGAGCAATCCTTAATAATTTTCAATAGAAATCTGTTTGTCGAATCGAATCGACGCGGACCTGATTAGTTCTATCCACTATACGAAGGAGTGTTAAAAAAAGAAAAATTGAAATCTATCTTATTTATAAGCTGTTCCACGAAACGTGTTATCGACGTTTTTACACGGAATCGAAGACGGTACTCGTAGCTCTTTACTCGTAGTTGTATTTTTCTTATAGGGTGCAAGAGGTCGCGTATGTAAATCCCGTGGAGTCGTAATTATTTGAAGTAGCGAACCACCCTGGAACAATCTCAGAACTTCTTGGAATAAGCAATTGGCATACGGTGCACGCAAAAAACAAGTCAGTTATCGAGGGTGAAAGTGAAGGGGCGGAGCTGCCATCGCCTAATTCGACTGCATTCAGCCACGACTCGACTACCTTGGCTGCTTCGTCTGACTCAACTGCCTCGCATGGTTCGATAGATTCAAGCGGCACCGTGTGAAATAACGCGAAGCAATGCGAAGGATTTTCCAGTCGAACACTCCTAATCGTAGCGCATGCTTTACGATTGAAATCATTGGCAAAGCTTGCGATAAAGGGAGGCTGGTTTTCATTGCCCTCGGTTTTCCCCTTGTTACGCGGTATCTTTGGGAGCAGGGTGACAACGTTCGCCAGAGAAAAGGACGTATCCAGGAACTAAAGTACTTAAGGGCTGAAATAGGTGCAAAGCGACCGAAGCCGTAGGTAACGAAGCGAGAGCAAGAGAGCAAGAGGGCAAGAGGGCAAGAAGGTAAGAAAATATTAGAGCAGGAAAATAAGGAAAATAAGGAAAGAAAGGAGCGCGTGTGCCTGCCGACGTAACCCCCCATCAACTCCAAGGCAAATTGTTCCTCCTGTTACTCGAGTCGATATAACCCGTATTCTGCTTTGCAGCTATTATCGTGCTTTCCCGAGCCGCTTCCTGCGAAGGCTTTCGCGAAACCCTCTCCGGCACTCGACCATCCCACCAGCTTCCGGTTTGCCTGGAAGAACAGAGCAAGGGATGGTAGTGGGTTCCGCGGCGCACGACGCCGCATCATACCGAATGAATATTTCTTTAAAATGCTTTAATAATTCATAGGCCCCGTATTACTTGGCTATTTATCACGGACTCGAATTACGTTTGTTTAGTAAATTATTAATAGGACCACTCGTAGCACTCTGGAAACTCGCCTATACGCAATCGTCTTTTTTGAATTTTCGAGACGACACTGGAAACATTTTGCACTCTCGACAACTTCACGTTACTAAGATCTGCCCAGTGTCAATGGACACGCGTGATAAATAATAAGGATTTTCTCGCGCGAAGAAACAAGAGGATAGAGAAAAAAGGAGAAGCAGGGAAAGAGGAGGAAAAGGTGGGTCGCCAAACGAGTGGCCAAATGTAATTTAAAGAAGGAAGCAAGTTCATCCTTCTAGTTCAACCCACTTCATCCCATCCTCGGGCAACGAGCAGAAAAGAAGGCAGAAAGTTCAGCCGGCTTACAATTCAGCCCGCATAGAAGCAGGAGCAGGGGAGCAGGAGCAGGAATAGTCCCAGCTCCCCGTCTTATTTGACTTGCTCGACTTAGAGGTATGAAGACGATGGCAAGGACGAGCGCCTATCCCTCCGTTTTACCTTCTCTAAGCAGAAACCTTCCGAGCTGCCTCTTTTCGTGAGAGAGAGTGAGACAGAGATAGTGAGAGACAGAGAGAGACAGAGAGAGACAGAAAGAGTGAGAGAGTGAGAGAGAGAGAGAGAGAGAGAGAGAGAGAGAGAGAGAGAGAGAGAAAGAGAGCAGAAGCTCTCTCTCTCTCAGCGTTCTGCCGACGCTGTCCTGTTGGAATAACAGCGCAAGATATCCTTCAGGCTAAAAAGGAGCTGTTGGGCCTGAAACTTTCATCGTTTTCGCGATCCTCCCTTTGTTGCGGGCTACACGTAACCCTCGTATATAATTTCCGTTTTATCATATCAATTTTATTCATTAATAACATAACCAACAATTATATCTTAATTACGCTGGTACTGCCGTGATACGGCTGAGAGACACTTTACTTCAAACAGATTCCGACCTCTGGAGTATCACGACTCATTAATATAACAAATAGATTGTTACAATTTATTCTCAGAGACGGAAATTACTTATGACTTGACCTAATATTTTGTCTCTTTCGACATTTTTCAGAAAAGTCGACAAATAAGACATAAATCCAGACCTGGGTTAAACCAGAGAATAATCACATCGAAGTAACGAATTATTTCTCCGTGTGTTAAATATTATAGCAAGAATAATTAATAAAGCCAAATCCAAGTAACCGATGCTTTATTTGCCCGTAAAAGACTTTCAATAGCGATAACCTAAAACGACAATCTATCGATGCTCGTAAATCTCTTATCAGACAATTAGATAAGAAATTTCCATTAATTATAACGTAGCATATAAGGAGTTCAAAGACGATGTCTCCAAGCAATTTAATCTTACGAAGTACAAGGGAATTCAATCCCAGCGTATTTCACGAACAAATCCGGGAATCCCCGAGTCACGAAGAAAAGACCAAATCTGAAAATGGACTGGTCGACTAAAAATAAAAAAGCGGAGTTACACGTATCCGCTTGTTTTATCCCCGTAACGTCCGCACCAATTGCAGCTCCTCGCGACTTCCCGTGTCCAAGGCGACAAGATACTAGTAACTTTGACACCAGTGACATCTACCGGCCAACGAAAGTTCCATTGAATCGGCAGCGCGCACACTTGTCACTTCTTCTTATTCTCTTTTTTTTCTTTTATTTTTATTCTTCCTCTTTTATTTACTCCGTTTCTTGTCTTGTTTACTCAAGGGTTCCCGTGGTGGCCCGAGGGTCGTGCAGGGCGCAAACCCCGAGGGTGGATCAACTGTTCCAGCCAACCGTGCGAAAGACCGTACTGAAGAAATATGATCTTAGTAAGTTTGCAGGGATGCTGAACGTAAGCCTAGAGACTAGACTCGTGTAACCAAGTAGAGAAGAAGGGAAGAAGAGGCAGAGGAGGACACGTGGGAGATGGGGGAACACGAATCCGAAGCATCAGGAGTACCAACCAGCGCCAACGAGCACCAACGAGCTACGACCTGATATTTATGAGAAACATCAGCATATTAAATTGCTCCGCGTTAAAACTGACTCTGGCCAGGGTGGTGGTGGTGGCTCTCCTGTAAAACGGCAGAAAGCTTTTACGCAATATTAAATTTCACTCGGCTATCCACCTTGTACTTTTTAATTCTCAGGCTCGGCCAACCGGCTACGTTTTGCAACAAGCATGCGCGTAATCGAAGTTAAATTAACTGCATGTCCATTCGTCTCTCGATCATTGGCTGATGGTCCATTTCATTCTCGCAGACACCCATTATCAGCTAAAGCGTCTGCTGAGCAGAATTTCTGTATATGTAATATTACATATGGTACATGGGGTAGAGAGAGAAGGAGACGCAGAGATAAAACAAAGGCACGAAAAAAAATGAAGGGAGAGATCGACAATGCGAGTTTGTTTTCCCACGTAGAATGTGTGCATAGAAGGGAACGTGCGTGACGGTCGTGACAGTGCTGCTCCAGGACTGTCGTCGTGCGTGTACACACATGCGTGATGTGCTCCAGGGAAATCGCTAACTTCGTTCGGGATGCTGTGATTCGATTTAGCTAGAGGCCGGCAGGGTAAGTGTAGCGGCTGCAGCCTGGGACAGCAATGTGTAATCCAGTTTGGCCGCACTCCGCACTCTGTTCGGTCTCCGCTTAAAGCGAACCTCCACTGTCCGTAGATCGTTTTAAGAACTTAAGAGCAGGGCGCATTTTCAAATTTCGGTATTTCTTCGTCTAAGGTCTTGACATCCTGGCATCTTGTGGAGACGATTTCTGGCACTCGCGCTTGACCTCCTGGACCAGGTCGCGAAGCAGAGGACGTCTTTGTCAGAAACGTATAGCTTTGTACGTAGTTCCCACGTAGTTACGTAGGTAGGATTCCACGTAGCCCTGACTCATGGCTATGTGTTCAATTATTCCCCCGAAATGCGAATGTGAACCCACGAATGCCAACCGCAGAGCCAGCTAATCCCCACAGCCAGAGAGAGGGGAGAGTGAGAGAGAGAGAGAGTCGAACTGGCTCGTGCGCGATAAGCCTAATCTAAGGGTTCGCGAAACAACGTATAATTTCCCCAAGACCTCTTCTCGCCCCTCGATCTAAGGGCTCGTCGCAAATGCCACGCCATTGCTGCCACCACCACCACCACCACCACCAATACCACCACCACCACCACCACCAATGTCAGCATTGAGGGAAATATCAAGGATAGCAAGGATGACGAGAATGACGAGAATTACGAGAATGACGAGAATCGCAGGAATATCAATAGGCAAGGGAACACAAGGAGATGCCAGAGATTAAGAAACGGTAGCAATTAATGCGAGACGAAGTAGACTGGAAGAGAAGAGTCAAGAGACTCTAGAGCAACGTGCTGAAAAATTTTAATAAATTTTCGAAAAACTATCAGCGGAGGATAATATGATACTAAAAAAAAACTACAAATGATAAAGAATCGCGTCGAGAAGAAACAGATCCGAAGAGAGTAGATCGACGAGAAGAAAAATGTATAGAAAAGGAATAGAATCCGATACTACAATTTCCTTGGACAAAGTTATTCTCTGTCGAATTCTTTAGCGTGTCGCGCTTTAACGGAAGCTGCTGAACGAAGAAATATTATTTCGTCCCGAGGATTCGAGCTCCCTTCGCGTTTGTCCGAAAGTTGGGAGTTTCTGAATTTCGATTTGCGGGCTGGGCTTCTGCATAAGTCAGAGCCGCGTGGCGAGATTGATTCGCAAGAAGAATCAAGAGACGCCGCCGGAAGTCTGGTTAGCGTCGAGACGAAACTATGGGGAATCGTCAATAGGGGAGTCATAGGTACATACATAGCTGGGCCAATCATCGCCACTTCCGGTTCCGCCAACTAATTCGTTCCAGCGTGTCTCCGTGTGTGTGTTTAGTTTGAACGCGAAAATGTCTGTGTTCAAGAGGGCGAGGGAACTCACGAGTGTATCCAGAGAGGAAGACCAGCCATAAAATACTGCGCAAAATTGTTCCTCAACTATTCGAGAATGTTTGGGAAACTATGTCACACGTAGCCGGCTGTATTCTGCGGCAGCAGGCTGCCTTCCGCCTCCGCTCCCCTCGACCCCCATTCAAAACCTTCTCCTAGAGCCGCTTTATCACGGTGACCTCGCTGTATCGTCGGGCAGACTGGGAATGATACTCGGGGGTTGATACATTAATAAATCAGTGAGAATAATAAAGTCCTTCCTCGTAGAATAGAAAATCTATTTATAGCTCCAGAAAGAATAAGACTAGTTCCGACTGGCCGATCTGCCCTTGGCGTCGTCGTGTCTCTTCGCAGAGCTTCGCGCGCCCTGCAGACCACTTGATCATCGATCGAAATCGGTCTCGATGGTCTTGTCTCTTCGACGGCCATCTTCCTCTTCCGCCTTCGATGGTTTTTAATCTGCTAAGTGAATTCCCGATGCGCCGAGTATAGTACAGTCGAAACTCTGGGAGCCATCGACGTTACCGACGCCATCGACGCCCTCGACGCCCTCGACGCCCTCGACGCCTTTGACGCTCTCGACCCCCCTCGACATTGTCAGCACCGGCGATGTCCTCAAACGAATCCAGATACCGGCGAACGAGTCAAAAGAACTCGAGTTAATTCGATAGGCCATTTCAGCTAAGATCATTCAGCTCGAATAGCGTTTGGGTATTTAAATCCGTTTAATCGAATAATCAATTAACTAAAGGTCCTTCGAGTGGTCCATGAAGGACTCTGTCGTTATATGTATTTACCGTTGCTCTTTTCTCTTCTTCTTGTCAGTCGCTGTCGGACAGAATTATTTTTCGAAATTCTCTCTCCATAGAGCAAAACTTTTGCTCGGCTCGGGAGCCCCCCTACAGGATTCGTAGGATTCGCAGGACTCGCAGGACTCGCAGGAGTCTTGTGGTCGAGCACCGATGGAGAACGGATAAGGGAATTGGTAGAAGGGGATCGCCGACTCGTGGAAAGGGGTTTAACTGGGGTGAGCCACGAGCTATCGACTGATGGTATGTAGGAGGATAGGATTAGTCGACCGCAGACTAAATTGGGTTTCCGTACAGTCGACTGCAAATGCTTGACAAGGAAATACAAGGATGAAGATGGCCACGGACCGGCGCCTCGCGTGCCTTCGCTACTGCCAGTTGAACTCTGGTTGCAGCGCCAACTTCAGGCAAAGGGATAATGTGAATCAGCCACGACAACTCATTAAAACAAATAATCGAGAATCAACAAGGAACAATAAAACAAAAAGGTCCTTAAAAGACGTAACGTGGCTAGAGCTTTTTCGTACTATCGAACGCCGGTCTACGATACCGGCGGATCAAGGGGGACAAAGAGGAAGAGACGAGCAGAGTTTAGAGCTTTAAGCTTTGAGCCCCGAACCCTGAGCTTTCGACGATGAGTGTACACGGAGGATTCTCACCTAGCCGGGCTACTTTATCCCGAAAAGTATTTACCCACTTGAGAGAAATAAAAGTTTTTCTCGTTATATCGGCGTGCCGATGGCGCTAACGTTGCCAATGCCGAATTGAATGGAAGGTGGGCGGGTGGGAGGGTGGCAATCGAACTAAGAGAGAAGCGAGCTGGCATCGCTTGTAAAGTAAACCGAATCGGCCAAAGAATCAGCGTGCGATTGGAAACATTGAGAAATCAATTGGAAATCATTGGGAACATCGGAGGCGACTCGCGGCGGCTTCGAGGGCTTGAATATCGGATAACTGCCGCTCGTTAAATCTGTCAATCGCGATTTATAAGGGGCTCCTCCTCGGCTCGATACTTGGACCTGACACGGACGTTACAGCCTCCCGTAGCCACAAGCCCTTCACCCACACCGGTGTCCGCAGTGCATAGAATGTAAAACAGCAGAATTTTTTTAACGAGTATCGACGCTACAGGCGATTTCTCAGTGTTCCCATTGAGAAATCGCATTACGAACAAATCAGCATGATTTTCGAATACATTTACGATCGAGCCAGAATACTCTACTCCGATTGTGGTTCTGATTCCGGCGATCCTTGTCTAATCTTTCTCCAGAGATTCGGTAAGAGCGAAAGAGGCTCCCGTTTAGCAGCCAATCGGCGCCGGAAAATGGAACGGAACCAGAGAGCACGGACGATGCGAATAGCGATCGTGTCGCTGCGCCTATGTTTTTTATTTTGCCGGCCTGCATTTACAATATAGAGCAGAGGACGCACTCGAGTCACTCGATTCACTCGATTTTCCGTAAAAAAAAAATATTACACTATTGATTAACGCGATGATAAAATATCGTCACGCCGGATACCAGAGTCATGAGTCCCTCGAAAAGTGTCCTGGCAGCCGTTGAATATATGAGAATGCAGAACTGCAAGAGAAGGAAATCGCCACTAGAATTTCCCGTCAAACGATAAATTCAGTAGGTGGAGCATTAAAACGCAGTAATACACGTTAATACTTCATCTACTCTATAGTTACATACTATCGATATACATATATATACATATAGATATATACATCGAGTATTGCGCAACACGATTCCGAGTCCAGGTGCAAACGTTTCAATTGTTTTCCAATAGACGATGCGAACGAAGAGAAGCTCGAGGAGTTTAGTGGAAAGGGAAAGACAGTGGGTGGGTGAGTGGGTGGATAGCTGGTTTGCTTTTATTCCTTCTCTCTCTCTCTCTCTCTCTCTCTCTCTCTCTCTCTCTCTCGCACTAGGAAACGGCAGCGGTAAGGCTGAGGTTGTGCGCAGCAACGGCGTTGGCGTCAACGTAGCTATTCGAATTGGTGTCGTGCTCGACGATGGTGTATTGGTGTGTCGGTGTATTGGTGTGGCGGCGCGTTGGTGTCGATGTCGGTGTAGCTAACAGGCTCTCTCGACTCGACGAAGGGGTAGCTATTTAGGGGCTTAGCACCTCAACGGGCGACCGAGGAAGCAGGGACGCTGGAGAGCACCAGGCTTGCAACCACTGTGTGTCACCTTTATCACCTTTATCACCTGCTGCAAATTGCCGCCATTTGGATGCTAAACCCCGGGCTCTCTCACCTACTGACGACTATTTGTAGGGGAGCGAGAGAGTCCCTGCGCGAGCCAGCCGATGCAACCCAATCCAAGCGAATCCATTTGAAAGCTCCCTAAAGGGATTACCAAACGGTTATCCGGGAATCGCGGTCATACTTGATTCTGTGTCTCCAATTTTACTATCTTTCGTCCATCTTCCGATTGGTCGGACCAGCCGCCGTCAGCTCCGTCGTAAAATGACGGCACGCACGTAATTCCAGGCAACATCAGAGAACGGATACTACCCAATCGTCTACGCTTTAAGCTTTGACGTTTGACGTAAAAGGAGATAGATTGCTCGAATCCAGCAGGTTGAGCAGGTTGAGCAGGAATAAACGGTCAAGGCGTCGAAGACGTAACGAAGGAGAGGAGAGGAGAGGAGAGAGAGAAAGAGAGAGCGCAGTTGCCCTCGATGCGCTGCCAAGACCGACTTCCTAGAGCGATAAGTCAGAAAGGGAGCTCGCGGATGTGCGCGCCATTTGCCGAAGCTACGAAGATATAAGACCGATAGGGTCGATACGAGTCCCGATAGCGGGAGACGTCGTCGTTTCGTTTTCGACGTCGTTCCTGGACACGTGCGGCATTATCGCATTTCTCCGAGAAACGACGTACTTACCGCTGCCGCGTCATCTCCGCCAGGTTTACGGGAACCCACTCTGCCCTCACCGACTCGAAGACGATTCGTCACACACGAGTCACAAAGCAGCCTAATGAGCTCAGTCGTTGATCCTTTTCGGCGATGTTAGGCGTCGCAGTTCCCGGCTGCCGACTAATGCGCGCCCCAGCTCCTTTAGCTGGCTTCGAGAGTGCCTAGAAAATTTCACGAGGGGGGCCACCGCTTTAGCCGATCTAGGCATCCCGAGATTGATGACCTATAGAACAGAGAGAGAGAGAGAGAAGGAGGAGAGGGGAGGGGGAGGGGGGGGGAGTGAACAAATTCGACCTCTAACCCTCCAACCCGCGGCTTTCCTCGCGAACCCACTCCGGGTCTCCCGCTTTCAATTTGCGAACCGACTCAAACAGGTTCCCCGGGGATTGTTTTTTTTATTCGCTTATTTTAATTTTCCCATTCCTGCTAGCCGCTAGTTTTAACGGCCGCTCTGGCAGGATTTTCTAGCGGCGGCGCTTCCCTCTTGACATACGTTGGACTCTGCCGATAGTCGCGATACAATTCAGCATCACCGTATAAGCATTGCCTGCCTGCTCGAACGACCACACGTTCAAGGGGCATCCAGTGCTCCTTCTTTTTTAACTCCGCACCGCCACTTCGTTCCTGTGCGTTCTTTTCTTTTTCGGCCGTTTTTCATCTTTCCCTGTCCAGCCACTTCTTTTTTAAACCTCTCCCCTCTTTGCTTCTTTTTCGAGCCGCCGCACTCGCCGAGCGCGCTTACATTGCCATAGTGAACTGGAGTAGAGTCGAAGGGCGGGAGGGGAGGCTTTCTGGAATTTTTACTCTAACCCCCCTTAACCGCATCACCACAGTCACCAGCAGCACCCGCCACAACCAGCCTATACGTATAGATTGCACCTTGCGCACGGAAGCAGAAACAGCACGAGTGCCCTCCAGTTGAATATTCCCAGAGGATCCCTCGGTGCCAGTTATCGCTCTACGCGTATAAACAGAAAACTTCGAGAATCCAGGGAGGACTCGGTGGCTCGTAATTATCTCTAGGCTGGTTCAGCCTCTAGCCGAGGCCTCATCGCTGCTTCTAACACGACGTCGCACTGTACGTCGATTCCAGGTCGTATGGTGACTGCGGTGACGTCGGAGTAACACGTGTGCGGGAGGGGAGGGCGGGACGTGGAGGGGGACATCGGGGAGAAGAGGAGAAAAAGTCTTACGAAACATTTCTTTCTCGAGCGCATTAAACCGTTGCGACTCCGAGGATAGCTGGGCAGTCCGCGAAGCGTCTAGGAAAAACTTTAGATTTATTGTTTTTAACGAGCAGCCAAGTTACGCGTCTTCTTCTCTTTCGTAATTTGGTATTTTTTATTTCTAAATGTCTTGACGGTGCTAGAATTCGAATAGACGCAGGTGACAGCGACACCCAACCCGTCGTAGGAGTCAATGGGCCAGAGAGGACGGAGTTGTTGGGTTGCTGGATCGTCGAGTCGTCAAGAGTCGTCGAGACTGCCGAGGAACTTGGGAAAAGTCGATTGCTTTCGAGTGGCTGAAGTGGCGAACGCGAGTGCTGAGCGAGTGAGCATCGGTTGCTACTTATTCCTACCTTTGATAGTTGCTGCAGGGTCGTACGATAACGCGTCTGTGGCTGACGCAGAATTCGCTGCTTGTTCAAGCGAGATTCAATGTTTTTTTTTTTTTTCTTTCTATAACGCTACATTTCCCGGTAAAAAATAATGTTCGTACACATTTCATCCGCGTTATCTATTCGCTGGCTTGACTTCCGGTCTCTCGTCTGTTTGTTTTTCGCCATCAAGCGATCTTCTCATTCCCGTGGTCACGAGTCACGGCTAACGTACCGGTGCGTGCATCGCAAGCAGCGCCATCAGCGCCATCAGCGGCAGTAACGCCAACCACTACCCTTTCCCAGCGCCGTGCAGCTTCGCTACTTTAACTGTGCATAGTCTATGCTGACGTTCACTCACTATCTCAATTGAAATGAACTCACAGCCGTCACTGACAGTACCGCGCTCGAATATCTGCCACGTGCCGTTTATCTCGGCGACAGCGTTACGACAAGCACGTGTCCATATAGACGGTGTCTGAGTAATATGAAGAAAGGCTCTTCGGATGCTGTAGAGTTTATATAGCATTTGCTCGGTCCCTATCTGACTAGCGGAGCACATGTGCTCAGCGGTGACGCAAATGACGATTCTTAATCCGGGGTCGGATTTTTTTACGAATAAAGGAGGACGGCAAACTATGGGATCGAACAGCGGTCTGAACGGAAAAGTACTAGCTGCAGGTTTCCCAATTCAGGAAGTAGGAAAAGAGACCGAAAGGGGCTCAGTGAAATTGAAGGAGCAAGTCAGTAGCATGGCGAGGACGAGTAAGGGTGAATAAGGGTGAATAAGGGTGAACGAGGGTGAACGAGAGTGAACGGCGGTCCTGACTGAAGAGAAGGACGAGGCGACGGGGTGAGGAGGATCCCGAGCTCGTGGGAGGTCGCTGAGAAAAGTGCAAAATGTGCAATTCCCTGCTAGTTCAGTCCAGTAACGTCAGCAGAGACTCGTTCGCGAGGTCTGATAAAAAGGTAATGGAACGAAATAAAATTGAAAAAAAAATCAAATTAAACGACGAATACAAGAAGCTGCCGACAAGTCCTCTAGGCCTAAATACTGTCAATTCGTTCGTTCCGTCTCTCTACTATCTTGTTGACTTTTTTTTACAAAAGAAATGATAACGCGAAAAGTCTGGGCAGATGCAAAGGGTGGTCCAGTCAGTAGATCAGGGATGAGCCTTTTATCGTAATATGGATCCGACGAGTAGAGTATTTTGCCATCGCCCTATGGTATTTGCATAGGTTATGTCGGCTATGTCGAGAACGTAGCTGCACTAGACGGGAAAATAGAACAATGCTAAGGGTGACGTAAGTTTTCCAAGTCGTAAGCATCTGCATTTGTGTCGGTATCATCGCCGGCACAAGTTTTCCCGCCGAAAAGTTTGCGAAACAATGGAAAGTCCAGGTCTCGGCGTCTCCTTGCCGGCAAACCGCCAGTTGCGCGTTCGAGTCTTCCGATATCAACTTTACATCTACGGTAGTTTCGAATGTTTCTCCTCCTGTCTCTGCGTCTTGACTTTTATTCCCGACTTCTCACTCGATTCCTTTAATTCTTGTTTCGAAACTTGTTTTCTTCCCTTCCGTAGGGTTCTCTACGCTACGTTAAGGTCGCTGAAGCTACTGAGGTACCTCATCTCCCCCCCCCCTCTCCTCTCTCTCTCTCTCTCTCTCTCTCTCTCTCTCTCTCTCTCTCTCTCTCTCTCTCTCTTTTCATGCACTTCTACCCTCTACTCGCTCTCTAGCTAGGTGGTACGGTCTTTACCAACCAAAGGTGTTTTAGCATAAGCAACCAGAGCAAGAGTGCTTAGGTTTCTTTTCTTTCAAGTACAAATGACTAGCAGCTCATAAGGACACATACGCGCATTAGGTAAGAATAGGCGTGAGAAAGAGAGAGAGAGAGAGAGAGAGAGAGAGAGAGAGAGAGAGAGAGAGAGAGAGAGAGAGAGAGAGAGAAGCAGCGAACCTTCGAATTTATCAAAATATTCAAACTGAGGACAACAGTGCAATTCCAGTCACGTTCGCTCTTTGGTCCTCACGCCCTTTCTTGCTCCTTACTCCTTATTCCTTAGTCCTCACTAGCTATTGTCCCATATACGAATTCGAATTTCTGTACCACGGTCCCTATTGTGTTAATCCGCAGCTAGAGAAAAAAATTCTCAAAAATCTGACCCCATCAAAACATAAGATCACTTATGTTTGTGTATATGTTTCCGTACACGACAATCATACTCCAATGGAAATGAACAGAGATAAAAATGATCGGAATTGAAACTAAAGTGATATTTTCCACTGACAAACAAATGTGATGATTGGACGCGCGACTTGCTCGTTCGAACAGCGCGTCACCGCAGCGCATCGCTAACGCAAACTGGAAACTACTCACTTCTGTTTATCTCCCAAAGGCCTCTTGGCTCTTGATTTTTGACTTTTGCCTTTTGGCCCGACCCAACGCTTTTTACAACGGGGAAACGTGAGACGCGAGACATGCGATGTGTGACATACTACGTATAGCACATATTGCGTGTCAACTTTATCGTTAAATGTATTATACTAATGTAAAATCAGCAATGAGTCAAAAAAATTATGAGCTGGTAGCACGAGAAAACTCACCATTCACGGCTGCGAAAATGCCCAGCACGCAGAGTAATACCGATCTCACGCACATTTTTCAACTGTTTCTTTCTTCCTTCTGCGTTCTACTGTCCCTTATTTTCCTGCTTCTTCCTGTCCTCAGTTTCCCAGTGTCTCTTCCTTCTCTTATCGAATTATCCGTCGCACGTTTCTTCGAAGAGAAATATGATTTAGCAGCTATAAGGCAGCAGCGACATTGGTATCGCGATCATTTTATTGGCTACCCTCAAAATTCATCTCCTCGACCCGATCGTCATTGGCGTAAAAGTTATTAGCTGGATATCGAAAGATCATCGCGAAAAATTGTCGACGAGTTGACCACAAAATATATCGAAGAATTCGGAGAGAAGATGTGCGAAGCGAGTGGTGGGGGCTGCTGTGGCTTCTCTTCGATCTACATTGAATCGGGTTATTTTAATTGGCACGATGAAAAGTCAATCTTCCCTGATTGCGTAATCAATCTCTCCTCTCTCTCTGTCTGTTTATTCTCTCTCTCTCTCTCTCTCTCTCTCTCTCTCTCTCTCTCTGTCTCTTTCTTGCGAGGACTTAGGACTCCTTATTTGCGTGTATCTTCACTGTTCCGATTGTCATTCGTATTTCCATTGTTAATCACCGACTCACTACTTCAATGCGATTACTTGGAAGACAACAGTGCGGCATTGAGTTACGACGACCGACTGTAATATATTTTGTTGTTCTTACGTGTATCGCGATTATTGTTAGTTTCCTCCCACCTCGCGCACAGCTTGTCTTAACAAAAGCAAACTTCTCTTCTTATCACTTGTTGCAAGCACTTTGATAGCTGGAATAGCGCAATCACCGCGACCGGTTGACTATTCGAAAAGGCAAGAAATTGATTGCCAAGAAGTCTCGTCCGATTTGCCTTCTTCTCGTGCGGCCTGACAGTGAGCGGCATTCGTGTCCGTAACGTCTTTTAAACGACTTGGCGGCGTCCGTTGCGATTTAAAAAAAAAGTCAACTTAGAAACTGTCAAATGTACAGCTCAACGCGTGTACGTGTGTGGCAATACGTGGAATCGAAAGATGGGAAATAACGATTCACGCGTTTCGTGCACTCCGAGTACTCGAAGTACCCAAAGTACTTGAAGCGCTCGAAGTGCTCGAAGTACTCGAAGGAAATCCCGACGACTTAGGCGTTCGAGCGCTGTTCGCGCAACAAGCACCCGACCACTGTGACAGTTCGGCACGCACTGAGCCAGAACTGCTCTCGAACGCCATACACGACCGAAAGCACGTTTCTTATCCCCACGGACGACACTCGAGGATGCGCGTTGCCAGTCGGACTGACTCCGGCGCATGCGCATCTCGCGCCAGGATTCGCGCTCCACTTTCAACACAGACGATGCTCTTCTTCCTTCTCTTGATCCTTCCTGGCTGCGTGCTTCTTTCAGTAGTTAATGCTTTTGGCTTTGCAAGCCCCTCAGCAGTCAACCTTTCCTTTGGCTGTATATAATTCGCGTTATATAATATATTACAATATTCCATTAGTAAATTATTATACCGCACCAAGATCATTCGCATGTGATTAACGAAGGACTCCGTGGTGACAGAGAGCGACTCTAAAGGCGTCACCCGTTTCGAAAAAAAATAGACCCAAAAATATGCTCAGCCTGTGCTAACGTTACAGGATACCTATTAGGCGAATTTCTTGAGCCGATAGTCGTTATCACTGTACTTCTGCGTTTCGCGTGCGATGCGAAAATAAAGTAATGGCAGTTGGGCGACTGAGCTGTCGGAAATTGATCGATCGCGGCGATCGTAAAGTCGTGACGAGAGCGACTGCGGCTGCGACGTCAAATCCTTTCATCGTTTTACAATGGCCACCTCCACTGCGTAGCTTACGGGGAGATGTACTGTAAATCGAGGGTAGTTCCTTATCAGCGGTATTTCGACCCCCTGACCCCGGTCGTGCACCCCTTCGTATTTACTCCAAGAACCGAAGCCAAGGGCGTGGATGATGATCGCTTCACGAGGTCCAGGAGTTCGCACCCTCAGAGCGGATCCGTCCTGCTCTTCTTCTTCGATCTTCTTCCACCGGAAGTCGAGCGGAACTCATTGTCAGTAGTGGCTGATCGTTTGCGTTTTTTAGGGGGGTCTATTATGCAACCTCACACGCTGGTACTCGGAGATATTACGAAAGTCTACTTGCTCTGCGCTCTCAGGAGTCTACAACACTCTATTCGGAAATTCCCAACGACTTGGTCCATCGAAATCCTCTCGAGAAGCAGGAAGCAGGTTGTCCCTGTCCGACGTATCTTCCGAGACATTACGTGGGACTGTTCCGGAGCTGTCTTTTTGAAGAGGTCCATTTGGAGATCCCGCGATAGCGAAAGGGTCGGAGCTTTTGAACTCGGGGAGCATCCAGAGGAATATCAGGCCTCCGCGGAAAAACTCTAGAGTAATTAAGAACGACTTTAGCAGGAACTTGTCACTTTGACAGTAAATTTTGTCGTCGTGTCTTCTTCTAATCGTTAAACGCGACGACACAGTTAATACGTGACTGGCGGTCCATTACGTATCACATATTCTTTGCATTAAAATTAAAAAAAAAAAATTTGTCAACGATTCCTCTCAGCAAAAGGCTGTTCCCGTGTCACACGAGTTCTAATCTTTTCTCACAATATTATCTATGCGCATACGCAAATACGAAAATTGTAAAGAGCGAAGCGCATACAAGCACGCACACACGTAAATCCTATCGTACCCCCGGGAAGAATAATCTGGGAAAGGGGTGCGCGGACCCAATGGCGACAACATTTTAGCAGTTTTCCTGCCACCGGATGTTTCATATCCTCCGAACGTGTATGCGAACCAATACAACCACGGCGACCTGCAGCTAAGCTTGCTCGCGGGCCTACACACGAGTACTTGTGTCCTATCATGGCTGGCATGCATGCATATATCTATAGCTAGTTTATCGACGCACGGAGACTGAGTGAGTGATCGAGTCAGTGAGAGTGGAGCAGAGTGAGAAGAGAGAGAGAGAGAGCAGGAGGAGAGCAGAATTCTCTCTCACTCTCTCTCTCTCTCTGGGTGAGAGAGAGAGAGAGAGAGAGGAAAATGGATGCGGCTGCGAGGTAGACGGGAGCAGGTACGACTACTTGGACGCCTCGCGGCAAAACTACTTGGTAGTCGAACGCCATCGATAGCCTCTTGCTTTAGCCTCCTGGCCGCATGCTCTCCTCCAGCTGCTCCTCTGGCTTCCGTTTGTCTGTCCATGGCTCCGTCTGACCGCAGTAATGGGGGACCCACTGGATGTTATTGAAGGAGGAGTACAGCGCGCGGCGCTCGGCCCACTTAGTAGTCTGCTCGAATACGCACGCCACCTCCTCGGCCCAGAGCTGATCAACCTCCCACTATATCCCTTCTATCTCTCCTATCTTTCGATCTCAGTCCGCCCCCCCCCGCTGCTCTACCCTCGACCTCCTCGTCGGCTTCCGACTTCCCAGGAGCCTCCGATATTCCGATCGCTTCTCTCCTTACGCAAACCAACCGCCAAATGACGTGAAACCTGACGTCGAATGATTCTTCTGGCTGTTGTGGAAAATTGAAAAGACTGGATGCCGAAATAGCGAAGGATAAAATATGTCATGAAAATTGAGATTGAAGGTGGGAAAGTGCATATTATTGTCAGGATGGACCCAATTCGATCGAGACCCCACGGACCTGCTGTCTGACCTCAGGCAGGATTCGCTGCATCGGTGCAGTCGAGGACCAGTTTTAGGCAGGACTGAGATACATTAATACATATAGGAAAATCAGGTGTCGAGTATGTAATAATTAATGTGACTTTACGATCGGGACGGATGTGACGTGCTGGCGCGTTAGGAAGTCACCTGCGAAGGCTAATGTTCCTCTTAGAGCAGCTCAGCAGCTAAGCAGCCCAGTGGACCGGCAGTTCTGACCCCAACGGGAACAGTTTCCTGCATAACTCGGAATACTTCAGCTCTGGGAAACGCGTGTTCCGGTGGTCGGAATGTGCAGCCGATACGCCGCTTCGCCGTTATTAAGCGCCTTTGCTGCCGCACACGTAGCCCGACGACCCAGAAACACCTTTTTTTTTTTTGGTCTTTGGCGATCTGGAACTCTCTTACCATGCTGGACGCTCAGAACAATAAGCCGAGGTAGACTTCAGCCTGTTCGACAGGACTTGGCCATTCCGTTCATTCCGTCCATTCCGATTTCACGAGGTAATCGAAGGCGAAGACACAGGAACGTAGAGCTGGAGGGGAAAACGCTTGTCGCGTTAATGGAAACAGAATAAGCAGCATCCTGCTCCGTCGCACTGCGTCTCACCACCTAGGAACGCTTCGATATTTCAAATTTTATCTCACGAATCTTTCATCGTGTTTAGAGTCAAGAATGTATTGTGCTCCAATACAGCGATCGTCGAGAAAACCGACTGAAGCTGCGTTCACATGCGCGCGCATACGTGCGAGCACGAAACCCTCGAGCTCTTTTGAAAGACGGGACTAGTCATATTTCCAGCCATGCTTTTCCTTCTTCTCTATGCGACGCCACCCTCTACATTTTTCTTCTTTTCTTCTTTTCTCTTTTTTACTCTCTCCCGTTCGTTTTCACCGAGGCTCCGTTTTTCGTAAGCAAACTTCCATAATCATACGTGACCTTTCAAGATCTTGGTCTTTCGATTATTGATTATTAGCTCGCGGCATAAAGTCAGCCACCTCTGGCACCACCGAAATAATATGCCTGACCGTAAGCAAGATAAGACGTCAGTGATCGGAAGAAAAATCGCCAAGAGCGCGGAGGAACGATTGGTCGAAGGGAAATGTTAAAGCGAATTGCGACGTGCCCGAAAGCGCCGGAATGAGAAATCGGAAGTAAAAGATTGCGACAAAGCTGCGGAGCGACCGGATGTGTCACCGAAGAAGTCAGAATAGGAAGAAGCCGAGAGTGGAAGCAAGAGGCTCCTCTCGGTCTAGACTTTCTTCGCGAAGCTCAAAAAAGCTCCTGCAGTTGAATTCGCAAAGTTTGTGCTTCATCCTTTTGAGCCTTTTCGTCCTTTCATTCAGCGGTGAAATCAATTCGGAGTGACTTTTGCCTATTCGTAGACGTAGTCGCTTTCGAAAGCTCATGAAAAGTTTTCCGAGTGTTCCTCTACTTTTGTCGCTTTTTATCAATAATAATCCGCCTCGGCAGACTCTGGTTGACACAGACACTTGGAACATTTTGAATTTCAATTTGCCCCTCGAAGTTTCGTTTAACTCGCCAACCAGACAAATGAGTCTGTGTGTCAGAAATTTTGGGACGGTAGCCGAAGGAAGCGATAAGATTGATGAAGGACGAAGGAAATGCGCGACGAGAGGAAGCCTACGCGCTGCTTTGTCGGACCAGTTAGAAAACTCGGCAGACTCGGCAGACTCCATAAAATAGCCAATGAAGAGTCTGATGTTTTGTCAAGGTAGCCGCTTGGAAGTTGCGAAGACAAAAAGATGCGACGCCGGTGACTGCCACCAGATAGAGCGAGCGAGCATCCAGCATCCAACAAACTAACGGAATACAGTCGCTCCGTGTCTTCGCGAATGAAGAGCGAGTTCCGGCGCTGGCGGCCGCTTCGGTGCTCGTGCACGAGGGATTGGGGATTCTGGATTGGGGATTGGGAATTTGGAAGAGACTGTGAGAAGCGGCGAACGGGGTCGCACGGGTCTGAAAGCGCAGGGGGGTGGCTGATGCGAATTGAATCATGGGGGCGTTTTAGCGTCGACGTGCCCCGCGTACAGAATTTGAATCGTCATCCCCGCCAATAGAGACCCAACCAGCCAACCAGCCAACCAGCCAACCAGCCAGGCAGCCAGGCAGCCAGTCACTCTTTACCGAGGTATGTAGGTAGGTACTCGCGTACATAGCTACCTGGCCACCTTCGGTATACGTTCTTTGCCTATTCAGAGGAGAACCGAGTCCCGCAGCTCCGGCGCCAGGCGTCCCGACGTCCCTCTCCAGGAACCTGGAGCCGTGACTGCATCGATTTTTAAAGTTGTTCGCCGAACGAGAGAGCATCCTTTCAGAATTTTGCTCGATTGAAAATTTATCTGATGCGCGCCGAGTACGAAACGGCTCCTCGCGACCGGGAAGACCCTTTTTTCGTCCCGTTTTTCACTACTAGCGTCGTTCCGCGCGTCTTTGTGGCCGCTAAGGCCTGCGTACACGTGCTTGAGTCAGGACCGATTGAATTCGCATTCGCGAGTCTATTCGGCGATCGATCGACGAAGACCAGAGAAACTCCATTAATCGTCATCGATCGTCATTGATCGTCATTAATCGTCATTAATCGCAATGACGAGTAATCATCGCCCGTCATCGTCTTCCCCCGCCCAAGAAACTTGAGATTGAAATTGATTCTCACGGTGGCTCGAATCGCGTGCGACGCACAATCGGACATCCTTGAAATATTTTTGGGCCATGGAGAAGCGGCAACACTCCCGTCAAAGATACCATCGCCGACGCCAAACCCAAAATTCTAATCCATATAGCTGAACAGCAAGGCACACAGCTCGAGCACTAACCTTATGGATACGTCGCTGTGGAACCGAGGGGATGGCCGCCACCCCCACTTCATCGTATTATTAATATGCTCGGGCAAGCGTGCTGTATCCGAATGTCCAAATAATATTCTTTCGTAGCGACTACGAGGCGCCACGTGTCCTTGCAGCGCGATTCATTTAAATCCATGACAGGACTTTTTTTGCAAACAAGCTTCCCGTTTAATCGCGACGCGCGAGATGTCACAGCGTCGTGACGCCACGCGTCGATTCACGAAATCCCCCCAGCTGAGCTGAAGCTGTAATCAGATTTATCACACTACTGTCCAAAGGAAATCGCCCCCGCGTGTGCCTTTTCTATTCTTTTTAATCAGGCTACTATATCGCACGGCGGAAAAATTATGAAAAATCGAATTGCGAAATTTTAATTTAAAAAAGAATTCAAATCCCATTTCGTAAAAACTGGATTAATTCTATCCAACATTCCAGACTCCGCGGTTGCTCCTTTACGAAGGAGACGGAAGGGGTCCGGCAAAATTTGGAGTTTCCACAAAGCCAGGATTAATTTGAGACTGGTTGACCGCCACGCGAAACGACTGCGAAACAAATCTCTCCCAGTGCTGGATTATTGAGAAAGTGTTAAGGCGAGTTCACAGCTGGCCCGACAATATGCTTTACAGACGATTCTCATATATTATTCAAAGTCTCGGAGACTATACGAAGAGCAGAACAGAAGACAGGCTGCTGCTTTGCGAAGAAGTGGCTGCGATACCTGCCGTCGAGGAAAGAGGGGGATTCCCCGCGCCGCCCCACCAGCTACAATTTCATTTGAATTATTAAACTTGCCATCTGGCGGTTCGTTCGCGCTCGCAAGCGCATAAGATCCTCGCAGGGTCAGCCCAATTAATTAAGCAGTCAATCGTACTTTCATTTGCGTCCCTGGAAACGGTTCGCGTTGATGTAAACGTATAACGCTAATATCATAAGCACGATCCTGCGAGACAGTCCTGGCTCCTCAGGAGCCAGTTGAACTCTGCTCGGTTCACCGAGCATGCTCTGATTCTGATGCGCATCTATAAAAGTCTAGTCGACCGGCCTTTACTCCCGTCTAATTATCAATTAGTTAATGAACAAAGTGTTTTATTAATCAATTTAGTCGCTCGTGCCGTATGCACTAGACTTAATAGCTGCTGGTTATAGTCAAAATATATTGCTTCGTTAAATTTAACCGGCCGGTAATATCGACCGACGGTTCTGGCCCTTCCTGCAACCCACACGACGTTTTATACGCTCGTTGTAGCGAACCGCTGGCACACCTGACGCTATTCATTCGTCTCAAGGAGCAAGCCGAGTACACAGGAAAAATGAGCTTTGCACGATTCTATCTGATGCTGCGATCCTTTTTAGGTCGAACGGGAAGTATGAAACATATGTATGTACGTCGCGCTCGCTGAACGAGAGCAGGCAGTTCGAAGAGCCTGAAAAATAATTGAAAACGTATTCGGGACTCGCTCGTCGTCGTCGTGCCTGCGCCGTTACCTGAGATTAGTTGGGCTGATGCACCGTCGACTGGAATGCAGCCATTACGCAGGAGCGCGTTTCTTGTGCGACGGTTTGCCATTCGGCAGGCGCCTGGCCTCTCAGCAGGTTTTATATGGAAATTTGACAATACGTAAGAGCCGCAGAGCCAAGGCGTCGCTGGCGTTGCTGACGCTGAGCTTCGTCGCTACCAGTGAGGATGCGGCTGGAGCTTCGTGTTTTTCAGGTGAGTCGGCTTCGCCAGTAAGAAAAACGACATCAACGACGCCAGTGGATTTAACGGATTGTCCCGGCAAGAAATCTCTTTAGTCAGCTCTCGGCTGAAATTGAGAAAAGGATGAGCAACAGCCCAAAGGTAGATGGAGCAAGTGTTGCCGATAGCCGCGCGCTCCTGCGACGGAGACGGTTCACAAATTTACGACTGAGGAATCGTTAAGCTCGCCTTAAGCTTATTTACATTTATTCGAGAAAACTTGAGCCTCAAAAGGCTCGACTGGTTGTCCGTAAACCGTCACGTGAGAACCAGCCAACTCGCATGGGACAGAAGCTGCCGTCCTGCTCTTAGGCCACAAAGCTAAGAGGCAGCTGCCTGGAAAGTACTGCGATTCGTCCCATATGGGGAAAAAAGGAGCCTCCGTGTGTTCTGTGGGTGGACGTCGGGAATGATGGGAGACGCGCTGTCAAATTTATAGAGAGGAACTTCTAGTTGCAGGAAGATCAGCTGGTCCAGAGGAAGAAACCTCTTTTCACTCTGTTCGCTCTTTCCCCGCGCGCCGGCATCCTTTTTCCTTTGCTAACAGCAGCGCCGTTCTCTGTGCTTTTGCTCTTTTACGTATTCTTCTTCCTTCTCTGGTGCCGTCGTCTCGTTGCCTAAGTCCTGGAATGGACGAGCGTTCCGAGCGGCAGCTCGTCCTCGGTTCCGGATTATCCGAGGAAGTGTGAAAAGGCTTTTAACTCGAGATAATTTATTTAAAAGCCACTCCAGTGCGCCCGCGGAGAAATTCCCGATGAAACGACCTTAATTAGCGCGGATTTCTTCGTTCTCGCGAATTCAGGTTCAACTGTAGAAGGGCCATTCGACATCAGCACGTTCAGGAGCGATGACTTTGGTCGAGCAGCAATGCGCCAACAGTTGCCAGCCAAAAGGGAAAAGAAGACGTCCTAGTCCGTCTGGATATTTGTAGTTAGTTCGCACAAGAATCTGGATTTTTTTATTTTTCTTTTATTGGAATTTCACGTCTCCCTCTTTCGTAGCCCCTGACTCTCGTCTCGAGCGTAACGAGAGAATCACCACTTGTCCCGCGGCTCCCTTCTGATTTTCGCTCGTCACCGAATTTTTCAAAAATACAAAGCGACATTTTTTTTTTTTCCTTCGTCCGACCATTTTCTCCGGTGCGCCCTCAAATTATCTCGTCAGAAATTCAACCCTCGTACATTCCCATTTCGCAAACTCGATCTCCCTTCGTGCACAAGAAGCGGCACCTCCGGCAGCTACCTTTGCGTCCCGCCCGCCTCTCCTGCCGCGAGGGACCGACGGAACGAGAGACTCGGAGAAACCGAGAGACGACGAATGGAGCTGCTCGTTTCCGAGTATGTGTGACACCTCTCTCTCTTTCTCTCTCTCTCTCTCTCTCTCTCTCTCTCTCTCTTTGTGTCTGGCGGGCCGAGAGAGGGAGGGAGAGAGAGAGAGAGAGAGAGAGAGAGAGAATGCTCAGTCGCGCAGAAATCTTCCCACGACACCTCCTTTTGTTTCGACGCTCGAGAACAGTCAGAGACCTAACCTTACCAGACCTTACTCAACGTGGTACTCGCCCCGATTGCCACCGAGAGACACAGACACAGACACAGACACAGAGGAGTAGTGGGGCACACAATCGCGCATCTTCGCAGAATGTGTACTTGCGCGAGCGTGGATGGGTTTCAAAGAGGAAGAAGAGGAAGAAGAGGAAGAAGAGGAAGGAGCGAGGAAGGAGCCGCGAAGGAACGACGGGATGGAAGAGGCGAGGCGGCGGCACTCGCGCTACTTGCCCGAGTCGCCCGACTCGCCCGACTCGCCCGACTCGGTACGACGACAAACATTTGTTACCTCTGTCGATCGATGTGAATTTAATAAATTCGTTCGTCGAGACCCTCTGTATCCAGCGACTCACCCTCCAAGCGATGAAGAGCTAACGCCCACTTTCGAAGAAATTGCCTGAGAACTCTAAACCCGTATTACGTGATGCGATCCGACGAGCGCTCCTCCACGTCCTATCGAAGACGGCACTACGCAATACTATGCGACAAGACCAAATCTCGTAATCTACTGTTTCGCGAGCGCAGGCCAACAGAGAAAGACGGAGCAAGACGGACACGGATAGTAATTGTAGTAGTAGTAGTAGTAGTAGTAGTAGTAGCGTGCGTCCATGTGCGTGTGTGTGTGTGTGAGTGAGAGAGAGAGAGAGAGAGAGAGTAGGGAAGAAAGAGAAAGTTCAATAATTTTAATCGCCAGGAAATCATCAATGTATATATTGGATCATTTTATTGGACAAGGCTACACTTTCTTGCGAAATACAATATAATTTTGCTAATTCAGGTCATCGAATCATCATCAGCTATCAAGAATAGATGATAAAAAAACAATTGATTAAATGTAAAACGTGTGTAATGGATAAATTGATAACTTCTAATTGCGGTGCACGTGAAAGCAAGCAAAGGGTTGAAAAAGAGAGGAAGAATGAAAAGCCGAAAAAGTGAGACGCAGAAACCAAAAGATGGAGCGAGAGAGAGAGAGAGAGAGAGAGAGAGAGAGAGAGAGAGAGAGAGAGAGAGAGAGAGAGAGAGAGAGAGA
>JARQSW010000116.1:112752-298455 GCA_030142375.1 Calameuta pallipes
GAGAGAGAGAGAGAGAGAGAGAGAGAGAGAGAGAGAGAGAGAGAGAGAGAGAGAGAGAGAGAGAGAGAGAGAGCAGCGAGTACTCATAGATACATGGAAATTGTATAAATTAATCTCGTATAAACGAATAAAGAAATAAACATTAATCCAGATCAGGTAATCCAGCCATTACGTATTCTCGTTCTCTCTGGCAATGTCTCTCAAAACGATCGACAGCCTCCGCAGAACTCTCGGAATCCTGGGCTTCGAAATTGAGAAAATCGGCTGGACACGGGCTGCAGGCCTGCGAATATAAAATTGACATTTAGATAAGCAACATGGTACCCGACAAAATCTGCTCCTTACACTCAGAAGAAAGTCCGTAGCCAAAGAATCGGCCCGAGTCGCCTGTCCGACCAGAGACTCTTCGATTCGTCCAGCATCCACATCCTGGACCTCCTCGATGCCTTCGCGCATACTTCTCATGATGGTCCCTTCCGTTAGATCATTGCTCCTCTCAGGATTCTCCCTGGCTTTGTGTCTCTTCTTACTTGGATCCTCGTTCCTCGAGTCACCTCCTAGACGACCACTTGCCCCCTTCTCGGCTTCGAGAGTCTGGTTTTCCGGAAGTCCAACCCTCTTCAGTCTTCGACCAAGAATCTTTACGTTCTTCCGGTCCAGGGTAGTGACGACATTGTCAACTGTCAAGCCAAGATCATCTTCCGCGTGTTCCGAAGACGCCTCGTTCCGCTGTACGTTTCGTCGCGATGGCGACGACTGATGTTTCTTTGCTCCTAAAATTTTGATCTGATTCGATCCGCTCGCGGAACTCAACTTCGGCGCTGGTCTCTCGGTGCTGTTCGGCAGGATTCGCGAGACTTGATGATCCCTACCTCCAAGAATCTTAATCTGCGAACGATTCCTCGGGACAGTAATGTTTTCTTCTTGGACAGACGGTAAATTCAAGACTGACGCCAATTCGGAAAGTTTCTTCCTTACGTCAAATTCCTCGAGCGACTGCTGCTCCATCTGGACATATTCTTTTTCATCGGACACTCTGTACTCCGGAAGAAGCTCCTCGTTCCCGTCACCCTTGCCGATGCTGACATCTCGGCCGACGCTGTCGCTTGACCTTGAGACTGAAGACTGAACCCCGTGATCTCCAAAAATACTCTCCGTAGCAAAGGTACACTCTTGGCATGGATGATGATGATGCTGTTGCTGTTGCTGCTGCTGCTGATGGTGGTGGTGGTGGTGATGGTGGTGGTGGGGTTGCTCGTTCTGTTGCTGGTAAAGATGATGGTGGTGCTGGTGATAGCGAAGATGGTGGGCCCCTGCACCGCACGTACCTCCGGGTCCTCGTTCGACGGAGCAAACGACGTCGTTAAGGAGAACGCTACAAAGGATATTATACTCGCTCCACTGACCTTCCTTGTCGGCCTCGACGACGGAAACGCCGTCGACGTCCAGGCTGAGGTCTCGTGGCTCGAGCATAAGCTCGCCGATCTTCGAATGGGAGAGGAATGCAATTCCGTCAGTGAGCCGGTCCTCTATGTTGGTAGACCTGCTCTCAAGGACCCGTATATCCTTATTCTCGAGGATCTCGATTTCATCGACCTGGAGCGGCGAGGTCCTTGGCGGGGAGCCCGAATCGAGAAGCATGATCTGTTGCCCGACGTCACCGATAATCACCTGATCGGCGACCTCGCAACCGGAAACAGCAGTCGCAACCTCGGGTGTCGTGCGAATATCGAGGAAGCCTATGCTCTCTGCGTCCTTCCCGTCGAGAATGGTCATGTCGTGAGAATTCTGAGCCATCAAGTCTCGTGCCTCGCTGTTGCTCATAACTTCGTAACGTCCGTCCTCCGTCGCCCGGACGAACTGGATCCCACCCTGAGCAGCCAGCTCGAGCAACTCGTTGTCACAGTCTCCCGGGTCTTCCGGTTCTTCGGCTTCTTCCGGTCCTCCCGGTAAGACCGACAGCACCGACGACACTTCCTCAGGCCCGCCTGACGTAATCGCCGACCTCTCCTTCTGTACATCCTTATTATCTTTCTCTCTCGATTTCATTCTAAACCTTCTCTTTGACCCGGTGACCCCTTTCCCTCTGACCCTGTCCAGTTCGATTTGCTCCAGTCCAGCGACCTGGGTCCTGACGTCCCCGACTCGCGTTGCCTCGCTGTACGTGAGATGCGCCTCCATCGGCTCGGTAATCAGAGCACCGGCGCCACATTCGACGTATCCATCTATTGTGAAAAGGTGGTGCACGGGTGTCGTGTACCACTGGATCAGCAAGAAGGTGGGATAAAACGGGATAAAACGGAAGACCTACCTTTCTCCAGGTCCAGGCCGCTGGTAGGTGCTTCGACGAAGAAGCTCAGTTTCCCGTTGGCATCGATGCTCTGAGTGATGGTCGCTACCACGGGTACCTTAATTTGAACAGCCTTTAAGCCGTCCAGGTCGCTCAGATTGAGACTAGAGTCGAGGGTGATTTTGCCAGCGAGTCGGAGATCCTCAGCGGTAGCCGCCGTGAGAACCTACCAAATGCCGACGGAGAAAGAGACAGAGTTAAAGTGACGATAACGAAGAGAGAGAGAGAGAGAGAGAGAGAGAGAGAAAAAGAGAGAGAGAGAGAGAGATAGGGAAGGAAGAGAGGAATAGGCGAGGTTATAATGGAGGCTATCACGTGTTTGTCGGTGCCACTGGGCGAGACTTTAACGAGGACGGGAATGCCCTTGAGTGGCTTGAACAGTGCGAACGGCGTCTGACCCTGAAGAAGAGCACTCTCCATGGCTTTAGTTGAAATCCTCCCGATCACAGTGTTCTCCAGCATCCCTTGGACTTCGTCCTCTCCTCCGGTGTACTCGAACTACGCAGACGGCCAAGAAAGATTAAAAAGCCGATCTGCGGACTCAAGATCGATTGACCTCGGGAGCGAATACCCACCATGCTGAGGTCGTTGCTCCCATCCCTCGTACGATTAATCGATCTCTTATCGATCCCCAATCCTTTACCGTTACCATCGGCAGCGCCACCTTCGCCTTCGCCGCTGCTTCCGCTACTCGCATGCAAGATCTTCAGGTTGCTCCTGTGGAGAGAAGAAAGGACTCGCGTCGCAGATCAGCCGAAAGAGAGGAAACCCCAAAGGAAACCGAGGACGCACCCTTGGTTGATATTGGCCGCAGCCACTGATTGCACCGATTGCAGACCACCAGGTTGACGGTACTTGATCCCGTGCTTGTACTCCTCGTGCGATCGCAGGGAGAACCTCCGTGGAAATTCCTTGCCACATATGCCGCAGGCGTACTGCATCTTTTCGGCGTGAGCGTGTGCCTTGACCTTGTGGCAGACGAGATTCGACATCTGGTTGAAGCCTTTTCCGCACAGTTCGCACTTGTACGGTCGCTCGTTGGTGTGCGTGAACACGTGGTTCCTGAGGTTGCCTGCAGCATTTAATGCGTCGAGCGAAAGAGTGAAATTTTGAAAATCGCTCGCAATCGAGATATGGGAAGCGTCGATTACCTTTTTGATGAAATCCTTTGCCGCACAGGTGACATTTGTGCGGTTTGTGCTCCGAGTGAGTTTTACGGTGGGAGATCAGCGTCGATACTCTACAACGGGAGGCCGTCGCGACCACGTCGTGTGACGGAGGATTAGACGAAAAGAGGGAAAGAGGAAAAGAGGAAAAGAGGGAAGGACACAGTGGAATCCTGGCTGACGTCGCCAAAGGTACTAACCTGTTGAAAGTCTTCTTGCAAAATTCGCAAACGTAGGGTCTGGCATCGCTATGAATGGCCTTGTGCTGGCTAAGCGTCGACAACTGCCGGAAGGCTTTGCCGCAAGCGTCGCACTTGAAGTTTCTCTCGTCTGTGTGGGTCGGCAAGTGTCTCATCAGGGTGTACTGGTGTCGGAACTCCTTCGAACCTGGTGGCGTATTACGATCGTACCACGATGTATCACTCTAAATTGAGGCGTGTCACTGGATTTCACGCCGCTCTACGTCACTACGTCACTCCTCATCTCACTCACAAATACCGCACTCCCAAATCTTCAGAGTCTTTCCCTCCCGCTTTAGATACTTGACAAAGTGAAGCCTGGATCGAGGATCGTCCTTGTCGATCAGCCGAGTCGCCGTCGCGGATGTCGACGTTGACGGCAACGTCGTCGGCGCTGTCAGCTGCAATGACGAGGAGAGGGACGCGAGGGAGGAAGAAGCCACCGAAGGTGCCAGACTCGAGAGGGTAACGGTGCTGACGACGTTGCTGCCGTTGTCGTTGCTGCCGCCGATCCCAGCAACGAGTCCTGAAGTCTGAACTGCCGTGGGCAGCGGAGCAGGATGAGAGTAGACCACCACAGAGTTCTCCTCGGACACGTTGGAAGCCTCGTCCAGGATCTGCAATGAATAATCACGTTGTTCTCAATTTGTCTATCAGGTGCTACTTCCGGTGCGAGAGGAAAGCCAAAAATTCGAAGGAAATCGAACGTGAATGGTGGTGGTGGTGGTGATGGTTGTGGTTGTGGTGGTTGTGGTGGTTGTGGTGGTTGTGGTGGTTGTGGTGATTGTGGTGGTTGTGGTGTTACCTTGTACTTTATGGAATCTTTCGGAAGGAGTTTGCTCCCTGTACCGTCGAAGCTGATCACCTCGGAATCGATGGCTGCCTCGAGATCCATGCAGTCTGCCTCGAAGACGAGACCTGTTGGTCCAGTGCTGAGGGTCGTCAGACTCGCCGGAAATCTGGAGTTCGTCATCCGATCGATTCGTTCTGGAAGGCGAATCGCGTCATTGCTGCCGGCTTCCACGTCGGTCCTCGTTTCCCCGCCGACCGTCTCCTCCTTGACATAGACTTCGTAGACACTGCTCTCGGAATGGAGGAAAGGACTCATTGACATTCCAGTGAGCGCCCTGCGAATCTCCTCACTTACCTCTGCGACTTACCTTATCACCTCCTCCTGAATCGGCCTAGTAAATTGCACCTGACCATCCTCGTATTGCGCTTCCCCTGCACACAGATCGAATCGCGTAAATGAGTGAGTGCGTGCACGTGTGCGTGAGTGCGTCGGTACGTCAGTGCGTCCATGTGCCCGATACGTCTTCCTCGAAGCATCGACGCCAAGTAAGAAAGCTTCTCAAAAAAGTATCAATCGCGTGCTGCTTGGAACGTCGCAAGATCCTCTGATCTTGAAACTCCGATAATGGATAAGGGGCTTACTTACCTCGAACGTCACATTATCCAGAATCGATTTAAACAAAACTCGAGGACAGTGCGCGAACAAGCCGGCAAGGGAACGAGACAGCTCTCGGATTTTTCTCCCGATCGAATAAATAAACGAAAACCGCCATATTCAGAGTTCATTTTACGAAATAAGAGAGGGAATCGAAAGCTGGATGTCGTGTGTCGCGTTTGCTCCGCGGAAGTATATTTTTAAGTTCTTTCTCGCAAGAGGACTTACAGTTGTAGCTTTGAAGTAAGTTATTCTGGGACATTCTGTCTCGGCTCCTCGTACAAATTAATTGTCTCCGTATGGCACCAATCGACACTGCAACCTCTCGCGTTCGATCGAGACGATCGCTCGCGGATCGCCAGTGGCGACACTCCGATAGCAACGAGCCAACTTTTACGACGCTGCACGGCAATCAGTACCGTCCACACGATTCTCGGGCCCGGGGGCTTCTCGTTTTACTTTTTTCGAGCGCGGGGCGCTTTCGGCGGCTAATGGCGCGTGAGTAGTGAAAACCACGTGCAGCAGCACCAACGGGGCTCTGGATCGACAGCCAAAAGTCAGAATAGAAGAAACGCGAAGAAACTGGAGCGACGAATGCATACAATGTTGCACGCGTGCATCGAACGAGCCAATTCAGTGATGCTACCTCATTCCCCTTCATTCTCCTCTCTTCTCTTACCATTCTCCTTCGCATTCCTGGCTTCTCTTGATAAAGAAATAAAAATCTATATGGCGTATTTCCCGTCAATACGTAGAAGACGGCTGACTCGTTCCAGTGTGACCAATCGAAGGAGCATGAATTTTCCTGGTTAGTAAAGAGCTGCTCGCATTGTTCTCTCCGATATCTGCTGGTAATTCCAAAGTGCAAAATGAATGAAAAAAATTACTATGAGCTTCTTGGTCCTCGCCGAGTCACCTCATCACGGGCACCTGAAGAGCTCGAAGATACGAATACGAATCGAACAAGAGAGACGCCGTCTGCGAGGCAGTCGCGACGGAGGATGAAGGAGGATACGGAAAGATGCTGGGAAATGGTGGGAGTTTGGAAGAGGCTCGATACGGAGTTCCTCCTCCCTTGGTCTCTGTGCTACTGTGGCGCATTCTCTTGCCGAGAGACTAAGAGGAGCGAGATTGGGAAAGGATGGAAGGGCGACAATTTGATTTTCCCAGGCAGATAAAGAAAGCTTTCTCCCTCATTATTGGTTGCTACGAACCTTCTTCCTGTATCCCCGTTTCAACCCTCAAGCCTGAGCCCTCAGTGATATTTCCCAAGGCCTCCCCTCGAGAGGTCGTGCTTCCTCCAGGCTGAAACTCCAATAGATTTGGCCTTTCAGGCTCCAGTTTCAACTCTCTCCTTCTCACGGATCCGTAACTCGTTTATTCGCTGTGCGTGGATATTAGCAGCGCGCGCTCATCATTACTTTCTCGAAGCTTCAAATTCACGGGGATTTCTTGTTCCTTAGATTCTGGTTCTAGTTGGCGACTGAGCTCCTCCCGATTCTGAGAGTCACGGTCCGAGAACACGGACTCTGGAAGACGTCCCAAAACCCCTTTAGTCCTTTGGCTTCTTCTCTCTTCTCGTAACGTGGAAAGCAGGCGTGGCAGAGAGAGAGAGAGAGAGAGAGAGAGAGAGAGAGAGAGAGAGAGAGAGAGAGACTCTTCATCCCGACGAAAGAGATTTTCGAGTTTGCTTAGCCACCTGATCCTACCTCGATCTGACTCGACCAGCATCACACTATTTATTTACTCGTGGACCACCGTCGAGACTCCTGCGGGACGGGTCTTTCGTGGCAAACTACCGAAAAATTTAATTTTGTAACCGAATTATTTATATCGGCTCATGCTCAATTATCTTTTGATTTGCAATTCGTCAGGACGTTCCGTCCTCCTCGAAGAGACGGCATCGAATCTTCTATTAACGAGGAGCTAAGGAAAGGAAAGAAATAGAAAAAGCCTGGGGTCTGAGCCTGGAGAAAGAGACTCTGTAGATGTGTACTATGCTGGCTGTATCTCAAGACGTAGCTAGGCCAACCTAACCTATTTTCCGAAACACCATCGTACTTCATATCTTGGAGCATCTATGCCTCGAAGACTATACGTGTGGCCGGATGGGGGCCTACGTCACAGGCGGGGTGCCGAAGGTGCTCGCTGGAAAACAAAAGCGTAACTCGATAAAAGCGTCATCTCCCGTCAGAAACTCCGAGCGACAAGATGTCTGGAAGTCTAAGTCTATACCAGGAGAGACGGACGGGCGCGAGTAGTGGTAAAAGAGCAGAGAGAGAGAGAGAGAGAGAAGACGTCTCGCGAAGGAACATCCTTCGGGCAGCCTTCAACTCGGGCCAACTGTCCAACTGTCCAAGAGACCATTTTCCTCCCCGACTCGCGAGACTCGTCGAATAATATCAAGGGATAAAAGCGTGAAGCATCCTAATCGGAAAAGGCTTGGAAATACTTTGGATGACGCGAATCATTTTCGCTTTGCATTTCTTAGTTTCCTCGGTTTTCTCGGGTTTCTCCTATTTTTCGATAGGGACGTCTGCGACGCTCACGGCGAGCGCGAAGCTGTGCTTTTTTCGGGATTACCGATTGACGGAGTGAATGTCGCGGTGAACCCGATAAGCGTCGACTCGAACGAGCCCAAATCTCTCCAAGAGGAAGTTTCCCCATTAAGAAAATGAAATTTGCAATTCGAATCCCACTCGGCTTTCTTTATTTCGATTGGCGTTTATTCGACTTCTTTCTAATCGGGATTGAGACACGTAGAAAAAGGCGAAGATCCTCCTTTTCGCTTTCTGGCTTTCTGGCTTTCTGGCTTTCCGGGTTTCCGGCTTTCGGGCTTTCCGCTTCCTCACTCTCCTTTACTCTCTTTCACTCTCTCTCTCTCTCTCTCTCTCTCTCTCCCTTTGAAATACCGATTGCTCGCTGCCCGTTCACAGCCGCAGCCACAGAGCCATGTTTTATGTATGGTGAAGTCGAACTCTGCCCAGTCATTCCCCGGGTTGGGCTGGCAAAGCACTTTGCTTCTCGTAAATCAAAAAATCTTCGTATCCTCCTCGTATTTCTAGTATCCACTATATCATTCCTTATCATTCACTATCATTCTCTATCCATCCAAGACACTCCCAAGACGCTCCTCCTTTCGGTTAAATCGGCCCGCACTTCTCTCCCGAGTATCTCTACTTCCATCAAGGGCCATTCTACTTGCTTCTTTTTGATACATTGCTCTCCGATAAGAATCGCGAACGTCAGCCGCCGAAAACAAGCTCAGGTCAATCGGGTCAGATACTTCGAAGAAGCCCTAGTCCAGCTTCTCGCGTCTTGGCATCCGTGTCCGAAGCTTCGAGGAAATGCCGAAGAGGAGCGCCGGAACGCAAGGGACCCGAAGAGGACCTTCCTCCTCAAAGGACGAGTGTCTCCGAGAGCGAAGCGGCGAACGGGAAGGTGGAAGGTGGAAGGTGGAAGGTGGAAGGTGGATCAGGAGAAATAGGTGGAGGAAGGAACTCACTTGACGCGACGTCGTAATTCTTTCGTCGAATTCGATGGAAGAAAAAGTTTCGGGCAGCCGGAGCAATCTCGTGTCTCGTCGGCGTAACAGTCGTAGCTGTGGCCGTAGCTGTAACGGTTGCAGTAAAGGTATAGGGTGGCGTAAATTGTTAAGGCGAGCCTCTCCTAGTTATAAATTAGGAAGGAGGCAATCTTGCCGGGTTGGCTCTTTTCCCTCTTCTCTTCCTATTCTTCCTCTTCTCTTCTTTCCTGCTCCTCTCTCCTCTCCCCTTTTCCCTTTAGCCCTCCCGTGTCCTCTAGCCCTCTCGCCATCTCGCCATCTCGGGTTTAGCACTGCCCATAAAAAAAGTCTAACAACCAAGGAAGATTACCCCGAAACGTACGGTCCCGTCTCTCGCGGTATCTCTCGCGGTATACTCTATACGCGGAACCGACTCCTACAACCGGATACGGATGGGTACGACCGACATTCTCCAGGCTCCAAGCAGCATCACTGGAAAGGACAACGACAATGACGACGACGATCGCCTCTCTTTTTCTTTTAAGGTTGATTAACGGAGCGGCGCTCCGGTGATTTCGCGGACTCGTCTCCCTTAAGCCTACAGTCGTCCACTGAACAGACTGGAAGATTCCTTTATCACCTAATCGATTGTCCACCTTCTATTTTCTAATTCTTAATATTATATATTTGAACGAGCGTATCAAATTCCGAAATCCGTCGGATTTTCCATTTTTTGGCTTTCTTATCGTGTGCAAATATTTATTTTAGAGTTGAAAAAAAATGACGATCGTAAGGAGAGATTGAGAAACGTTATAAAGCTGGATGTAAGACTTAATCGTTGATGCTGTCTAAGAGTTCGAGTATCCGTCAAAACGATTAAAGATCTTTTCTTTAGTGTCTTCTGTCTGTAAGCGTGACAGGCTTCTGCCAGGGAGGACTTAGTGCCTATATCTGTCGTGTATTCGATATCTCTGGTATATCGGACGGACTGCTGAGACAGTAGTGAATTTTTTCTAGTTGCCCGACAGCCTCCTGGGATTTTAGTCTCCTTCGTGAGTTCGGGTGCCTAGGAGAAAGTAAAATCGTAGAGACGTGCGTTGTTCGTTCCTGACGTCCCCCGATGCCTACGACGTCCTTGTCGTTCACGAGTATCGCGTTTCAATCCGTCGCTGTTGAAGTTGATGGAGGTGACAAAGGTGACAAAATAGAAGTGACAGAGGTGGCGGCGGCGGAAGTGTTGCCGAGGAAAATATCTCGCAAAGAACAGACGGTGGTTCGGAGGAAAGTGGAAAGGAGGATTAGATAGGGAGGAGTGGAGGCTGCCGACCGGCGAGGTCGAGAGCCCACTGGAAAGAGCCCTTTTTAATATCTCTAATATTTCCAGTCAATATTCCCCATTTATCCACGATCCATCACTTGGCTGACGTGAAACCGGACGCCGTGCCGCGCGCCCCTCAGCAACCCTTGAACCACTTTCATTCAATCCGATGCGAACTAGAGTTTCAGATTTCAGGTGGACGAAGTAAGCTGGAAAGTTGATAATGCAAAATGCAAAGTGCACAATGGAGACGTCATGATTTCTCAAGACGCTCGAAAGTTAGTCTGACCTCTCGGTTCTTACGGGCCGTCAAAGATCGGCCGGTCGAATGAGAAATCGGCAGTTTTAAAGTAATAATGAGTGGCTGCCCTTTGACTGGCTGCCTTATCGTCCGTGAGAATTTCACGGACACCCCGTAGCCACGTGGGATTTTCTTATTTCGTCTCTGTTGGCTCTGGTCTCTAATCTCTGACGGAGTCTCGCTATAGGTCCTAGAAGCTGTTAAAGGCACAGCGGTACGATCGTCGTAAAGCCGTAGCAGTAGCAGCCCATTTCCTGATACCGGTAATCGAAGCAAAGTGATTGGATATGGATTATAATGGCAGTTAGTCCTAATATGGGATTGATCAGCCTTCGGTCGCCGAGCCTCCCCGCCTATGGAAACAGTGCATCGATACTTGTCCATCCCTAAAAGTCTTCCGAAGCCCTTTAAATTAGCCTAATTTAATATCCATCGGAACGCGGGACGCGAACGTTGCGCGACGAGGGACGTTCAATCCGGCGCCTGGCGTCCGATTTACGACCACCCGCGAATGCACCGTTCTTCGTCTTAAGAAGTTGGCACTACCTAAACCTGTTTTTCCGCCTCTTCTGCTTTCCCGAGTAAAACAACCCGGTGACTCGGAGTGGAAGAATTATTTGGCACCTCGAGGTAAAGATTCCTTTTCATGGAATCGCCCGTTCGGCAATTGGATCGTTGGTGGTCGATAAGGTCTGCGGCGCTAACGACCTCAAACTTTCCATACTCCAATTAGACTGCACCGATCGAACTAGCCGACCAAGCTAGAGGGACGGGGTAAGAGACGGGCGATTCCTGGCTGCCCAATGGCTCGAAGGATAGTCGAGGGCTCGAGGGGTGCAACGGGTCGAAAGAACCATCGGATAAAAAAACCAATCGATTTTGACGGCATGAAACCGCAATTTGCTCGGGGTGCGGTGGTTGCGACGAGGACGAGGACGGGAACGGTGCTGGGTTCTTGTTTTAATCTAGACGTTGGACTCCGCCTTCTCGAGAAGGAAACCGAGGAGCTGGAAGAAGCTGAAAGAAGCCGGAAGAAGCGGAACACGCTGAGCACGCCAAACAGGCTAAACACGACGGCGGAGCCTGCGTCAGGAAGAGAATGAGAAACGGCCGGAGAAGGAGGTGGAAGAGGATCCGAGTTGCCAGGAGATAGCGTCGTAATCAGGGCTGCTTTTTGTGGATCCTCGTCGGTAAAACAGGCTCAATCAACCCCAACCAAGGGGTGGCCGCGAACCATAACACCTCAATCCTCTAATGCCACTCGAACCTGTCTTACCGGCTGCGATTAAGCGACGATGCCCCTGGGTCGGTCTTATCTGATGATTTTTTAGGGTTTTGCGCTCAAATTGGTCGGAATGCGTCGAATTAAAAAGGACAGGCCAACCCCTGGGATTAAAGGCCTCGTTTAAGACAGGCTTCAATGGGCTTGATGGAATCTCGCTTCTGGCCATCCAACACACACACACACGCACTCATAGTCAGCCATTTAATGAATGATCGACTTTCGAATCGAACCTTCGGCTTCTCTTTCCTTCTTCCTTACCTGGAGCTTTTCGTACGACCCCCCCCCCTCCCCTTTCGTCTCGTATCATCCAACCATTACCCCTTGCCACCCCCCCCCCGTCCCCCAAAGACTCCAGAGAGAATCGAGGCAATTCGAATCGAGGTCCGAGGTTTGTGTGTCTAGCGCTCCAACTTCCGGCTCGATGCCTCGTTAGATCTCGGAATTAATTCTGCTCGTTGAATTTTAGCAGAGGCTACGCCGAGGCGATTGCACCCTGCCCACCACCCACCACCACCCACCACCTCCCACCTCCCGCTGCCCACTTTGCATTGTTTCACCCCAACAGTTTCGACGGTGTCGATCGACAAGTGCTGCCGGTAGCAGCGTCGATCCTAGGAATAAGCGTCGACGAGTCTAGCAAAGCGGCTGACCGGATCCGACGGAGTTAATGGGCCGTGTGGAAGCTCAGGCAACAAATTGAGAGAAAGGAAAGGTGGAAGAGACACACGGTTTATTGAAGAGAACGTTTGACACTTAAATCCGACGTTAAATAAAAGTGGCTCTGGCTCGACGCTTCGGCTTTATGCCGCAGAAACTTGAACCTTGAACCCCGCTACCCGGTACCCGATAGCCGCTATACTTCATACGTAGGTATAGCCTGCTCGCTCGCACTTAACTTTCTACGAGCCAATCAAGCGACTAAATCATTCAGCAATACGAACGCTCTTAGCGCCATTGCGGCTCTTACTTATTTATTTACTTAGTTATTCGGCCATCAAATAATCCATCTATCGAGGAAGTAACGCCGATTCTGAATAGCCGAATTTGCGAGGAAAGGCAAGGGGTGAGCCGAGTTTACGGGGTCCCGAGGAACTCGGAGGTTTATCATAAGCAGAGGGAATTCCTCATCCGGGAGTCTCGCATCCATCTTGACTTATCGGATCGATTTTACTTGCTCGCAGGGTGCTAGATTAATTAATGCACTGCGCTTCGCGGTCCTTGAAAAATCAATGCAGAGCGAGAGGGGAAGCGCGACTCGGGGGGAGGCAAGCAGGAGAGATTGGTGAGTTTACCGAATTCATTATCATTCAATTAATGTCATGCATATTCACATCGTGACGTCTCAGTTGGAATGGAGTTCTGCAAAACCTAAATACTAGCTCGCGTTCGTTCTTGAAGACGTTGGAACAGTCGGACGCTCGAGATTGCCGTCCCGACGCCGGACGTCGGACAGAGGGGAAAGAATCTGTCACCGGGACGAATGAACGAAGGCAGGGAAATTGTTATCGGGAAGCTGACACGGCAGACGGGAGAGGAAGGACGACGCGGTGGAAAATCTTTCGTTGCTTGGATTCGGACCATACTTCCCAAGTAGTAAAACCGAGTTTATGCGAAGCGCTACATACCGTTTTTACGAGCGTAACGCGCCTAAATCAAACTTACTGCCAACCCCTTTGTGGGGGGGTCAAAAGGCGCGAGGAAACCGACGCCGCCGTCGCCGTCCCTCCCTCGGCTCTCCGCGACGCCAAACCCAACTACACATAAACTTTCTATATTTGAGGCCGATTTTTATAGTCTTCACCATTCCGGGAAGCCATGCAGACCTCAGACCTCCGACCTCCGACCTCCTTTCATTTCGAGCAACTTTTACATCCATCCCAATCCAGTTCCCTGTAGCCTGTCGCTCCTTACCCTCGCCTCCCCCCTTATCCTTCCTCTGAGTAGTTCTGGCCATTAGGCTTCTGCTCAGCCTGACTCCTCTTCGTCACTGGAGCCATCGTGATCCTGAGCTCTAACCTTCGTCCTGGAGTCTCTTTGATTTTGAACTCGAAGATCTTTCGCGTAGAAAGATCGAATTCGATCGACTTATATCGGATGCTGCTTTCTAAGATTTTAGTAGAGATTTTCTTTGATTCTCGAGCGAGTACGTACGATTCTTCACCAGAGGAGACAGATGGATTGAAGTGCGGAGCCTCTGTATTCAAGTACCATTTCGAATTGCGCGCCTCCTCGAGTTGATAGCGTCAGCTGCTACATACATCCACAACAGGATGTGGACAGTCCGTTTGCCGACTTGCCGACTTGCCGACAGATAAATAATATTGCTCGAAGCGACTCTCGGTGGCTTCTTTGATTCGCTAGCTGGCGCAGACCCGGGTGCCCCGTCTTCATCTCGACTTTCGGACTCTTCTTGGCTGCGTGTGGAGTCCGGATGGAAAAAAAGTCATGTTTCAATTTGGTGCCACGTGTAACTCGAATCCTCGAATGTAACCACGTAGCGGGATGCGACGTGTATTTAACTAGATTTTAACAGACTCGTGGGACACTGGGAAACGGTCGATCAATGTCGACAATTTCAGCGTGCCGGATAGAGCAGCGTCGCTCCTGTAAATGGTGCACGAAATGCTCGTCGAAAAAAAAGAATCCTGTGAAAAAGGAAATAAAGGTGAAAAATATCAGCGAACCATAGCCCATAGAGTAATAAATTTAGCGTTGTCACCGACGATAGCGAGGAGAAACTATTCGATAATTTGTCGATTTAAATTAAAAGAAAACTCCCACGTCTGTTCGATGAGCTGGCGAGCTCACGTTTCCAGCACTTAGCGGAGATCGCAAATTAATAAGCGGAACTGAGCGCGGGAGACGACAAGAGCGCCGTGTAACAGCGCATTAGCAATCCAAACGGCTGGATGGCTGGAAAGGTTGAATAGGCTTTGCTAGGTCATTTTCCGCTAAAAAGGTGAAACGAACGATCGCTATAATTCTGCTCGGATAAATCGCCGGCGGAGAGAAGGGATGATAAAGGGGCGATGAGGAGGCGGCAGTCGTGCCGATAGGGTCCTCCAAGAATGAGCGTCCTGGTCTCTGGGATCTCGGAACAGCGCAAACGAGGGACGGGAGAAATTGATAACAATTGACTGGTGAAAAAAACAGTGGCCAGGTCCAGGGAAAAATGTCCGACAGATAAAAAATATTGCTCGATAATGGAAGGGGTGTCGGTGTTGAATAGGGGTTGCTGATGGCGGATACTACGAGGATGGCCGATGGGAAGGAGGGACTGCCGCGAGAGGAGCGATTATCGGAAAATTCGTGATTGATAAAAATGTAACCAGTCGATCCAGTCGATCCAGTCGATCCAGGGGATCCAGGCGATCCAGGCGATCCGGACCGTTGTTAATCCGGATAACGCGTATCGAATACAGAGCCGTGGGGGCCGTCGGGGCCGTCGGAGCCGTCCAAGGGGTGCACACCCTCTCACCCTTAGTCGCGTTACTCGTCCTCGTTGTCGCCGTAGTGCTGATGCTGGTGCTGGTACTGCGTGTCGGTGTCCGCAGTACTGGTGGAGGTGCTGGTGGTGGTGGTGGAGGTGGTGGTGGAGGTGGCGGTGGAGGTGGTGGAGGTGATGGTGATGGTAGTGCTGCTAGTGAAATTGCCACGGGTGGCTTCGCCTCGAAGTGGGAGTGCCTCGTAAGAGATGGCAAGGCGCAACGTACAGCCCTGATAGAGGTTAGAGGCTCGTGTATTTTGTATATGGCTAAGATCGGCTGCAACCCGATACTACGTCTATTAGTCAATCTCGAATGAATATTTGATAGCAAGAGTTATAGCCTCGATCAACTTCGGCCCTACGCGTTACTGCTACGGGTCTCGGATATATTTTATGTGACGCACGGCGCACGCCATAGAGTATACCTAGAGTGACGCCATCCCACTTTCCCACTTTTCCACTTTCCCACTTTCCCTCAGGTCCGTCCTAATAGGCTGGCCAAGGTGTGCGCAGGGAGGAGCAGCCGTGTAGTCTACGCGTTCACCAGATTAACCCGTTATCCAGTTTTATCTCGGTCCAGTGGATGCTGCGCCAGAGCTCGGCTCTACTGTCGTCTTCAGGTAGAAACGAGAGAACGAGAGAACGAGAGAACGAAGGAAGCAGAAGGAAGGACGCGGGAAAGCAGGGAAGAGGAGACTTTCGAGAGACCTTGCAGCTTCCGAAGAGCAGAGTGAACGAGCTGCTTCTCGTTTGGCTGGACGAAGAGGGGCGAGCGGGGTTGGGCGGAGGGTCCAGAGGAAAATGAGAAACGCAATTTCTCCGTGTAATCTCCTCGGGACAGCGTGTATACGAGCGGAGCCTGCTGACCACTATAAAACCTTTTCTACTGAATTAACAACACCCTTCGCCCCCCGCACTCCTACCCTTCCCGCAGCCACCCTGCTGCGCAAAAACACACACGCGCGCACACCCGGATAAGGAATTTCCTTTCTTTTTCTTTCCCTTGCTCCAGAGACGCCTTCGTCCTTCTTCGGACTGGCACGCACTGGTGCATTGGCACACGTGCACATTTTCCGGAATTTCCCTTTTTTGTTTTTCCGTCAGTCCTTCCTCATTGGTACTTGGCACTTGCTGCTCGCTACTCAAAAAAAAAGAGTAGAGAATTGAGAACGAAGAAAATACAGTAGTGTGAGATACGCTTTCCCAGTGCACGTGCGTGCGTGTGTCTACGTGCAGGGCCGAGCCCGCCGCGGCTTTACTGCTTAGTGATTTGCACGTGATCCGCCTGGCAAGTCGACGCCGAATCCCCTGACTCTTAAGCGAGAACTCTCACTGTTTTCGAGAATCGAACCTGGAACCGCTTTATCGAGGATCCGAGTGAAACTCGATGGCTCCATTTCGAGATTATGTATTATATATAGGCAAGAGGGTAGCGATGAACTTGGACGCCAAGACGGAGGCACGTGTTACCGATGCTCCGTTTACGTTTCTCTAGGAGCGACAGCAACTTAGCACAGGATTTCGCCCCTACGATTTCAGGATCCCCCGATGCCTATTTACCCCTCCCCCCCCTTCCCCTACGATTATTTATTTTCCCAAAAATTCTTATTTTTTAGTTCTTCGTCCACGTGGGTTTCCTTCTTCTCGCTCTCGCGCCTCCGTTGGTCCATTTGCCCTCCAGGCAGCCTCCATTCGAGCAGGGAAGACCGCACGTCGAGATTGCGATATAACACAGGAAGTGACGGCGTAGGTCGAGTAAGAGTCCACAGCTGGAGCGCCTCGACGTCTCGACGTCTCGACGCAACGAAGCGGGATGTTTACGACGGTTACGAGGTTGAAGGTTCGCAACTGGCAGCTGGCAGTAAGTCTGAACTCTGGATGAGGTTTGGCGAGTCGGAAGATGCGGCGAATTCTCGTTGGGCGTCGTCGAATATCGTAGGAGCCTACATTGTAGGCTCGGCGAGCCACTTAATTGAGAAAACTCCCCGAGTTTCCTGGCTGTTGAGAAAAACACGGGCATCCCGGAGCATAGTCGCTAACAACAGAAGATTAATTGCTTTAATTTCCGAGACATGATTAATCATAATTAACAGCTGAGCGGGCCGCGAGTAGCTTCTGGAGGGGAGCAGCCGAACTCTAAGGCCGAATAGCTCGGCTAGAGCGAGCGCGAGAATAAGATGAAGGAAGAGAAGGAAGCAAAGGAGAAACGGGCCAAGAACCGGTCCAGATGAATAATATCCCAACAGGCGCAACGCGCGGCCGGCTTCCTCTTATAAAACAATGTTTTTCGCAAATTAAGAGATTGTAATAATGGCCTTAATGTGCTTCTCCCGCGGCGGCCCCCCCGAGCCTGAAATTACTTTGCCACTTTCCACTGTTATTTATTGTCTCCTCGTTACAGCCAAAGTTTCAACCAGCCGACCCCAATTGGCCCATTCGCGGATTCGGTGGCGCGCGACTGCTCGACGCCTGGCGTCGCTGGACGACGTCGCGCGTCGCCGATATTCAGACGATCGGAGCCAATCGGAGCCTTCGATTCGCTCGGGCCACCCGTCGTCGCGTCTGTCGATCGTCGGTTCCGGCACAAAGCGCCGAACACGAGCAGGGAGGGACGCTGGGCTAAAAGTATATTTGAGTGTCGGTGCACGAAGCCGTAATAACCAGCCGAAATCTTGAGCCGCGCCTAAGCCAACCCGACTTCAACATTATATGAACTCTTTAAGCTTCCGCGCGTCTGCGGGAGCCGTTCGATCGAAAAGTATTTCTCATTTGGCCTTTCAGCCGGTCTCAGGATTATGGGGACTATTTCCAATCTTCCCGACTCGACCCCTCATAGCGCCACATGTCCTCCGACGCGATCGGCTGCATTTCTTTTCGATTTTCTGGATGCCCGACTTGCAGAAGATCCTCGAGAGGATCGTGATCGGCAGAACCGATCTGCACCGATTCGATTTTCCGGGACGAACCTTGGAACCGATATACCGATACACGGACGATCCATGACGTCACTGGATTTCTGGTTGCCAAGCTGCAGCTATGCTCTTTACCTGGGCAGTCATGAAAAATCGGAAAATCGGTAATAAAGCTTGCAGAACAGCAACGGAGTAACGGATGCTGCTCGAATGTCAAGATCAAGCGGTCGAGTAGCTGCAGAAAAAAAATCTCTTAACCAAATCATCTAGAAAGAAAATAAAGAGGAGAAGACGAGCTCTGAGGGCTGTTGTGCCGAAGGAGAAGAGGGCTGGCAAGTAGGAGTTTGTGAAGAGAAAAGCTCGAGAGCTTGAAAGCTGGTGGGAGGGAGAAAGAGGGGGTTAGCAAAAAACCGTTCGAGCTGGATGAAAATAAAAGTTTCGTAAATTTGAGTGGTGGTTTAGCGATGCGGTTGCGTCTCCGAACCGCCAAAGCTGACCGCCGATAAAACCCATGCCTATAACCAAAGCAATTCTCACTTGGATCGATTCTAATTAAATAGAAATGCCAGGCTGTGCTCGTAGGCACCAGCGAAACCGCCAACGATACCTGCGCACCGCCTCGTTTCCCTTTGAAAATTTCAGTGGATGTGTAATCCCGAGTGCCAGGATTCATTCTAACTCGGCTCGGCGCGGCCCGTTCCCACCCGGCCCAGTTCACGGCCCAGTTCACGGCCCGGTTCGCGGCCCTTTCCACAAAGCTCTAGACACTCCAAACTCATCCCACTGGGCGATCGATCGTCTTTCATTACGATCGCATAGAAACTCCGCGCGTCCCCTAATAAATCTTGAAGCCGCGCTGCGCTACTCTCCGCCTTTACCGCAGCCTCCACCTCCACCACCTCCACCACCACCACCACCTCCACCTCAGGTGGCACTTTCTTCCTTCCTTCTTCGGTGAACTCAAACTCCATTGTCAAACGGCTCGAATTGCATTCGCCCGAGAGAACCGCACGGACCTCGAGGCGACGTGCTGCCGCCACGTGTTCCTCGTGCGAGACGACGTGCCTGTTCGCCGCCTGATCTTGGCCCTGGCTGGTATCGAATCGCTAGGACGTTCCTGGGTCACGTGGAAGACATTAAAAAGTCCAATTACGTGACAAGGAGAGGAGCGTTCGAGTAGCCACGAATGGAAGGTGCAACTCCGGCGACCCCGGACTGCGGGCACAGGACGATACCCAGGAGACACGACCACGACCTCCAAGCATTTCAAGCCGGAAGCTCAGCCAGGACACGACCTCGTATCTGAACTTCTATTAAATTAAAAGCTCTATTTAATTAAGCCGCCGGTGATAGGGGCCACAGGGGAGGTGGTGGGCGCCGGGACCTTCCAACAACAGGATAACAACTCATGTAACAAGCGGCTGCTCGATGTCAGATGAACAAGCCGGCATTGCAGGACGGATCTAAATTGCGATCGACATTAATTAAAATAACCGTTAGAGGGAGAAAATGCACGGGTTTCCGAGGAAATAAATAATTCATGAGATCGCGAGACGAGGGGTAAAAATACATATTTATTCGCCTAACGGGCGTGCATTTTTTTGCATAATGAATTTAGAGCGCGTTTCCGCACGCGCTGTTCCCACTTCTGTCCTCCTCGTTATCGTTCCTTCCCCTTTACTTCGCTGCAGTCTCTCTTTCCTTTCTTTACTTCCCTACCGACTAATCCTCTTCCTGTCCTTATCATTATCCGAGTGCAGATTCACTGGTTCCCAGTCGCCAGCGCACCCTCGCTGGCCACTCGTGTTAAAACCGTCTTCTTCTCCACTCGATTCTCGCAAATATTCGATTTATTTAGTCGATTAATAGGCGGTGTTCATACCTACCATTTAAAAACCGTGGTGCTCGTTTTTAACGTGAAATAATTGTTCGGTTTCTAAAAAATATATGTCAAGTTTTAACATAAAGAAATATGGATTTTTAAGTGTCTTTGCTGCAAAATCGTTTTTCAAGGATTACGCGAAATAAGTTGGAGAAATCGTAAAAAAAAATTGCAGAGTTCTGTAAAGTTCGAGATGAAAAAACAATTGATTGAAACTCTTAGACTACTCTAGGCTGTCTGGCTCGAGAAAGTGTTGTCCAATTTAAAAGGATTGTGCGAACCGCGTGTCACTTACAGATGATTTCGTGGAGAAAAAAGAAAGAATTTAAGATAGCGTAAGCGCCTAAAATCTTTTCACTTTATTCTTACAGCACAAATCCTCTGACTGAAGAGTCTCGGTTGCCACGAGTGACGACTCGGTCGGCTATGCAGTTTCTCGAATACGACTGCCGCCAACACGAGCAAAGCGGACGGTGGTGCCATCTCCGAAGAACCTCACGAATTGCCTAACGAGAAAATGGAAGAGAGGGAGAAAGAGATAAGAGATGCGACATACAGTGCTTGGAAGGTGCTGCCCCCTTAAACGGCAAGTACTTGAACTACGCGCTCTTAACGGGTACGAGCGGTAGACCCGTACCTGTCAGCGACGTCGATTTTCGTCACTTGTTCTATTAATATCTCTAACTGTTGAATCGTACAAAACCTCTTGATAATTTAACGAGGAGTGTTAATTAAACTTTCACATGGAGCTCGAAAACTTTTTACGGCATTTTTAAAAACAGAAAAGCAATAGTTCCGCGAAGTCTGAACAGCTGATCAACGATCGATTTCAAATAAAATAAAAGCACGAGTATGTTTAGTAAGACAAGACGAAGAAGACAGAAAGTTTATGCGTAGCCACACGACACTTTCTCTCTTTACAGTCAGCATAGTTAGACTTTTTCATTATTAACGCGTGTTACAGTTTGAAATGAGCTGCGCCTATGATATCTTGAAGAATCGAGTGAATTCGTGCGGAAAGAGCAAATGCTGAAGGACGAGGGAAGGAGAGAGAAACGTGAATCGTCAGCTACCAATGAGAAGGAGACTCGGTTCGCAGTGAAGGTTCACTCTGGTTCGCTCCCTGCCGACTCACTGCCTTTCTCTTTGCTTTGGCTTCGCCTCGAACTTTCGGATCAGTTTCTGAAGAAACGTCAGGCCACGAACCAGTGTAGAATGCCTTGAGGGAGAATCGCCGGGAACGTGCCAGTGTCTTTCCGCGACATAAAAAACGGGTGCGTCACCAACCCGAGGATCATCCCTGTGCGGCCGTTCAGGGATTTGTAATTTTTTTTTAAAGATCCGTACGATTCGAATGCCTCGTTACAGTCAGCCGCTACTCCGTTAGAGAAGCAAAAGTCCAGAGTCAAAAGCATGTTAAAACGTGATAGTTCCGAGCGTCAGTCATTCTTTCCCATCTTTCCCTTCTTTCCTGAAACGGAATCCGGATATAAGTGCCGCGGAGCGAATAAATTATTTGTTATTGCGCGAAGAAAACAGCATATCGAAGCCAAGTGCTGACAGCGTCGAGAGGCCCAGTGACCTGACACAGAAAACGAAAGATACGCTAGACGTCCTGCGGAGGAGACGCGGGAGGAGCCGATTAATACGGTAAAAGAATCTCCGAGCATTCGTCGCTTATCTTTTTCTCCTGGACGTCGGTGCCTTTCTTCTTTAATCGACCGAGCGAGAAAAGAAAGGCATCTCATGGCCAGCTGGATCTACTTTACATACTAAATGCGCAACTGTATCTGAATTTTTCACGGGCAGGATTCTCTCAGTTTCGAAGATTTTAAAATCAGCCCGTTGCGTCCCACTTCAGGACGTCCTTGCAAAAGATAACAAAAGTCGAGAAGAGTCCGACCAGGCGCAGTGCTAGATCGCAAACTGTAAGATCAACATCCGGTTCCGTGAAGCAAGGACATTGCGCAGAAATTAGACAGTGCAGGCCGAGTACCTGCCCTCCTTCCTTCCTTCCCTAATCTGTTTCTCTATTTCTTTCCCTCTTTCGTTTACAAGTCCCTTCGCTTCTTATTTCTTGCAAATCTCATATTCTGCACCAGGCTCTGCTCACGTGACTCGTACCTGTCAATCGATTAAGTCGATCAACTTTTCACAAGATCGATAAGTCGCTCATGAATATTCAGCGGTCCAGGTGAATCCCACGCGATTGAAAAAGGCCTCGAGGGCCAATCGGATCGCCAATCATTTAGAAATGTATAAAGGCATATGAGATTGCAGGATCGATTAGACTTCCCACTCATGATCGATCATCGACCTCAGTCCAGATAGTCACCTGGCGAACTTCTAATGCGATAGTCAATTTTGAACAGTGACTCTGTCCGAAAGCTGCCGCAGGCTTCTGGTCTCCTTCCTTATTAGCAAATGTCTAATCTCAAGCTGCAGCGGCTACTCTGGGCTGCTGGGACCAGCTGACGAGATGTCCCAGCATCAACATGTAGATCTGCGCAGACCTACAAGACACGTCTGTGAATATTTTATTCTTTCGATTCTTCCTGATGAAGTAGCGATTACGATGAACTCACTCATTTCCAGATTCGTTGGTACCGCCTATGCGAAATTCCGTCAGTTCTCTTATTGTTAGTTTGCTCTTCGCCTCAACCGTGTGAATCACGTTCGCGTGGGCTGCGCTTTTATGAAAAAGGCAAGATCCTCTTTGCCAGGCTGATTCTCGGGTGACGGACCTCTCGATTATTAGCGCGGTTTATTATCTCGGTGATGCGTCCAAGTCGTAAGTTAAAAAGATCTTGAAAATTCTGCCGCAGTGATGCTGCCCGCCTTGACGCTGCTCCTGCTGGGCTTGACCAGGGCGGCCACAGCTGGTTACGTCCCACCAGGACCAAAGTACAACTGCCCCAGGGAATCGAAATACATCTACCCCTGCAAGTGTCTTCGCTCTGACGACGTCGGCCTCTACGTCCATTGTGAAAATGCGAATCTGGCTAGTTTGAGTCTGGGCTTGATAAACCTGGGCCACCATGGCTCGCCGATCGAGGAACTCATCTTTTACAAGTGCAACATAGGTCAGTAGGTCATAGTTCATGATCCTGGTCGGGCAGGACCAATCGGCCGTCGGATTCGCATGTAAATAATTATTTGTCCCAAGCTCGATTCTACGGACCTGCACTCTACCCCTTGGAGGTTCGCGTCCTCAAGATCATCGATACTCCAATAAGACTGATCGAGGAGCACAGCTTCTTAGGGGTCAATCGGACTCTTCAGGAGCTTCACTTGCTGGGAAGCGAGCTGGAGAAGTTTCCCAGGGAGGCTCTTCGGATACTGGGAAATCTTACGGTCCTCGAGATAAACGGGCATCGCATAAGCGCGCTGCCCGGAAACAGCTTTGCCGAGAGCATGGCTGCTGCGAAGCTCGAGAGGCTCCAAATCAGCAACGGTAAGGTCAAGTCGATAACCCTAATTAAAGTTTGAGACCAAAAACGCTACGGATCATGTTTGCGCACTTCCGTCAGGATCGATATCATCACTTCCGGTAGAAGCGCTGACGCCTCTGAGGAAGCTTAAGATCCTCAGCCTTCATGGGAACAAAATCAAGGAGCTCAAGAGAAACCAGTTCAAAGGTCTCCGTGATACCGAGAGCCTCGATCTCTCTCACAACTTGATCGATAAGATCGATCCTTCTCACCTGGCCGACCTCACGAAAATGGGCTGGTGCAATTTGTCGCACAACGCGATCTCCGAATTGAAAAGGTACTTCACTCGATTAGATTCATCTCCAGCGTACAGCCTATCTGTTTTACTTGTAATACTAAATGCCTAATGCATCGCGCAATCTGCAGGGGTACCTTTGCCAGAAACTCCATACTGAAAGTCTTGAATTTGAGTCACAATAAAATACGACGACTGGACTCGAATACCTTCCGAGGAATGCGCTTTCTGCGGAGACTCTTCCTCAGCGACAATGAGATAAGCGACGTGGGCAGAGGAACTTTCGGATCGATAACGAAAATCGGTACGATCGATTTGGCACGTAACTTTATTAAACGGATCGACTACCAGATGTTCTATCAGCTCCAGTACGCCGAGGTACGTGGGATCTAAAAACTATCAAAAATTGAATGAGAAAATTTTCCTCTCAAAAAACAACGGAGACACAATCGTTCCCTTCAGCTTTTAGACGTATCCGAAAATGAAGTAACCGTCGTGGAGAAGCTCGCCTTCAAGGACCTCTTTCTGGCGAAGATCAATCTCTCGCACAACCAAATTTCGAAAATAGAACCAGGAGCTTTTGAAAATTGCGCCAACATCACGGTTCTCGATCTGAGCCACAACAAATTGGACAACATATCGAAACTGGCCTTCGACAGCGCGACTTACGCTACGGAATTCCAGCTGAGCTACAACATGCTCACTGCTCTGAATCAGGTCGGTCCGATCTACGATTGATCGATCGATCTTCCATAGAGGATCCTTAGATTAATTTATATCATTTAAATGCAATTCAGGTACCGCTGCAGAACATGACCGGCCTGAAAATGCTGAATGTCTCGCACAACAATCTCCACACGGTGCCAAGGCAAACCTTCCCGAAGCTCTACGAGCTTCACACGATTGATCTCTCCTACAACAATATATCGGAGATCTACAACGCGGTATTCCAGAGTCTCTTCAGCCTCCGCTTCCTGAATCTCTCGCAGAATTCTCTCGAGAAGATAAAGCCCTCGACCTTTGGACCTCTACCGACGCTCCTCGAACTGGACATGAGCCACAATCGGCTGGTCGACGTGTCGCACGGAAGCCTGACGCGACTGGCCAGCTGCAGGACCCTCTTCGTCAATGGGAACTACTTGACAAAGATATTCCAGCTACCGATCTCCCTGGGTCATCTCGATCTCTCGGACAATGCCCTGGAGGAGATACCGACAGAGGACGTCTGGCCGTCGATGAACGCACTTCTCTGGCTGGACCTGTCGAATAACAGACTGGCCGACAATCTTAAGCACGGAAGCTTTTCCAATCTTCTGACGCTGAGGAGACTCGACCTGAGGAGCAACAACATCACGCAGCCACCCTGGGCCGCCCTGAGCACCCTGAACAGCCTCCAGTATCTCAGCTTGGAGGACAATCAATTGACTGCGCTGGAGAAAGCCGCGTTCGGCCATCTTCCTATTGTCTTCGAATTGAATCTGGCGAACAATCGCATTCGAGACGTGAGCTTGCGCGCGTTCGAGGGTCTCCTGCAGCTGCTGACATTGAACCTGACGGGCAATCAGATCAGCCACATTCCGAATGGCGCCTTCCAGGGCCTAGTTTCCCTGAGGACTCTCGATCTCTCTCACAACTCCCTGGAGAGGCTCGAGAATAAGACCCACGGGCTGCTCGACGACTGCCTCTCGCTCGAGAGGGTCAACCTCAGCCACAACCAGATATCGTTCATCAATCGGAAGACCTTTCCTAACGATCCATGGATCCCGTACAGACTCAGGGAAGTCGATCTATCCTACAACACCATGCCAGTTCTCACCTACGACATTACCATGGGAACGAAGAAGCTCGTCAGATTGAATCTCAGTCACAACAGTATCAACGAGATAAGAAAGTGTGAGTCAGAAAGACACGGGACCGATCAAAGATCCATTTGGACGGTTTTGGTTTTTGATGTTTATTGAAAAAAAAAAATCTCTTACAGATGTCATCGGTAACCTGACGTCCCTGGAAACGCTGGATCTCTCTTACAATGACCTCAGCGACCTTTCCGAAGAGGACGTCTTTGCGCCGCCGGCCAACCTCACGGATCTCTATCTCGCTCACAATCGACTGACCCAGCTGCCCTTGAGCAGGATCGTGCCAATGCCAAATCTAAGGATCATCGACGTCGAGGACAATACGCTTGAAAGTTTCGACGCGGATTTAATGAGCGTCATCGAAAACGGCACGGTACTCCGATACGCTGGTCCGTAAAGATCCTCTTCGAGTATTCCGATCGATAAATCGATCGATAGATCGCTCGATGATGAATACTGACAGATCATTTTCATCCCTCAGGCAACCCGCTCAACTGCGATTGCTCGGTAAGACCGCTAAGAAGATGGCTCAGCACTTTGATCCAAGTCCCAACCGAGTGGTCCAATTTAAAGTGCGCCAGTCCGAGTTACCTGGCTGGAAAACCAATAGCGGAGGTCAGCGAGGACTTGATGAGTTGCGTCCTGGAGAATTTCAATGACGATCCGAAATTCGAAATTACGCCGGACATTAAGTACCGCGACATCGAATAGTGAGTCGCGGATCGTTTCACTGGAAACTACAATATATATATATTTTTTCAGGGAATCTAACGAATGACTTTTGCTTTGCAGCGACGGCGATGACGATTCTTGGACGGTCACGTGGTACGTTACGTCAAGGGAGGATATCGGGGACTTTTACATAGTCGTAAGAGAACCTGGCGGGATCAAATCCGTCCTTGAAAAGGATGTGATTTACAGCGAAAGATCACTGAAGATTCCTAATCTCCCCGGGGACGCTTCAAAGTACGAGCTTTGCGTTCTTGCCAGGGACTCCGAGGGTAACGTCAAGCACTTTAGGAGTTCCCAGTGTCAAATGCTCAGGAAATCTTCGTTCAATTTGGCAAGCGAATTAAATTCCGGAATCTTAGCGACTCTCCTACCCGCCATTCTCTACGCTACGCAATTATGAAAATATGCGCGCGCACACACATATTTATTTGTAAATCCAATTTATGAAGAAAAAAAAAAACTAATCGCGATTACTTAACTTTAAAGAGGTGGCCGTTACGTACCTGAGTCAATAAATATACACTTAATGTACGCGAAGAATAAAAAAAATAATAGCCGCTAATTTCGAGTTGCTCTTCGATAAATGATCCGTGCTCGTGCGCGCGTCACGTCGATTCCTTTCTCCACGTCGAGCGCATTCTCCGGGCACCGTAAACAAAAGACTTTCTCAAAGGCATCTTCTCAGGGAAGTCGACGATTAACGGCAAATTATTTCACGATTGTACGCTTTTTAATTATAATCTCTGAAAAGGGGCTCTAACGAGTCTAGAATTATGAAACTCCTGGTTTCCTCCTTAGAGGGGAGCCAAAGGAAGATCTACGAGATTAGCATCCAATGAGTATAACAGCCATTGTCGCGCTGCTACGTGTCCTTGAACCGAGCGCTGCTCAGAGATTCAAAAAGAACAAATTTTTCAAATTTCCCACCGTCATACAAATTGAATAATTATCTATACAGTGCAAAGGTAACCCATTAGTTTCATATATCAAGCAAATCACAGGCTTCTTCCATCCCCATAATTGTGCTCAGAACCGGGACTGATCGTAGTCGAAGGGAATAGTGGCGGCCGGAATTGGGACTGCATAAAACAGTCCTGCGAAAGGAACCACGCAGGATCAGAGCTCCTTTGTCAAAAAATATTTGTCTCTCTTTGTTATCCCCCCTCACTCTCCCACTCTCCCACTCGCCCACTACTAAGAAGATGCGCCCACGCCAGGTTACCTATTAGCCAAGACCAGACGAGGCAGAGACGAAAGAGGAGGGAATGGCGGTGGCGACGAACGGCGTCGACTGGCTCTCACACTTTCCCATCTGTGCAGCTTTTGTCGGGAGTGGAGGCTCCGCAGAACATTCAAAGTGTGTTCTGGCTTGGGCCGCCTTGAGCCTCCTTGGGCCCCTCAGTCTCAGTCACTCTTCCCGCGAGTCAGTCTCTCTCGCGTTCTCGCTCGGAAACCATCTCTCCTCGTTGTAACCAGTGTCTCTCTTTTTTTTCTACCTTTCTTTCCGTCTCTCTCCCTCCTCTCTGTATATATATATTTCTGTCCCTCTCTCCCACTTTCCCGTCCCCTCTTCTTCTCAGCGACTCTCGTCCTCGATCTATCGTGCGTCCCTGCGTCGGTGCACCCGGACGCCCGTCCTTCAGTCCACCAGTGAAACTATCGGTTGTAGCTCGAGAGGAGTTCTCTCTCCCGGTGTGTGGTGTCAGCAGTGGCACGTGGAAATTCATTCTGTGCATCGATGAGACTCTAAAATAGAGAAACACGTTGTTTCACCTGGAATTCTATTTCGACGGACTCTGCGGCGATTGTAAGCTGCGCCAGGATGGGTGCCCGTAGCGATTTCTGCCGATTCTCAATATGGATATGCGTCATTGGTTTAGCAGCCGCGAACGTAAACGATAATGGTAAGCGAACGTGTAATTCCAGAGGACAGTCAATATTGTACAATAAGCAGAGAGAGGCGTCCGTAGCTGCTGCTAAAGATATTCGTATTGCCTCTGGCTGAAGGCTGATTTCGAATTCGCGGCAGGTTCCGGTGCCAGCGTCACGAGCCATTAATCCCAACGAGACACGCGAACCTGGAGAAACGTGCATGCCCGTTCAGTCGCGTTGCAATGCGCCCTTCGCGCTTTCTTCCCTTATGCGAACCAGGCGGGGCGGGACGATCAGGCCCCCCCGTCTTCATTCCTTCGGCAGACATTCCATCACAGGTTCGGCCCTGGATGGCTCTATTCGGTTTCATGAATCACCTTGTACGTATGCACCTCCTGTTTGCGAAGTCTCGAAAGCACGAAGAATACTGGAAGAAACTTAGGAAGATTTCAATCGGTCGGATGGTCGTTTCGCGTCCGCGAAAAAAAAAGTCCAGGATATTTTAGGTGAAAGGGAAATCGCGTTTTACTTCCTCGATCATTTTACGTGTCGGAATGAGAAGCGATAACTCGACGAGTAGTGGAAATAAGAGTCGGTTGTTGGAAGCGCCGATGCCATTGGGGTGCAAGAAACCGGTTGCCAATCTGCGCGAAGATTGGACTCCGCGAGAGATAATAAAACGAAACGAGACCAGGATCCTCTTCTTCTCTTCATCTCTCTAGGCTCGCTCATGCCTTATCCTTTTGTCCTCTTAGGCGAAACGATCAAATCAAAGAATCTTTAACTGGTCCAGACTCTCATCTTCAATTTAATTTTCTTGCAGTCCCAATCGATCCTGCCAACTTTTAATGGGATTCGAAATTGAAATAGCTGAGGACGATTTTGTGCCTTTTGTTGAACGGTTTGGACTTTCAGTGTTTCTCTGGCGACTCCTTTCGAGTCCATGACCTCTTCTAGTGACGCAGCATGAATGTGGTCTTGCAAAATCCGTGTGAGCTGCCCGGCCAAATATGGCCGACACCGGTCGAACCACTCGCGTGCGTAGAGACCAGAAGAGAAGCGACTGCGGGGGCCAACGCTGGCACGCAGCTCAAAGCGTCTACGTACGTGTCTCTGCGTCCCTCTGGGTGCAAAGAGTCAAAAGAGTGATTCACCGGGAAGGCAAATGATCGAGGTGAAGATCGATAGATCCTCCGGATGTCCTTGGCTCTACAGCAGATCTGCTCTTATCGCGAGTCTAAGACTCCGCGACTGGGAGGCTCCTGCTGCTTCTTCGTTTCAATCCACAGATAGAATATATTTTCCAGAGGATACTCTCGCTCTTATCTGATCTGCCTCTTAATTGTTTCCTCGACTCTGGCCTCCACGCGTGATACTCACGGAATACTCACTCCTTTTTCACTGATAGAAGTGGGAGACGATGAGCCACGAAGCTGTCGAGAATCAGAGAAATCGTGGAGGAGCTGCTGCGGAATCCGGGAATCTGCCAGAATTCCTCCCGATCCTCCCCCAGCCAGCCCGGTCGAAGACTAACGGTACCACCGTTCCCGGAACATACGCATAATTCGTGCGTTTCGCGCAATGATAACGATATCAGAGAATCCGCGCTAAATGATTATTTTAGGTAAATCAGGGAAACTTGGAGGTTTGGTTGTACGTTGTAAGCAGTAAAAATCGAGTGAGCAACCAAGGCGAATAATCGCATTGCACGTCGCTACGTAAGACGCGACTGCGAGACTCCGAATGGAGAGAAGGTGCACGACGCATATTTATAGATTCGACGAGACAGTAGATCGGCTCTTTTGCCATATGTGGAGGAGCGTGACGCGCGCACTCAGACAATTAATCCGTTGCAGAACTAGAGAGCAATTTGAGTTCCAGAGGAGACCAGAGGAGACCAGAGGAGACCAGAGGAGACACGTCCTCAGACTGGACTGGACTTGACCTCGATCGTGGAGTCGATGTTGCAGCAAAATCCTAAGGACACGAAGCTCTTTTGTTTTTGTAACGAACGAAAGAACGTCGAACGTCAATCGATCACTAGTTTCTTGATTCGACGGCACCGTTAGTATCTACATTCGATCTAACTTTTTTTATCTACGGTGACACGTGACTTGCATGGAGCGAACATTTTCTAGTCCGTTAGAACCAACAACCGCAATAAACTATTAGCAATGATAAAAAGTATCTGAAGATGGAGAATTCGAAGATTTATAAACATTGGGCTGACACCTGCGTCGGCCACTGCTCGCTGCTGCACCACGCGGCTTCAATTGGACGAACTTTAACGGACTTGGCAACTTTCACTGATCTTGGGACACGCGATGCGCTAACGCGAGACCACGAGGTGTCGACACTCGCAATAAGCTGAGCCCCGGAGGATTTTTAGAGGATTTGCTCGAGCAATTCGAATAACCCAGTGGAATATTAATCGGATAATATGTATGTATGGAAACAAAGGAAATCGTCTCCAGCCGGTGGAAAAGCTAGAAGAACAAGAAGAAGAGGAAGAAGAGGAAGTAGAGGAGGCTCCGTGAAACCATCTAATCACCTGTTTCAACATCCTGGGTAGACCAGCGGAAACGATAAGCCAGACAAAGGCCGCAAGCGCACTGTTCTCTCTCTTTCTCTCTCTCTCTCTCTCTCTTAGTCGACAGTCGTACGACAGCCTCCGTCGCGCAAAGAGTCTTTGTCTTCCGACTCTTTTTTCATTATAACTTTATAAGGCACACGAGGTAAAGAGACTCTGGCAATGTTGACGACGCAGTGAAAGCAGTCGGTAGCGAAAAGGGATATTCTCGGAATTTCTACTGGTTCCACGGGAGCTATTCTGCTCGGCAAAGAACGATGCAAAGAATGACGCTTGACATTCAGGAACCACTGACGCGATCTAGAGATCAAAGGATGAACGCGTTCAGTGTCATGGTCCCTCTGCAGGTGGGAACGCTTAAAGAACTTCCCAATAGAAAAAGCTGCCGCGCAGTCGACGCCTGGCGTCAGTCAGACTCACAATCAGAGGAACTGAACGGAACAACCAAACGTACGGAGGAAGAGCGGCGTCCCGTTCAGCTCCTCCGTTACTCATTATGGATTCAGGTCACGTGTCGACGTCGAGTCGGAATCAGACGCCTACACATGGCGCGCGTTATTCAGAAAATTTTCAAAAAAATTCACATGTACTCTGGAAGAAGCGCCCTTCTCCCGAACCGAAGCGAACCAGGTTCATCTTTGATGGACCGAGCAAGATTCTTGTCGTCCTCGCGTCTCTGGTCCAGGTCGACGGAATCCGGATCGAGGCGTCTTCGTGATCGAAGTGCAGCGGATCCCTAGGCCATTCCCAAGTGGGAGGAGCCTGACCTTCCACGTCTCCTGCTTTTTCCTTTTTCGGAGAAACGAAAGAAACGGAAATGTCTGGAGAGCTGGTTATGAATATTGAAGGTGGTTGTTTGGGTTTCAGGTGGGAGCAAAGTGCGATGCTCCGAGTCGACGATGGAGGTTGAGATCGCAAGGAGCAGCCCCGAGGCGAGGATATACCTGCAGCAGCTCAAGGATTACCCAGGTAGGAAGCGAAGGAGCAAAGCCGAATTAGGGCACAGTAGTTATACCCAGGACGGATGCGCCTAGCGCCTGATCCATCAGGAGCAATTCTTGCTCCGCGCAGGTGCGATAGGTCTAGGTCTGGCCTCTCGATCTACTTTCGATCCTCCGCACATGTGCACCAGGTTACCGTGCCACGAGCGATTAGCTCTTTTTACCTGCGCGCTCCCAGGCCTATTCCTCGGGCACGTCGCCCGTCCTTCCTCGCGATCCGACGACGTCCTTAAGGAGAACCGGATTTCTTATGCTCGCAGATGAAGCCTGCAAGCCAAGACTCACCGACACCGTCGCTACCTTCGCCCTGTCGCTCCTTGAACAGGATATGCCGCGTTGCGGCCTTACGCGTGTTCTCAACAAAGTCACGGTAAGATCGTCAGATGATCGTTTATCAAAAACTAAAGGATATCGGACCTCCTGACAACCGGACTGGTATACGTAGGGTCAGAAGGTCTTTTATCACCGGGTCGTAATGGAGGAGCCGGCTGATTCGAGCAAGCACACCTTCACCGTGACCTGTGTCATCACGGAAGTCCTAGTCCAGCCAGGAATCTCAAAGACGACCAATCACACGGCCGTAAGGCGGAGTGTCTTTCCGGCAGAGTTTCAGGAACCCGAGTAAGTTGCTGCTGCCTCTCTGTCTCTTTTTCACTAGTTACGCAATAGACAAAAAATAATAAGTATCGTCCACACGCTCAATAAACTAGCGCAAAGTCGACGCGAAGTAAACGTCGCTACGATCCGTTTGATTTCTTCGAGATGTGAATATTTCTTCTCTCCGCGTTCTTTGAGCTTCTTATACCGGCGTCCATTGGAAACGCAGCTGCTGGGTTGTTCGCCGACTGATAATTATTAACCGAACGATATGATTCAGCGTGATCGAGATCCTCGATGAGTGTCAAGGAAACGCTCCGGTGCCGACACTGGGAGTTGGCGTAAGACAAGGCGAAACTCTGGTCACCGGTGAGCTGAACGTAAGTCCTGGGACCCCTTTGCAAATGGAGATCTTCCTAGACAGAGTATCGGCGCCGATCTACGGACTCCTTGTCACCTACATGCAGGTTACCGACACAAAAACGCAGGAGGAAACGATAATCTTCAATGGGTAACAATGGGCGGCGCCATTTTCAATTAAATTTACGAAATTCTCACGTTAATTCTTATCCTTCTCTTTTAGCTGCTCCGTCGATCCGTATCTCTTCGAGAACTTCAATACCGTCGACGGGGACTTCCTCACCGCCAAGTTTCGCGCATTCAAGTTCCCCGAAAGCACCTACGTCCAGTTTCGCGGCATCGTCAACGTTTGCCTCGACAAATGCCAGGGCGTGAGCTACCATTTCTTTTGGACTCCTTTCTCCTTTCTACTTTCTCCCGTAATTTGTCACATTGCTTGTCCTACAGATCGAATGCAGGAACGGGCAGGTGGGATACGGCCGCAAGCGACGTGCCGTCCCGTTTGCTGCTGGTGAGAAGAACAAAGTCTTCGAGGTGACCATGTCGACGTTCATCAAGATGGACTTCAAGGATGACGGAAAGATGGATCAATGTAAGAAATCGGAGATCGGCGAATCGAGTGGAGGCGCCTTAAGATCGCTAATGACTCGTTTACCTGTTTCAGCTCTCTCGGAATTCATCCGCAGGGGCGAAAACGCGTCGCACGAAAGACCCGTGATGGCCGAGCAAATCAAGGAACACTTTGAGTACAAGGTAGTTGAAACTGATAGGAACGCTACCAGCGGGACGACGTTCGCTGCTCCCCTCAGCATCCTCTTCCTCGTCCTCCACGTCCATCTTTAACACTTTTCACGCGACAAGCAGTTCCGCGTCTTATCCCGAAGCTGTAACAATGCATTTGGCATGTCGCTCGCGCAAATCTCGTGTCTCACGGCTAAAGGAAGAAACGAACGAAGAGGATGGATTTAGTTAGAATCTTAAACGAGTCATGTGATACTAAACTGTACAATATTTTCTAGCGAGTAAACGATATGAAACATTGAAAGCTCGAGAGGAAGCATCTGGCTTAACAAGAATCTAAAAGAACGCTCGGCCTGATAACCAACCAAGTAATCTCAATGGGTTACGCGATTTCTCCGCTCAGCGACCGCCATCATTTTCTCACGAACTCTTAGCCGCTTTTTCATTATTTTGCTTCGCGACATTTTCGGATACAAGAAAATTGGCCTTTGCGAGCGGAGACTGTCGAGGAGGTTAGTCTTACGATTATGTACCTACTTTTATATAGGGCACTTCACATTAATTTTAGTGCGATACCTAACGCGATTAGCCCTTAACCCCAATAACATCGATTAACGCATTCGCGTAAAATAACTGGAAGAATGTGCAAAATTTTGTTGAAAAAAAAATAAATTTACTACTTCAAATGCTGATTTGTATTTTGTATTCAAAATGTCCTTACACGTATAATTAGTATATTAATTATAAATGTATAAAAAAATAAAGTACATTAATGGCGCTAAAAAAAGTATTTAAAAAAGTCTAAAGTAAAGTGATGGTCGAAAATTGGTGATCCAATAAATTGCGATCGACTTCACATTCGAAATATCCCAAAAATCGTGTCAGGTATAGGAGCGTTCAAGGTGGCAGCAAGGCTCAATCCAAGGACCGTTCTAGTGTCGATAGGATCGATGACGCCGTCGTCCCAAAGTCTGAAAGAAAATAATGTATGAGAAAAATTTGAAGAAAAAAAGGAAAAATTCTAAATTCAAAATGACAATCCGTTACCTCGCACTGGAGTAATAAGGGCTTCCCTCGTTTTCGAATTGCTCGATTATTGGCTTCTTCAGATTCTCCTCCTCCTCTCTGCTCCAGGTCTTCTTATCCCGAAGCCGCTGATCGCGCGTGATCTGCGCCAGGACGCCAGCCGCCTGTTCGCCACCCATAACTGAGATTCTCGAGTTCGGCCAGGAGTAGAGGAAGCGCGGCGAATAGGCCCTTCCGCACATTCCATAATTCCCAGCGCCGTAAGATCCTCCGATGATCAACGTGATTTTGGGGACCTGAGCGCAGGCAACGGCGGTCACCATCTTGGCTCCGTTCTTGGCGATGCCTCCGGATTCGGCCTCCCGACCGACCATAAATCCTATTGCGTCCAAGAAAGAGGAAAATTATAAAACAGAAACAAAACGTAATAACTAGAAGATAATACGTGCCAGTTATATTCTGCAGAAAGACCAAAGGGACTTTTCGTTTGGCGCACAGCTGTACGAAGTGAGCTCCCTTGAGCGCGCACTCCGAGAAGAGGACTCCGTTATTGGCGACTATTCCCACGGGAAAACCGTGAATCCTGGCAAATCCCGTAACGAGCGTCTCCCCGTACTGCGACTTGAATTCGTGAAACCTGGAGCCGTCGACTATCCGGGCGATCACCTCCTTCACGTCGAATGGCCGCTTCAGATTCTCCCCGACTATTCCATAAATCTCGTCGACCGCGTGCAGCGGCGGCTCGAATTCTCGATCGACTCGCACCTCCAGGGCAGGTTCCACGTGGTTCAGCTCACTTACGATTCTCCGGGCCAAGTGAAGAGCGTGCGAATCGTCGATCGCGTAATGATCCGTCACACCGGATGTGCTGAAGAAGAAAATTCTCCGTCAATAAATCAATCTGATTGACAGAAGCTAGATCGATAGGCAAATCAAGTACATAGACAATAGGACCCAGTTCTTCTTCTTCTCTGGGTCGACCCTACCGGCAATGCAGGGCGGCTCCTCCAAGATCTTCGGCAGAAACGTCCTCCCCGGTGGAGGCTTTCACGAGTGGTGGTCCAGCCAGGAAGATTGTCCCCTGCTCTCCAATAATAATATTTTCATCAGCCATAGCAGGCACGTAGGCCCCACCGGCAGTGCAGCTTCCCATCACCACCGCGATCTGTCCAATTCCCGCGGCGCTCATCCTCGCCTGATTGTAAAAGATCCGACCAAAGTGATGCTTGTCGGGAAAGACGTCAGCCTGTCGCGGCAGGTTGGCGCCGCCGCTATCGACCAGATAGACGCAGGGCAGCCTGTTCTCCTGTGCGATTTCCTGGGCGCGCAGGTGCTTCTTCACCGTGATGGGGTAGTAGCTGCCACCCTTTACGGTGGCGTCGTTCGCCACTATTACGCACTCCTTGCTGTGACGCAGCGAAGACAAGAGGAGGGAAACGAAGAAAGGAAAAAAACAGAAAAACATTATCGTGTAGCCTGCTGGCCGAAAGGAGATCCAAGTTATGTAAAATTTAAGCAAGCGCTTTCAATCGTGTCTCACCCTTTTATCCTACCGATTCCTGTAATTATTCCGCCCGCCGGGACTTCCTCCTTTCCGTACATCTGATAACCAGCGAGTTGCGAGAACTCGAGAAACGGCGAACCCTCGTCCAGAAGTAAATTTATTCGCTCGCGAGGCAGCAGCTTCCCTTTTCTTGTGTGTCGCTCCTTGGCTTTTTCTCCACCGCCCTCGATTATCTTTGCCACATTGGATTTCAATCGATCCACCAAGGCGCTCATACGGACATAATTTTCCTGGCGATCCAGCAAAAGCAAAAAGTCTTAAAAACGTGTTGGCTGGGTAATATGTGGTTATAATTGATTTCGAATATAGTGCATTCTTATTCCTAATCCTTATGATCATTATTCTTGAGATATATCGCACTGTCTCCAAAACTATGCGAACCGATTGACTCGAAAATTTCGAAATACTTCTCCGATGTATACCTAAGATATATAGATACTGTGTATAATTGAGAACATAAAATTTTTTGTAAAAAAAAAAAATACAGCAACAATCACTGCACCGACTAGATTTTAGAATTCGAACAGGTCCGAACGTCATGGCAAGTCTAAATAACGGCCATAGCATAAACGTCTAAATCGAGACGCACGGTCTTATTTTCTTGGATAATATTGATGTCATCGTGTGATTTCGTTTTATCATCCCAATTGCAAATGAAGTGAAGCATTCAAGGCCGTGACTGCTGAGAAAAACAAAGTTAGATAACGAGCCGATAAGGGCTCCATTAATACACACTGACGCACGTGTTAGAAGACACGCGTAACTCTGAAAAAATCATCAAGACTTAATCATCGAAATCTTAGAAAACGTAAACCACGACTTCTCAATTGTCACGTACTTATATCTATACAAAATAAGACAGCATAAAACAAATCGATTTGTGCGCAATAAATCAAGAGTAGCAGTTTACTCAAGCTCGTTGCGAGGAAATTGTCTGACCTGGTAAACCGGCGAGTTGGAATCCTGAGTTGTTCCAATAATCGATGCTTCCTTGTGATAACGTCTTATCACTGAACGCAAACGCACGGCCAAGGGGACGCTTCTTCGTAACATCTTACCGAATTTTGCACAAACTTTCTGGTACAAGTACTTAGCACAATAACGAAACAACGAAATTGTCTGATGATGATAATCCGATTAAGATACTGAAGAAAAACACACGCCGTCCTCCAGCCTGGGTTTGCGCACAAGAGATGGCGCTGAATCCCACTTCTGGAACAAGCTCGCTTTTCTCATTGTCAGCTATAGTATTGTTCACTAAAATTTATTCGCATTCCGTATTTATCTTTTAAACCCGATAGAAAATAAATAGGTCCTGCAATGGATGCTTCAAAACAATATTGCACGACGTTACCTTTGCGTGCATTAATATCGAAAAATTACAAAAGATGGCAGCAGCAGTGACGTGTACTAGTTGGTCTGTCTCTTTACCTACACTTTCTGCACTTTTCAAAAAGTTCATATTCTTGTTGGATAATATTTTTAAGCAACCAGTGAGAATCTGCACTTTTTTAAAAATCAAATAAGATTAGTCAAAGACTGTTAACGACAGAACTGCCCTAGTGAGTATATACCAGAGATGTATATACAAACCATGATATCACTGCCTATCGCGTATCACAATTAACACTTTCGCTGCGGGTCAGGTGAAGATGTGTTGATAACTATTGCCCCGCCCTAGATATTGGATTTTCCCAAAAGGCCACGTCTAATGTCCATTGAAGGAGTGAATAAATTTTGGTTGATGTTAAGACGCAGCTCTTCCCGCGCAAACGCGTGACTAAACTCTCAGCTACTCAGACGTCATTCGCGCGAGATTGGCAGCGGAAGTGTTTTTGCGCAATATAGAGAGAAATATCTAAGGGCAAGAATCAAATTATACTTGGGTGTTAATACTTGTCATTTGATCTGACTTATACGGAGCGCCAGTCTTCGATCAAGTTTTTAACACAAAGAAGATATACGAGGTCTTCAATAACGAAAATGATAAGCCGTAGGAACCTGATATGTTTACCCATAAAGGTAATTGACTCAATACTATTTCTGCCGTTATTAATACTATGTTCTTCCACTTAGTGTCGGTGGTGAAAAAATAACGAACGTCAATAATCAGTCTTTGCTGTCGTACTGAAAGATTCTCATAATTACTCTGATCTTGCCTCTTGATACAAATTTTATATTTCAATTCCGAATAGTCAAAGCTTCTAATATGTGTATGGGACAGGAAAACAATAATTAGTGTAGAAGTTCACGGTATATTTTAAAATGGTGTACTTTGGGTTATAGTCCTTGAAGGCGCCTGTATAAATTCTAGCTCTTCTTTTTTGTTTCCAGTTTATTTTCTTCGTTCATCTTGTGCTTGCTTTCTGGTAAGATTTTATTCTCAATTTCACAGTAGCATCCTATTAATAATTATTGTAACTTGTTTACCTAAAAACAAGTACTAATGTGAGAAGTCAAAGTAAATAACTTTACAGGGTTTTGGACATCCCATATGTTCCACGATTTGCACTTGTGTACAATTTATTGTTTTTTGTGTCACTATTTTGGGCAACCGAAAATACAGAATCGAGTGAGCCTCTGCAGTTTGTAAGTCATAGTATCAGAGAAAACTACCAAGATGTCATAATAATAGATGTATCACAATAAATTTAATTATAGGCAGTCTGGATAAATCTTCTATCTATATTATTTGATGGGTCTGTAATCGTGCGTGAGTTTGATACAGTCTTTCGGAGTAAGTTCATGCTAACTGTACATTCAATTCTCAGAGTAACTTTTCTTTTCCTTTTTAGTACATTAAATGCATAGATTATGGTTTTTTCTTCTTAAGTAACTTATGTATTAACTTAATTTTATAAATTTATAGGTTATCAATACTATTATGGGTTGATATTATCAGTGAGTCTATCTGTGCGAGCAGTTACAAGCATTAGCTTGTACATGACTGGACAAGCACGGAATGGAACTATGGATACAATGTTTTCGAGAAATCAACCGAAGGGTTAGTGAGCCTTGACTGATTTCCATGTACAGTGATAGTTGATTTTTCGTAAATTGCGCATTTTATTAGTGAACAAGATTGTAGGAGCAAATGATGCAGATATCATTAAATTCTAGATATACCTGAGACGGACTGCAAAAATGTACAGCCTTAACCCATTCTGTAAATCTGTGACCACTGGAATTTAATGAGAGCGAAAGGTTCATCAGATCGCAAAGTAATAATTATATGACATGAAGAAACTGTGGGTGAACTTCATATTTGAAGATCAAAAGCCTCCTTTTGGGGTTCAAATGGAAGAGATAGGTATACACAATTTCACACAGAGCTATAAATTTATTTTGTCATAACATTTGTATGTACATTAATAAATCCCTGTTGCAAAATATCGGTTATAATGGTTTTTTTACGATATAATTAAAGTTTACGGTGAAAAGCTGAGATGCCAATGTTAAACTAATTTTCTTAAATTAAACGAGGGTAGCAAAAATTGCGACCGATCGCAGTGATCCCGATCAGAATGGTCGCAATTCGAAATATGGAAATATAGAGTAACATGTGTAAAATTCCAGAAGAGACGCTACCGGCGGCGCGTAGGAAGTTCAATCCGTGATTCTTGGCAGCTGGGGCAGTTCACTAATGGAACAAGCTCGCTTTTCTCATTGTCAGATAGTATTGTTCGCTAAAATCTATTCGCATTCCGTATTTATCTTTTAAACGATGTTTCAAAACAATGTTGCATGACGTTACCTTTGCAAGCATTAATATCGAAAAATTACAAAAGATGGCAGCAGTAGTGACGTGTACTAGTTGGTCTGTCTCGTTACCTACACTTTCTGCAGTTTTCAAAAAATTCATATTCTTGTTGGATAATATTTTTAAGCAGCCGATGAGAATCTGCACTTTTTTAAGAGTGAAATAAGTATAGTTAACGATAGAACAGACCTAGTGAGTATACCAGAGATGTATATACAATACCATGATGTCACTGGTTATCACGTATCATATTTAACACTTTCGCTGCGGGTCAGATGAGGATGTTTTGACAGCTATTGCCCCGCCCTAGAAATAGGTTTTTCCCAAAAGGCCACGTGCAATATCCATTAAAGGGGTGAATAAATTTTGGGTGATATCTAGACGCAACTCTTATCGCGCACACGCGTGACCAGGTGCTCAGACCAGCTCAGACATCACTCGCGCGAGATCGGCAGCGGAAGTGTTAATGCGCAATATAGAGAAAAATATCTAAGGGGCAAGAATCAAATTATATTTCTGTACTTACTTGCCACTTGATCTGATTTAAACGGAGCGTCAGTCTTCCATCAAGTTTTTAACACGAACAAGATATACGAGATCTTCAATTATGAAAATGCTAAGCCTTGAGGACGTAATACGTATACCCATAAAGGTAAATGACTCAATACTATTTCTCTCGTTATTAATACTATGTTCTTCCACTTAGTGTCAGTCATGAACAAATAACGAACGTCAATAATCAGTCTGCTGTCAAACTGAAAGATTCTTATTGTTACATTGTTGTTTACTGTATATTCATTGTTACTTTGATTCTGCTTCTTGATAGAAGTATTATATTTCAATACCGAATAGTCAAAGCTTCCAATATATGTATGGGACAGGAAAACAATAATTAGTGTAGACGTTCATGTTATATTTTAAAATGGTGTATCTTGGGTTATAGTCCTTGATGGCGCCTGTATAAATTCTGGCTTTTCTTTTTTGTTCCAGTGTATTTTCTTCGTTCATCTTGTGGTTGCTTTCTGGTAAGATTTTATTCTCAATTCCACAGTAGCATCCTATTAATAATTATTGTAACTTATTTACTTAAATGTAAGTACTAATGTGAGAAGTCAAAGTAAATAACTTTACAGGGTTTTGGACATACCATATGTGCCACAATTTGCACTTGTGTACAATTTATTGTTCTTTGTGTCACTATTTTGGGCAACCGAAAATACAGAATCGAATGAGCCTCTGCAATTTGTAAGTCACAGTATAAGAGAAAACTACCAAGATTTCATAATAATAGATGTATCACAATAAATTTAATTTTAGGCAATCTGGATAAATCTTGTATCTTTATTACTTGATGGGTCTGTAATCGTGCGTAATTTCGAAGAAGTCTTTAACCGTAAGTTCTTGCTAAGTGTACATTGAATTCTCAGAGTAACTTTTCTTTTCCTTTTTACTGCATTAAATGCGTAGATTATGGTTTGTTTTTCTTAAGTAACTTGTGTATCAACTTGATTTTATAAATTTATAGATTATCAATACCATTATGGGTTGATATTAATACTGAGTCTATCTACGCGAATATTTACAAGCAGAAGCTTGTACATGATTGGACAAGGACGGAATGAAGCTAAGACTACAATGTTGTTGAGCAATTCAACAAAGGGTTAGTGAACCTTGACTGATCTCCATGTACAGTGATAGTTGATTTTTCATAGATTGCGCATTTTATTAGTGAACAAGATTGTAGGAGCAAATGATGCAGATATTATTGAATTCTAGATGCACCTGAGACGGACTGCAAAAAAGTACTGCCTTAACCCATTCTGTAAAGCTGTGACCACTGGAATTTAATGAGAGCGAAAGGTTCAATAGATCGCAAAGTAATAATTGTATGACATGAAGAAACTGTGGGTGAACTTCATATTTGAAGATCAAAAGCCTCCTTTTAGGGTTCAAATGGAAGAGATAGGTATACACAATTTCACACAGAGCTATAAATTTATTTTGTCATGATATTTGTATGTACATTAATAAATCACTGTTGCAAAATATCGGTTATAATGGTTTTTCACGATGTAATTAAAATTTACGGCAAAAAGATGAGATACCAATGTTAAACTCATTTTCTTAAATTAAACGAGGGTAGCAAAAATTCCGACCGATCGTAGTGATCCCGATCATAATGGTGGCAATTCGAAATATGGAAACATAGAGTAATATGTGCGAAATTCCAGCAGAGGCGCCACCGGTAGCGCATAGGAAGTTCAATCCGTGATTTTTGGCAGCTGGGGCAGTTCACTAGTGTGAGTGACGTCGGGAGGGTGGCTCCGCGCGCGGCCGCTCCGCGAAACCGACCCATTGGATGTTCGGAAACATGGCGGCCAGCGACGACGAGCCGATGCATCTCTACGAGGTTTTTCAAAACTGCTTCAATAAGATCGCCAACAAGCAGCCTGGTGAGTTTGAGAAGACATAGCAGCGTATTGTAGACGTAAGATTGGCCAGTGGTGAACAAGTGAAATCATCAAGAACTCTTGGAAAAAAGCGAGTTTACGCGAGCGTGTGTGTCGTGTTTCGGGCCGTCTTGAGAGAGCCGCGACGCATTTCTCGTGGAAAACCCCGCGTACGTATACGCCGCGCTGACAAATATTTGACAATCGCATTATCGATTCCAGAGCAACCTGTCGTCTCTCTAATTTCATGCTTATTCGCGAGTCAAGATTCATTTTTTCAGAGCCAGGCCGTCTGTGTTTTGGTTCGCTTGTCAATGCATGGACAGTGCTGCCATCCCGGCATCTTCCTTGAGTTTCGGTCAGTCATACCCTATATATTCGGTACCTATCACCGTGCTTTTTGCAGCCTCTGTTTTCTTAACGGTTCATGCTAATGTTAATACGATGCTCTTCTCGCTCCTTCTTGCAATTCGCCAAGCTTTGACCTCAAATTTCGACTCGTTCCTCTCTGTTCTCTCTTCCGTCTTTCTTAACTCCACCACCTTCGTACTCTCGATTCCCCAGTGTGTGTTATCCTTCGTCAGTTTTCCTCTCGTTCTCGGGATTCGCCTTTTCACGTGTTTCTCCTTTTTCTCTTGGAAATCCAGCTCCTCCCAGCTATTCCCGTGTTCTTTTGTCTTGGGATCAGTATGCGAGGCGCCCACGTGTATCCGCATGCACTTGTCTGTCACGACTCACGGATGTGTGGGGAGCGAGTCTCTTCGATGCTACTTGAAATTTCGGAATCCTATTGTTGCTGGAAAAGTCCAAGTTCAGACTCTTAATATTTAGCAGAATCTGTGTATTTGCGACGAATTTTCACGAGGTTCTCGTCATTTCGAAAAGCTCTACATTGTCAAAGTTTTTTCCGATAAGACTGCCGCGGCATGATTTTCCTTCTTTCCTACGGACGTTCTTTATCTTCGTCGACATAACCTTAAATACCTGGGACGCGCAATCGAGACGCTCGATAAAGATGATCTATCGGTATCCGATGCCACAGACGAATGACCATGCTCAACCCCAAAATTGAATGTCCACGAGAACTGGCAGCCTCGAAGAGATGCCCGAGCAGGCTACTAGTTTCTATTTCGAAGCGTGCCTTTGATTATTTTCGTGGCGCTTCCGCGTGGGAACGTTTACCCCTCTGCCAAATTTCATGAAGATTCAGAGAAACACCAGTTGAACTTGTTCGGAATGAATCGCGATTTAAGATGATGCCAAGTGGCGCCCATTAGGAGTGAAATTATTCTGTCTCTTCCATACTCGGCTTACGTGTGTGTTAAAAGCCCGGTGAGCTAGGTGCCCGGATAGTTAGTTACTTGGCTGTTGACTGAGACTCCGAATGTTTGTTTGGATTGAGAGACGCTGTTTAGAAGCGACCCTGCTACATGGATCCCGTCGGCCATCGAGGATATAGCTTTTATAATCTAATTCTTCCTGCCGTTTCCTCCGTGCGTTATCGCCTCTGTATTTACCTCACTTCTGCGCATCCGATGTCATAACCTGTGCCAATTATATTTCCTCGATCCCCAGGTCAGTGTCGACTGGCAAACACTGGACATTTATTTTTACCAAGGCTCATCTCAATTTCGTTGAGTCAAGATCGAGAGCACGAGGGCATCCTGGTTTAGAATTTGATTTATTAGGTAAATTTTGTGAACGAATCGCCAGTGTCCAGCAGTGGTTTATCTTTGCACGACCTTCCAAAAGCCAGTGAGATGAGATGAGGGCTAGAAAAAAGGATTAAAAGGGAGGAAGGATTTTTTTGAATAGATTCTTTCGAAATACACGTGTCGCTGTGGCAGGTGCCGTCGCTGCTCGAGTCTTCGCGACGCCTTAACGTCGCAAGACTCATTGAGGATCTTTCGCGCGGTATTTTAAGTCGTATTTTCATGATTTCTAAATTACGATGAGTCGCGCGATCTGGAATTACTGTAATCGCTGCCGGATCTCTTTGGCTACTCAGCATCGGTTAGCTACTCGATTTCTGCAACTCTGGTTCCATCTCGCGACCATAAGCGATCGTGTCGGATTCGCTGACTGATTTTACAGAAACCTAAACACTCGGGCTTTTAGAAAAATAAGCCGAATTAAATGATGTCCCAGTTGGTGAACACTTTGGGCCGATGCTCGGCTGCTTTAAAATTTGTCAATTCAATCGGACCAGACAATGATAAGGACTAGAGACATCAGGCGACTCTTGCGCCGCTTCGCTTCGCCTTGGAAGTAAAGGCCGATTCTCATGCATCGCTGGGATTGGTGCAATACGCTGCGTGGTTGGGATACGGTAAACGCCGCAATCAAGACAAAACACACGGGCTGCGGAGTCTCCGAGCGAGGGAATGTCACCCTGACGCACCTGCCTCTCGGCCTCTCTCGCTCTCTTTCTCTCTCTCTCTCTCTCATTCTCTCTCACTCTCTCGCTCTACCCTTCTCGGCTTCAGCTCCCGGTTTGACTTCTGTCTGCCATTAAACGTCCACAGTCCTATCGACATCACTTACGCAAAATTTGATCTGCATGAAGTCGCCCTGAAGTTTTCAAAATTTTATATCTTTGATCCATCCGCGTTCTTCTCTCGTCGAGGAGTTCGGTGCTGCTCGGGTTTGAAATTTCGGCGAAGACTCGAACGGCAGCGACAACGATGGCGGCGATGGCGGCTTCAGCAGCGGCAGCAGGCGGGCGAAAGGGCAAAGGGAAGGATTGGCGCGTGCGATTCCCAGAGATTCTCGGAGGTTCTCAATGTACTTGGCACAAATCATTCGATCCTGATGACGATGACGATGACGGTGCAGATTGACTTGTGTCGAGTTGAGGAGAAACTCACGTTAAATTATCCCATGTGTGCGAGCGACACGTATATTGCTGTAATCCACGCACATACGTATGTGCGCGCGAGGGAGAGGGAGGGTCGAGAACCATAGAGAGAGAGGAGCAGGAGGAGGAGGAGAGAGAGAGAGAGAGATGACTGAGGAGCATCTGCTTCCTTTCTCCCGCCCTTCTGACTCTCCTCTTGGGCATTATTTTTCTACCCTCGGCTACGGTTCTTCACTCATCCCCGATGTGGCCTGGTCCTCCTCAGGCATTCGCTCCCACTGGCCCCGATCTCAGCGGATCCCTGCGGATCGACATACGGAAATTGTTGCGGACGAAAACAATCGTATCGTGTCCATTGTAATTATCAGCGATCGTGATATTTGATTTCTTACGATTTTTACTTTCGCCCCATAGTGGTTAATACTTCAATGGGACGATTTTTTTCCGTCCCAAGGAGACACCGGAACTCTGAAACTCATCGCCGACTGACTGTCTCCGAGTAACGAAATGCGAATAACGTATCGGCAATGCTTATCGGCCGTTTGGGCTCTAAGTTTAAAAAATTGGCGAGTCAATAGGAAGAATTTAGTAAATCGACCTGCTGAAACTCAAAGTGCGCTGCTCAAGAGCCAGACGAATGTTCATCGTCGCATAGATAGGATCGTGTCTCTTAGTAGCTCGACTGAAACTACCATAGTACCACCCCACTGTGGGGCCTCATATCCTCGTTTCCTCTGATCCATAGGCGTAACGTCACCCGTTCTCAACTTGCATTCGGATTGCGTGGGAATGGTAATCGGGAGGGCAATTTTCGAGACTCCCTCGTCTCGACTGATTTTGAGTTACCCGAAATTCTCGAGAGCATCCGGAGCCGTTTTTTTTCAAGGATTTTGATCGATGCATTCGTTGTCGGACGAGCGGCGGGAGTAGAGGCGTCTTCGGGAACACCTGAAGTTACCACTAAATAAAATCATAGTACACCTGACGTAAACCGTAATGTTTGAATGGTTCAGCATCGTGCATCACGCATTCTCCCACTTGGCTGGAAGTAGACATCTGGCCAGATTTCACGAAGCACGGGGCCTGCTCTGGCTGCTCTGGCTGCTCTGGCTGCTCTGCCCACTAAAGTCTGTCCTCGAGGAGACCTGTCTGTATACGGTTAACTGAACAGACGCGTGTTCGGCGCAGCGACGATTTGGCTCCCGGTTCCACGGGATCCCCGTGATGATTTTTCGGCAGGTCGCGTCGGTATGAGCTTCCGTTGGGAATTCGAGGGAATCGTGAATATAAAAAATGTCAACAGGGCAGGATTGTCGCGAAGAAGAAAAGTGGTAGCGCAGCCGGAACTTCACCTGCTAAACGTTTCGGGCTTACGACCTGCGACCACTTTGGAAGCTCCCCCTCGCGCATCAACGACCAGCGAACGTGGAATCCAAAAAGGATTCGGAAGGAGGAAGTGCGAAAGAGCAGAAGAGTTAGCTGCGTGACGTAGAGAGACACACGTGGTCGGCGCGTGCCGCACGAGAAGCCGCTTCACCTTCTGCGTCGTCTTCCTCTCAATCTCGATTTCCATCGTACCTTTGCGCCTCCCAGCCTCCCTGCCCACCGATTTCATCCGCGATGCGACTCCACTCGTCCGCATGAACGCAGATCGCGATTCCAAGAGCAAAAAACGATTCGGTGTCCTCGCGGTTCTCGATTCCCAAATTTCCTGAAAATATCAAAAATTCCCATATCAATACGCAGTCCCGTCAGACTCCAGATGCCAAAACATCTCGATGATCCCGCGAAAGGAATTGACAACCACTGGCCACAAGGGCCTATTCCTCGAAGGCCCTCAGCAGCTACGCCTATGTGCCTCGGTGGGCCCCTTCTAGTGTAACGTGAACGTCGGGGCGGGGAACGGCGGGGAGGGGAACACTGGGCGAGCGACAGCTGCTCTGGCGGTCTCTCCCGTCGGCGCACCTTCCCTCGAATCCTCAGAGTTCCAGCCTCACCGCGTCGCCCCTTGACCCCCGAGCTCCCCACCATTCTTGGGCCGGTCGCGTGGCAGCCAGTCTACGTTTACGAAATACACCTTCCACGCGTTCCTTCCGAATCGACAACTCGCCACGATCCTCTGGTTTCTTTGGCTTCTCCCCTTCTACCGAGAGTGAATACGTCGGCCGACCAATTCGCCCCTTTCATTGTCGATCGCCATGTCCGTTTTCGTGGATCGCGCATTCCACTCGAGTCATCCTATTCTATAGAGCCCGGAGAGGATTGGAGGTCCATCCAGCAATTTTGAAAAAAAAAAGATAACTTGTCCGAGGAAATATACAATTTCGAAAAATTCTCCAAGGTTCAAATACAGCACACACGGCTCAACGGGAATTTAAGTTCTTCCAATTTGACGATCCGCTCCAACAGATTCTCCTAGGACTCGTGACCCATCCTGCCGTTTAATAGGATGTGAATCCGAAGCATCATATAATTCTGGTCCAAAGTCCAGAACTCGCTACCGCGTGGACGATGGGCAAAGTCGGTTAGGAATTATTTTGACTCAATGCCAACCCTGCTATCCCCGCCGGAAGCATCGAGAACCGGACGGACCGTATGAGCTCGGTTGAGCACCAATGGCTACCTGAGTGGTTCACTATTTTTTTTTTCCCAGCTCCTCCTCCGCCCCTTCTGGAACAAACCGCCACCCCCTTCAGCCGAGGGCAACGAGGACACGGAGCCAGACTTCTTTTCTCCCTTACGCGGTGATGCTGGGGGCACATTTTAAATCTTACCTGCAAAGCAGCGAAGACCCTATGAGTCGCGTGGCGCAGTGCCACTGTGGCAGGAGACCCCATGCACCATAGGAACAAATATCTATATACTCTGTGGAGACACACTCCCTTCCCCCTAGAGCTCCGCGTGCTGCCACTAATTCCATGCACATTCTTTGACTATTCTTGTACCGCTCACGTATCAGCACACAAAGAATTATTGATATAGGGATTTTTGTCGTTAAACACAATCGAAGAAACTTCGAGCTAAGGAGGTTGAGGTCAAAGCCCAGACGATCGGTTACCCAAGCGAAGCCCAGAGACCCGATTAGGAACGCCAGATCGAGCATCGTCCTGGTAATCTTATAGTTTGGAAGGAATTTTGAAAATTTTCAGAGGAACGACATGCCGGGAGCGGAGTGCGTGTTAAAAGGCTCGAATATAATCCCGCGAGGCCAGCTCGAGTGGTCCAGCCGAAGCACCGGAGGCTGGCGCTTCCAACTCTTTCGCATAAGAAACGTTCTGGTTGCTCATCTCTTTATCGGTCAGCCGATCGCGATTTAACGCGAGCAGATTTATCTGTTACGTTACGTAGTATCGTGTTATCGTAACTCGGCGAGATTGTCCATCTGGTTTGGCGCACGTAGCGCGTGTAGCTTCTTAAAAATTTCCTATCGCTCAACTGGCTCAGTCTCCTCGGGACACCATGACCAGACACACCCATGCGATTAGCATACTCGCAACTCCGTGCCTCTCCTATGCCTCGGTCTGTGTCTCTCTATGCCTTAGACAGCTTTTATTCTAAGATGCCTTGTCGGGTACGCGAGCACGAAACTCGGACAGCCTGCGAACCTCACAGCTCTCTTGGAAATCTAGGAATTCGTAATCCACTTCGTTTGGGGTTTTCTTAGACTCTTGAGGACTTGCGCATTCACAGCCTCTTATAGGCCTATGGACCAGCCTACACGTCCAATTGCAGTCGCGATCAACGAATTTAACGAATTAGTTTGCGCGTGTCCGACCGACCGAATGCGAAGCAAGAAGGGCGACAGTAGATCATGATAGTCGAGCGGGACAGTCGCAGCTCTGAGGATGACACGGTGGTCCAGCGGCGGCCGGCGAATAGCTTGTCCTTTGATGCATGATACTGCGGAGTCGGCACACGCTCCGCCGAACATGTCACGAACAAGCCCAAACTGTTAGGATTCATAGTTATCTCGACGACCGTGACAACCAGTGCCAACCAGTCCCACCCCCGACGTCCTGGGTTAATCTCATCGCGCGCGCGAGAGCTGCACCAGCAGCAGCTTCTCTCCCAGCATCTCTGCTTCTATGATCATCCGAACTTTAGCCACGTTATTCTTCCGTGCCGAACATTTTTCGGTCTTTGTATCTCTCGTCGTTTGTCCTTGGCTTCTCTTCTCTTCTTTCCTCTCCTCTCCTCTCCTCTCCTCTCCTCTCATCTCCTCTCATCTCATCTCATCTCATCTCATCTCCTCTCCTCTCCTCTCATCTCATCTCATCTAATATCCTATCCTGTCCGCAGTTGACGAGAAACAGAGATAGCTGAAGAGAAAACGACTCTACTGCTCTCTATACGTAGACCGTCAATTATCAGTGATTATGATTACCGTCAAGTGGAATCCATTGCTACTGGCTCATCTAGATCACTGCGATTGGCCGCCATTAATCATCAGCGAAATTAGTATATTGGACCGAGAAACTATTCGAGCGCGCGATTGAGAAACTCTAAGCGTGACAGTGGCAGGTATCCCAGACGGAGTAGAGAGTACCGATCGATTCGGATGATAGCGAGTGATCGATTGTTGGAGTTCTTATCGAGATAGCAGCTGGAGTCGACCTTTACGTTACGTTACACGAGCACTTTACGTTTAACCTTCAAGATTCAAAGATTCGACACAGAAGCCATCCAAGTCCTCGTAAATTCTTTGCCCCGTGACGCAACAGCCTCATCATGGATTTTGAGGAGACGCAGCATCCCTTCCGATTGCACGCATCCTACGCACCCACGAATCCCCCAGTTACTCTCATCTATCCCGCGACTCTGATATTAATATCCAATGAACTCCAGAACTCTCATAGTGTCTGCAGAGAAGAAGGTACATCGTCGGCCCCATTGCGTATTCCGTCTGCGCCGTCAGATAAAAAAACACACGTACCTGCCAGCGCACCAGAATTTTCTTTTATAAAGGAGAAACATACATTAATTCTGTATCAATTCGCCTCTGTAGGATTGACTCAGCCAGGGAAGATCTTTCTCCTTGCTCGAGGCTCAGACGCATCTCGCGAACTAACTGTAAAAGCGGTTACGCATGTAAAAATTGCAAAATTTCGCAGGTCTCTCAGGATCCGCTCTCACACTCTTGTTGCGCTTTTGTGTTTCAGAAAAGCCAGGCTTCCAGTCGCCGTATGGCCCGACGATGGACAATGGAATGGTGAGTCTCCTCTTATGCTGTTCCTCCTTAGCTACGTCACACGCGCACAGCGTTCGCAAATAATATTTTTCCTGGTCTTTAATGGAAAATTCGTATTTGAATTCTAAGTTCACTGAGCTTGGACCTTTCTGCTTCTCGGTTTACGTTAAAAACGATATTTCCGGCAAGGTGATTCCTTCACTTTTACGGCGACGATTGCCGAGGGTTGACTGAGCTACTTGAGCTTCTTGAGCTACTGAGCTCCGTTGAGCTGAGAATTGAATGTTCAATTAAGGACGAGCCGTGAACCACGCGGAGGATCTTAACTTTAATATATCACTTACGGCCTTCTTGATTCGCGCTCCCGTCTCTGTATACCAATAGCAGCTTCCAGCCTGTAACCTATAAGCCACATATATCCCATCGCTGTAGCTAAGGGTCAATCCCGACGTGTAGCTACCATCTGACGTGGAAGTATGGCTGCTGACTGTGTAGACAGGTCACTGCCACCTAGAGGAGGATTATGGTTGGGGGTTAACAGGCCTCAATGACACGTTACCAGTTCGCGTAGTACGAATAAACTCTTCGACACGGCCTGGAAGCTCCTCCCTTGTCCCTTCGCTGGGTCTTCGTACTCGTCATACTCCTACCTCTTGGTCGACTCTTCCTTCGGAATAAACTTAAAGATCGAAAGAAAAAAAAGTGGCCTTCAATATACCATTGTGAATTAGCGCCAGCATTGCTCGCTAGACTGCACAGAGACACGAATACGAATAAACAAGAGAGTATAGATTTTTCGACAGTATAGGAAGGTCTAATCGGAAGAATATCTAATCGGCAGTTGTTAAACCATAAGCGATAAGCAATATTGATTCGCTAGATGATTTAGAGTGGCGCAGCCTCAGGCATTTGCACCGATAAGCAGGATCATCCTCCACGGGTTCTGCAGCTACTAGTGTCTACTGGCGACCCACATGAGCTGCACGTTTTGCTTCTTTTCTTTGTTCCAGGCGTACGGTGGCGGTGCGTTCGGCCCGGCGAGCGGTGGCCCCGGTGGCGGTCCGGGAGGAGGAGGTGGTGGCGGAGGAGGTGGTGGAGGTGGCGGCGGCGGAGGTGGCGGAGGCAGTGGGCCCGGTGTGGAAGGAGCAACGTATCCTCCGGACTCGCCGTATTTCCCTTTTGGAAGCAGAGGAGTTCCGCCTGCAGTAGCTACCCCGAGTCCTACCTCGAATCCCGCCACCCCGAGTGGAAACACTGCTCGGTTACAAAATTCCTCGGCCGGTGAGTCACGTCATTGATTGACCTTTGAATCATTTCGCATGTGCGAATCGCCTGCTGGATTTTCGACGCCAGGGCCTTTACGCAAAATCTGACAAGACGTGTTATCGATTCGATAAAAAGATTTCTTCACCTTTTTTTTTTTGCAGGTGCGGCTACCGTCAAAAGAAAGAAAGATGTAAGTATCCAGTTGATCGCGTCGATTCTTATCGTGCCACGTGACCTTGCTCTGGTTCGAGATAAGCATCTCCGGTCGTTGTTGTTATTATTTAGCTGTAACAATCGGATCGATCTTGCTCGAGATTCGAATGAACATGCGTTGACATTGTTATGTCAAAAATTACGTGACCTTGACCATACATTTAAACACTAAGTACGGGACACCCGAAAATAACAATTTTTTGTCACATTCGTCGTGTCACCTTTCGCGGTCACGTAAATTAAGAAATCTTATCGTCTTTTACGTTTAACTGTTTAGAGTCTCGACGGACCCGACGCCGACGTCGTCACATCACAACATTGGGTGAGTGAATGCTAGATTTTTTCTTAAAAGACAGATTATCGCGAGATATTATTAGATACACGATAACGGGTGGCCAAAGATTCAAGGACCCACCTGTTGTAAATCTGGATCGATTCGCCTTTGAAAAAGACGCGACGCTACGCCAATGCAAATTGAAGCTCTACTAGTCATCTTCGTTTCTGATCCCTGAATGGTGCATCCGTTAAGCCCGAGAAGAGTTGGGCGTCGGCAGCGGATAATCACTTTACCATGCGACGCCTCCGCGAGCGACGCTCTTTCGACATACATATAGTTTCTCATGCGTCTATTTCTCCTCTTTGCTCGGCCGCCGACGTTTTTTCTTCTTTCTCCCTTTACCATTACTTTTCCCGCCCCCTCGGTCGCGGAGGCCTAATTTTTTTTTTGTGACTCCGATAAACCTAACGAGTCTAGTTTCTCGGAGAAGAACGAAACTTTGTTGAATCTTTGAACGATCGATTCGCTCCCAATAGATCGGGCGAACTACAGACTCATCTCGAGTGCCAGTCAGTCGCGTCACACGTCGTAATGGAGGGTCGAGTCAATTTTGAAACAGACTCCCCCCCTCTCTTCGCGACCCCCTCATTCCGCTAATAATGGTAGAAATAACGTTTGCCAACCTCAGGGACTTTTCGAAAATAATTTAAGTAATGCGCGACCAGATAAATATATGGCCACGTCGCTACGCTCGGTAAATCTTGACGTTGCCCCCTCGAGTCTCCCACGCTGAAGTTCAGCCCTCGTCCACGAGGGTGGAAGTGGCCCCATAAGAGTCATAACTTATTCAGGGGAAGAACAACTGCGCGCGCGCGATTACCTTTCTATTAGGATATGGCGCGCGGCAATTCGCAGATCATCTGTGTTCAGTCCCTCTGCGGAGTCTAACTCCCCGCCAGCCCTGAGTTTTTTTCTTCTCTTTCTCCTCCGGCCGCCATTCTATCTTCTCTTTCGTATCCTCGAATTGTGCCGTAAGGGTTGGCTGCGACTTCTGCCTTCACTGGTGTCTCTCCTCTTATGGCTGACACAAGCGCATGGACCTTCTTCTCTTAACCCTATTTCTATTGGGATGTGTTACTGCTGCAGATTATCATGATGTAACATTTTATATAACAGAAATTAGTTCTGCAGTACAAAAGCAAAAATTTGACATATGTATTTTCTTAAAAAAAATATCGACGAGGTAAAGGACACGTCATTAGCAAATGTAATTACAGAAAGTAAAGTTAGTTAAACTGCGAGTATGATGCAAAGTCACGCCCTGGCAGGAACAGGGACAGAGGCCGTGAGAGGACACGGTCGGGCCCAGCGAGTGAGCCAGGGGCTTCGTGGGCACTGAGGCCCATCGGGATGCCATATGGTGTCGCGTGCTGTGGTTGCCGGAACGTGCAACCGAAGGAGCGCAGATCTACCCTAGGTAGAAGGGAACGTCGAGAGGATCTTTGGTTCGCTCTAATGCCTCCCTCTCAGACGTTGGATCGACAACCCTATAGGGGGTGAGAGAGAGAGAGAGAGAGAGAGAGATAAGATCCTTTGCTCCTCCTTGAAACTCTTTCAGGTTCGACTTAGCCTCGTCCGTTCCTCTCGCTCGAAGCACGCAGTCGGGAAAGCACGAAAGACTCGAATTTCGTATGATTATTCAGGGGACGGATGCAGGAGAGACTGCAAACAGAAAGAGAGAGAGAGAGAGAGAGAGGAGGAAGAAAAAGCACGAAGCGTCGTGACGCCGGGCCAAATCGCCCCGACAAATCAATTACGAGAATCGCGTGCAAACGGAGTGGCTCACTGCTAGAGACGTCGAGCCGTTTGACGGACACCTGTTGCTGGTAGCGCGCGGCCGAAGCTTCTCGCTCGCTCTTTACTCTTTTCTCTGCCCCTACCTCCGGCACTTTCCCCGTCCTCGCTGCCGGCCCTCTCGCTCTTTAAACGTTGTTAGCTTTCGGTCCAGGCTTTCGGGAGGCAGCGAACCCAAGAATCTTTGAAGCCAAAGAGTCCCGACTTGAAACCGAACTGCCTTTCGCAGGAGAGGAAGGAGACCTCGAAGTCTCGCGACATAGGACGAGACAAAGCGTGCCGAACCGAATTGACATACAGACGAGATGCGACGTGCAGGGAAGCACTCGACGAAAAACTGCACATACGGCCAATCCCATGGATCATTGAATTTCCATGGCCGGATCATCCCTGCGCGAATCTCCGAGTATCTGCCTATGCTGGGGCCGCCGTCGACCCTTCCTGCCCAACCGACGGTTGTGCCGACGCCATCTACGTCATCGCCGTCCCACCGCCGCCATTGACACCCCTCGCTAAACCACGACACAATTAATCTATTACCCTCGACTCGCTCGAAATTTCCACTGGTTACGATCGTCCACCCTACCTGTAGGGTAGCTACCCCTGGTCGCGTGGCCTCCGCTCTCCACTTCAGAACGTTCAGAGTTCAGGCACACAGGGCTGTACGTGTCTCTCTCGAATCGAGAAGATCTAGAACTGGCAACGTTGCCGATGTTCCTATAGTGATTAGTCCTGTCGCTGGACCCGTAACGACTCCTCTGAGGATCCACCAGCAATTATCACAGCTATCCCCATAAATATAGTCTCGACCGTGTTAACTGCCGCTACCAGGAGACAGCAGGCCAAGATGCAGACTGTACCTCCGCCTTCGAGGCTGCACTGTACTACCCCCTCGTTACTACCACAAGAGAAAGAGAAATCGTTCCGATTGGATCAGTACGCGGCGTCGTTGCGGGAAACAGCCACAGCCACCCTCGACTGCCACAGGGGGGCAGCAGGGGTACAGAGTAACGCGTAAGCCTCTAGTAGCCTCCGCGTCTATTTATTTGTCCCTGTGGATGCTGCGTGTTTGGTTTGGTCGCGGGAAGCGCGTGCGCGCACTCGTGGGATCCGCTCTTGTGTTTTCGCGTACGCACGTGCGTGCGTAAGGCTGGCCAGTCGCTCCTCGTGCCGGGGGTTATGTTTGTCCGGGCAAAGGGTGGATCATACGGACTAAATCGGGCACTGAAGTGTGCTTCATTTGTGGCGTAGCGGCCTGTGAAATTTTGGCCCACTCATCCCTTATCGATTAACGGACCTCCGTCGGCCTTACCGTTCCCGACTCACAATCAGTTCATACACATGTATACGTACAGTATATCAGTACCGTAGAGGCATCTACCTTCGACTTTACGTAAATTCATAAAGTCACATATCGTGCATGCGCGTTCTAACTCCATGCAGTAAGTACTGTCCAAGTAGACAGAAAAGGCCCGGAGGTCGAAGCTGGCTCGTGTCACGACGGATCGTGATGAAGTCGTTGGGCTTTAAATTCATCGGGAAGCCGCGATCGCCTGTGCAAATAACCCCTAGAGCAAACATCCCTTACACCGCGTGGGCTCACATTATCTCTATTTGAATGTCTCCTCGAAGTGGGGAGGCCGATGCCTTCCTTTGCCTTTCCCTCCTCTCTCCCTCCTCTCTTGTCCCATCTGTTCGCCGTTTCTCTCGGATGGCAGCGAGTTGAGAGGTCATCGCGATGCGTCAAGATAAAGCGGGCTGATTAGAATTTTATTATCCTGCGAGGAACATGGTGGCGGTACGAGAGGGGATGCTGCTGCTGGACCGAATAATGGTCCTCGGTGCTGGGCTCCCAGTGGCATATGGTGCCACGTAGAACGTAGACTTTTTCAGGAGTTCCTTTCGCTTTTCAAGATGCAAGGATGAAAGGGGCCGCCATCCTTGAGTTTACTTGACTTTTCTCCTTCTTCTTCTTCTTCTTCTTCTCTTCTGACCCTCTTTAAGGGGCACCCTCCCCTCCCCTCCGCGCTCTTCCTCTCGCCCCCAACATCCCCTCGGAGTTTGAAAGGCGAAGGCGCTCCCTTAAAGGGAGGAGCCTCTTTCCTCGAACGTTACAGAAATATCTCCCGCCCGTGAGAGTTACGATTAGAGTCTTAAGATGAGCTTGAAATCGGGGAATGAGGAACGAGAGGATCCTCATCTTTTTATTCCGTCCATAAGTCTCTTTCTCCTATGTGGTTTTTCATTTCTCTCCAATTACTTTAATTTACTTTTTCAATTAGTTCGATCTTCCTGCACAGATCATGCCAGCGAATTCTTGTCTGGGTTCAGGCATTTAGGCGCTCCTACACTCGGGCACCGAAAAAGAGCTGCCCTCCGATAGCGCAGAAACGCTCAGCGAGCACTTGGCCTGCCAGTGGTATCGTCCCTGCGCTCCTCGTCGCTTTTCCTCCGCTTCGCCATCTCAAGTTCTTCGTTCAACCCCAGAACACTACACTATAGAAGTGTCTAGAGGCTATAGGTAGACTAAGCAACGGAGGGGTTGTGCTACTAAATCTCACCCTAAAGCATCCCTACCGAGCCACCCCTAACTACGCTACTACTGCTCCTGCCACCCCTCGCTCAGTGCCTCACAGTGGCGTCGACTCTTTACAATTTTTACTTAGTCCCTGGTGTCCTGCGAAAATCGTCCTGGGCTATTTTATTGCTCTTAGCCGATTGACGTGCGCGAGCAAGGTAGCTTTGCTGGGAGTGATTAGTGAACAGGAGAATGAAATTAAGAGAGAGCGAGAGCGAGAGAGAGAGAGAGAGAGAGAGAGAGAGAGAGAGAGAGAGAGAGAGAGAGAGAGAGATTTGAAAACTAATCGAGAGGTAATTCCCCATTTCCCATTGGTCGTAATGCGCATTAGTAGGCGCCACTACGCCACTGGAGGACTAACCCAACCCATAGGAGCGACCCACCTCCGCCACCCTGCAGTTAATGTGTTCCAGGGTAGAACCACCGACCTCGAGTCGACGAGGCAGGCAGTCCGCCGCTCACCCCTTGCCCTCTGAACCCCCCTTAGCCCAGCCACCTCGGGATCTCGCGTTGGCTTGCGTCGTCTCCACGACAATCGCCGCGCGTATCTTTGTTTTACAAATTTCAACTAAATTACCGAATCTCCTTTTAAGTTTTCAGCTTCCATTGAGCGACAGCTTTTTGCCCGACCCAATAATTCATTCGAATCTCAATCCGATACGCATATAAATCTTAAGGCTGGATGCAACCGTGAAATTCATTTTTCTCGTAAGGATAAGAGCTTTCTTTTGCGTCCCGGGTCATTGACTGATCGTTAACTATTTCAGTGCCTATTGTTATGCCGTTATATACTATATTGCTGTACCGCAGGCACTACCTATGGCTATGGCCATGCCTCTCTCTCTCTCTCTCTCTCTCTCTCTCTCTCTCTTTCTCTCTTTTTTTTCTCTCTCTCTCTCTCTACCTACAAGTTAGGTATTTTCTTGGGATTAAGGAGGGAGGGACGAGTGACACATCGACTAGGCCGAGAAGGAAGCAAACGAGCAAGCAAAAGGTGTATTATAGCTGCACGTACCGAGTTTACACAGTTGGTCGCGCGAGGTTACCTAATTATTTGTAAATTGTCCAATGACGAAACGCCTACATCGTGGCGAGCGCCTTCTTGTATTTTTTTTTTTTTTTTTTCGTGATAAGCGTTCGATTTATCACGCGCGCATGAGCTTCGATCGGCAAAATCGAACGAGCAAAATATTAATGCGCGTTGCCAAACGACACGATCGCCGGCAGCTAAAGGATTTACGCGATAATAGAGATAGCGAGTAGAATCGCAGGACCAATTATGGGAAATAAGCCTACGGCTGGATTCGGGAAAGACGCTCGGAGCGACTCGGCGGAGGCGCCAAAGACGCAAGTCGACGTCCTCTCCTCCCTTCTCGATTAAGGGTTGTCGTCGCGAGTAAGCAACGTGAATTCTATAAATAGTTACTGGCACGACGCATGCCTCATTGTCATCCGGTCCCGGTCCTTCGGTACTCGTTAAAGTGGACGTATGGCCGACCTCGTGACAACCAATTTATCCAGGATTAAGATAGCTCACTCGTCATAGGACACTTTCCGATGGATCCGCAACTACGGAAATAACGAATGGCGAGTCTCGATCGTCAAAATGTAAAACCAGAATCGAATCGAACGAAACAAAAATTCCGAAGCTCATCCCCTAAGAACTTGGCGCGATCGATCGAGGGGTCAGAGTGGCACGAGAGCCCGAAGAAGTACATGAATGTCCCGTCCAGAGGGAATTAGGCAAACTTTCAGGTACGAAGATGTCTAACTGTACCGTGCTGGTGTCCCATTGTTCCTGGTTCTATGGGGTCCGCACCGGGACTCGGTGGCTTTAATTATTTTACGGGGGTTTATGGGTACCAGCTACGGGCACCAATCTTCGAATGTCCTTGCTGCACCTGAGCTCAGGTTGCTTAAAGTATATTTGCTTTTCTCTCTCGTCTTTTCGAATACGTGCGTGCGCATGCGCACTCCGATTAATCAAGTATCCAGTATCAGTATCTGCCCCGTTGGTCTAGGCTCTTCCGTATTGTGGGCTACAGGGAGGGATTAATAAATAAAATAATTAATTAATACCAGCAATTAGATACGATTGCGCTACGCTCGTTACGGCAGCCCGTCTCCATTAAAGTCGCGCTTCGGTACTAGCCTGCCCGCAAACATCCTCCGCCAGTTAAGTTAATTTAGCTTCGAGTAAACACCAGTTAAACTTTTAATCGTAGCCCGCCGCGTCGCCATTTCCGTCGACCGAATCGTGACTACGAATGATGCGACGCCCGACGCCGACGCCGACGCCGAGTTCGACCCGACACAATGATCCAGCGCTTATTCCGCTTGTCCCGCTGTGTCTCCGCAACCCTCGTGACTCTTTCGCGTTTACATTTCGACGCGCCTCTACGCGCGAACCCTTCTGCCCTACGACGCATCCGTTCCCTTGTGGCTCCTACGGCCTCTGCGCTTTCATTCATCGTATCCGGCTCGCGCTAAAGAGAGAAACATACGGCAGTGTATCCAGAGTAATTGCGACCGCGACCGCAAGCGGCAAGAGACTGCCTCGAGAAGTTACATGGAAATCCGCCACAAATTTATTTGGGCTACTGGTTAACTCCAGAAGACCGTTCCTACCTGGTCGGTTAATTTTTAATTCAATTCGAGAGAAAGAAGCCAGAGAGCGAGGCTCCAGTCGAATGCACCGAGGAGTCCGGACGAGTTCACGACAGATACGCACTGCCCGATGCAGCGTAAAGAAAGCAGAGAAAAAGGGTCGTAAATCGCGTGGGGGTCGAGAGAACGAGGAGGCTGCGGGGGACGAGGAGGACGGCGGGGAGGGCGAGAAACGCTTCGGACTAGTTGAGGTTTTTGACTCAACAAGTGGGTCAATGTTTTCGGGACGGACGCTCAGCGCGCTCTGACATGGCGTGCTCGTTCGAAGCAAAAACGGGCCCTTCTCGCTAGGGGTTGCTTCCCGGGGGCTGACTGATCCGAGGGGCCGTTCGGGCAAAGGGACAGCGGGACGGAGGATGATACACGCACACGCATAAGAACACGACACACGCACGAACGCATGATTACACGGGGGAACATTGACGCGCGCGCGCGCGCACGCACACAGCACGGCATACACAGGGAAAGAGAGAGAGAGACGGAGCGTGACGTAGGGGTCCCAGCGAGAGCGAGAGCGAGCTAGGAGCAGCAGGGGCGCAATCGGCAGGAGTGGGGGTAGCTGGTCGACAGGGAAGGGGATTGCCGTTTGCTTCCCCCTACGAGCGTCAGTCGCGTCGCGTACTTCGAGCGTCTAGGTGTTTGTCGTGCGTTCTTCTGCGCTCTGTTATCGCGTTTCTTCATCCCTGCGATTCGGCTTCTCTCTCTTTCTCGCGCATCGAGCCTCGTGTCTCGGCTGATGCCTAATGGCTACTGCCTCGTATCTCGTGTCTCCCACTTAAGCAACGTTCATAGCAGACAGCTTTGCGAGGAACGTGAAGTTTGCCGTAGGTGTGCTTTATAACGTTCGATCCAATCGAAGCCGTAAGATTTAGTGAAACGCAGTGTTTGTACAGTGAGCTCCCAAAGTGAAACTCGTGTTTTCAAGTAAGTGCCGTCTCTCCTGCAGCGACGATGAGAACGAAACGCCATGAAGATTCGGCCTTCGTAGCTGGATAAGCGAAACGACTCCGCACGTTCTGAAAAGTCCATCAAACTTTTCCGTACACCGTGTATATAGCGTGTATGCACCAGATACACGAGTCACGTCGAATACGTTTCCCAGAAGGACTAGTGAAAATTATGAGACTGACGATCCTGAGGAGAGCAGCCTAAGTTGACATTGCCAATCGGAATACTACGTGGGTACGAGGGTAACAACGACGAGGAAAACTCGAGGAGTGGTGCATCGATTGAGTGAGCGGCGATGAGGGAGTTCGGCGTCGTCCGAAGCATCGGCATCGCGAGCACAATTTGATATTCGGCGAATCGAGCCTCGTTCGCTCGAATCGGCGTCTCGGCTGCCTTCGCTTCTCCACCATCTTCCTCGTCCTTTCCTCCTCTTTCCCTATCCCCTTCCCCCTCCCCTGTCCCACCCCCTCCCACCTCCTCCTCCCCCTCCTCCTCTCTATCTCCTCGTCCTCATCCTCGTCGCCGTCCTCATCCTCGTCCACGTCCACTCCCCTGTCCCTCCAGGACCCCACTTTATTCTCAAGTGCTTCGTAAGATGCAGTCGAACACGATTCTTCGTGACGTATCTAATACCGAGAAGCTAATGGGCAACAACAATAATAACCTTAACAACAATGGATCACCAGGAGCGGACATAATGTTCCAGATGGAAGACGAGGGCCTGACGCAGCTAGGCAGCGTTTTTCAATCAGCTTATCAGTCGATTGTCGGCGGAGGAGCACAGGTAAACAGAACAACCAGGTCATCTTCTATTACTCGCGAAACAGATCTTCGGGCTCACTGACGTCTCCGATCGTCGATGGTCCATATTATCTTTCTCTCTGCGTTCGACAGATCAGCGGCCTCCTCGAGTGACCTCGGTCCTCAATCGAGTAGAACGAATATTTGGAGCTTCTGCTCTGACAGTTGTAACGCGTCTTGGGAAGCAGAAGTGCAGCGGCGAGCGCGGCACAAATATACACGTAGCCCGTGTAGCCCATGTATGTGCGAAGAACGCTATCGTTCCGGTGACGTCACGATTACGTCAGGAACATGGCTGCCGTCACGTGGGCGGGCACGCCGTCCTCGCAGTCTTTTTGTGCCGGCACCCCTCGATGCCCATGCCCGTGCCTATATCTACCATGCCTCTACCCCACCTATACACCGGGTGGCCACGCCGCAGGACTACGAGGAAAACTTTTCTGCTCGCGCGATCTTCTTCTCTATCGTCGCCTAAAATGGGATAAGGAATAACGAGATGGAAAACGCAGGAGAGAACATTTATAGAAACTCCTCGCCACGGTTATACGTATATACGTTCGGTCGATCGGTTCGCGCGTGACTCATCGTTCAGGCATTGTTTCGTTAAATGGAATTTATATATAATTTAAATGCGGCTTAGCCCGAAATAATGCGATTATACTTTAGCTTATTCTGTTTGTTAATCTTCTTTGCACACCATTGTCAGCCGTATAGACCCCGTTGCATCTACTAGCGCGAGCGGCTTCCCTTTTGCGCGAGCCTGTACTTGATTTTAGTACAGTCCCTCGTGGTGCTCCTGCTGCTGCTGCTGGCTTATGGACTGGCTCTCAGAGGTTCTCACTTACGCGAAGCGTCGTTCGATCTTCATTCTCTTCCTTTGCTAACTAATTCCCTCGGCTGGCCCGTCTCTTCTTTTGTTCCGTTGAAAGCCTCTGCCTGTTACCCTAAAGTTTCGCATGTTAATTCTCCCCCCGGCCCACACCCACACTCTCTTCCTGGCGAATCTCTCGACGCCCTTCGACAACGTCAAACTCCTCGCAGTTCGCCCTTTTCCCGCGATCCCTCCTCTTCCTCCTCTACGAAGAGGAGGAAGAAGAAGAAGACTAAATGGCGGAGCCGTTGGCCGAAGTACGTTAAATGCTGAATCGCTTCGCTGCGACACTAAATGGTCGGTAAGATTTTCCACGAATTCGTAAGCTTTTCCTGAAATTCGTTGAAAGAGCACGAGACGTATGCGCGAGATATTAAAATATCGTCGGTCTTTGCGCAGATGATTCGCCTTATTCTTGAACGTCGTAACGGTAAAAGAGGTGCGCGCGCGCGCGCTCGCGTTCTCCTCGTTCTTTTGCCGCGGGAGGCTAATTATGTCGAAGATTGTACAACTGCCGGCGGAATGAATGCAATGACGCGAATACTCGAAGACAACGGGTTGCCGATCTGCACGAAATCGACAGCTGTCGTGCATTGTCGGGAACGTCTAGCGGCGCAACGTGACGACGAGACGAGGCGTCGTCGACCCAGAGATGCAGTCCTGCCAGCGTCGCTTGCAATTAGCACCGTAGCTTCGGAGAAGACAGGATGACACCGAAGCCAAATTTTACCTCCGGTCCTTCGTTCCCTTTTTCAACGATTCTCAGACACTCGCAGCTTCCTTTTCGTACAGTATAAACATTTTTTTTGGCCCTCTTCGCCGAAGGGTGGAAGTCGGTGTTTTTTTTTTCCCTCTCGAGTGTCTGCTGGAACCCGTTTTTGATCGCTTTGCTAAGGGCGGTCATTTCCGGTCTGCGCTTCCTCCCCGGACCTCATATCCGGTTTGCTACTCTCGTAGTCCATAGACTCCTTGGGCTCCGCGTCTCCTCCTCGCGCATCCCTGCGTTCGGGTTTTCCAAAGTGCACTTTTGAATTTGCATTTTTTTTTTCGAATTCTCTATTATCGCGCTATCAGCACTCTTCGGCAAAAATTTCGCAAGTACCGTTCGTCGCCACGCGAAAGTCAGAAAATGGGGTGGATGGAACGACTGACCACAGGGACTGAATGAAGAAAAGAAAATGACCAGGAGGATGCGAAAAAGGTTGGCCGACGAGGCTTTCTCGAAGCTTATTCCGTCTCTTAAGTGGAAACACAAAGAAACGCGAAGAGAGAGAGAGAGGGAGAGAGAGAGAGAGAAAGAGAGAGAGAAGGGACCAGGAACGGAACACGAAAGTTGGTAGCCCCGCGCATCGTCCTGAACCCTGACGTTTCTCTCATTAATTCGACACGTACGAGGAGACTCTCCCATCGGGTGGTCCAGAATTGTCGGTCAATTAAGGCAAAAAGGTGGAGGACGCGAGGGAAAAAAAAAAAATTGGAAACGTGAAAGTTGTACGCGCGCGCGCGTCCTCCGATCTCCACGGGTCCAGCGGTCGGCTCGTCTCGTTCCTACTCGGGAATCCAGCGATTAATTGGTTCGAGTCGTCGGAACCGATATGGGCCGTGGCGGCTATATCGGCGCATTATCGAAGCCCTCTCGGATCCTCCTCTTTACTCGCAGCTTCGAATCTGCGGTCCATCGCGTCGAATTAGTTCGCGACGGGATCAACCAGAGGAGAAAAGGGGGATGCTGGACGTACGTGGCAATTGAGATCCCCTGCTGCCGCGATCCCGTGCGACGGCTCGGTTAAAAGCGGCAATGAATAGAATTGATATAAATGGGACGGCGACCTGGCTCTAGTCTCGAAGCTGATTGTTTTTAGCGTCGAATTGACCGACAAGTGGCTGCGCCTCTGTTTCTCCGTGATTCTACGTCATGTGTGTCACATACGTCACGCGCCTGGACACGCTGCAGGAAGATCCTTAAGGTTCCTGGATTTTTTTCTTCCGTTTTTTTTTGACCTCACGTACCGCGGCCGAAAACAGTGAGAAGAAGATGTCCATGTGTATCATATGTGGTGGCAGAATATATGTCGGATCGGTGAGAGGTCGAAGTATATTTGGAGAAAATAAATCGATCCGCTTCGATCTCTCTTGCCGAGAGAAAGAAAGAACCGTTCGACCAATAGGGTTTCGATACTCGCAATCAGTTGATCGTCACTGTACGCGTTCGGTAATCTATAGTTGGGATTAGCATTAGTAGCTGGGAAGCACATATGTGTGCTGCCCATAGGATCGTCCGTAGACGTTATCTCCACAGGCGTACTTGCATTATTACACGCGTAACATAGTGTCAGCCATCGCACACGCACTCACGCACGACCGTTCGGAGTCTCGTGGAGCGCGAGGCGCAGCATATGTGATACATAATGCCTCCTCCCTACATGCCACCTCGGACCATACTAATAGCGGAATCCTACGATCCAACACACATCGCCTGATATCTATTGCTCGTATTACTCGTATTACTCGTATCCCCATTATACCCGCGTGTGTGTTACGCTACGGACACCATACAGGCTTTTGGAGATGCGCCTTGATCATCCACCCACCCACCCTTCACTCCTCGTCCCACGATACCTCCAATATCTTGAGCATCTTCGGAGCTTCCAGCTATCTACGATATAACTAGTCTGTCTGCTCCACTACATTCCTTCCCTACGTAACTACATTACTGTGCGTATGAATACAGCTCAGCGCCAGTAGGCTCAGGCCTTGGGATAATTTCAGTTATCGGCAGCCCAGCAGTGATAACATCGTGGCCAGAGACTCTCAAGTAATCTCTGCCGGTGCGTCAACAGAGTACAGAGTCGATTGATCGATCGATTAAAATCGCAAGACGCAAAGGAAAGCTTGAATCGACTATACGGAGGAAGGATTTTCTCGAAGAACACGTAGGCTCGTAAAAAGATGGAGATCGTGGGTTGATTCTCTAGCGGTAGAGAAAGGCAGGAAGAAGGAGGACCGTAAGACGAAAACTAACGCCATATGGGACTTAGGGCCCCGAGTCTCGGTCCCAATACCGAGGAGGCTGCCTCTCTTTGAGCTGCCGTAAATCCGCTTTTCGTTTCTCTCCGCTCGATCCCGTCTCTCCCGCAGTTGGCATTTGTGCTGCCCAGGGATGGCAGGCCGGGGTCCTCTTCGGGGCAGGAGCGGCTTATTTACTCAGAGTCCCGGTGCGGCGTGTAGCGGGTAACTGGTGGGAAAGAAGAAAAAAAGATGAGACACCAAGTAGACGATTTCTTGAGAACTAAGATCGATCGATCGATCGTGTATCGATCCGAGGTGATTCGACTGCTCGTAACGCAAATTCACACGTGCGTCTTTCCCTGCTACTCGGTTGGGCTAGGTTAGTTTAACTCGGTACGAATTTCTTGGAGATTTCGTGCTAGATCGTGCCTCCTCGTGCCTAACTCCGGGTAAAGCAGAACTCTAGATCGTAGATCATCCACCCAGCACTTGTTTTCCACCCTTGGGAACTACCTGCAGCCCAGTTCTACTATGGGGTAGAGGAGCAGCCAACCCTCGCCAGTCAGCCTCCTCTCGCCGCAGGTTTTCGCACGAGCAATTTCCTTGCCTCCCCCCTATTCTATCTTTGCCCCCCCTCTCTCCCCCCTCATTTATTTCTCTATCTTTCTCTCTCTCTGTGTCTCTACGAAACATGGCGGCGCGTATGCACTGCGCCCGCTCTCGTGCTCTACTGTCCTGGCATCTTCCTTCCGCGTCCAGGAAAGAACCTCCGGTGCGAATTTATTGATCTTCACTATAAATAGGTTTTCCATAGTGCATCGCGCGACCATTAACCGTAGAACGTCCCAGGCCGAATATCTACCTGACTCCTTCGCGAGATATCCAACGTTTCTTATGAAGCTTTCAATGAAAATAATATCGGTCGGTTAAATAAAAAGGCTGCCAAAGAAAATCACTAGTCGGCCAGATACACTTCGGTGGCGGACTCGGTCTTTGTACAGGTGCGCCTGCTGTTTGAACGGGGTTTAAAATTGGACGAGTGGCTACACTTGACTTTCACGAGTGACGTGAGGATGAAGGGGGGAGAGGAAGGGGGGGAGGAAGGACCAAGGGCAATTTTCGTCCCTTAATAAAAACTCAAATTGTTCGAATTACTTAAATGGCTCTTTTGCCGGATCCACTTTATGTGCTCGATAACGATTAGTTGTCATCATCTTTTGCTCGGATGAGTAAATTCGCTGATTGTCGCAATCGAGCGTCGTGTCTCCTAATGAGTATAGGGTAAATGAGGCGTCTCTGGAATATGATAATTATCTATTTCGTAGCCGCTAATGACTGAACTGTCTCCCGGACAATTTGTATCTTGTTTACACAGGTGTCGTAAAGATAGCGAAGTAGGAAGGGGGGGGGGTCATGGGGAGGGGGGAGGGGCGTCCTGCGAAAAAGTAGGGACTTCGCAAAAATATTCGTTGGTTGCGAATCGATAAAACTGAAATCTTTGATTTCGTATCGAAATTCGTCGCACGCTGCTTCTTGGGCCGTCGAGACAGCGAAGGAGGAGAAGTTCGCCAGAGTCAAAGCTGCAATCGTAGAGGGCAGGAGGAGCGTAGAAAATGCCTGCGAACCGAAAGGATCGGCTGCGCTACTCTCGACGATCGGCAAGTCGAGTCCTCGTTGGGTCCTCGGTACCTGGGCTGCTCTCTTTTTCAAAACCCTGATCGGTCGAACCGGCGCAGATGTTTCGCTGCGCCAGGATTCTCTCTCTCTCTCTCCCTCTCTCTCTCTCTCGTTCGCTGAGCGTCTCTCTCGCTCTCGCTCTCTGGTCAATCTGGTCGACGAAGACTCCAAACAAAGTTGAAAAGCCGCGTCGAGGATGCGCGCTCTCGCACCAGTCCCGTTCCGGCTATTCCTATTTCCGTTCCAACAGTCAGCTGCATCACTTGTCTCTCGCATCTTTGGACATCGGAACGAGTGGGTGAGTCGACTGGATGCCTGATTCTCGCTATTGTACAGTACATGCACCTCTGTCCTCGTAGCCGCTATCCTGCTACGTTATGATCAGAACCGCTACACCGCTATACGCGCGTAGGGAGAGAGGAGTAGTAAACGCGTGCGTTTGTGCGCGAGTTAACGCGCACGCATGTGCGGCCCGAGCAGCTGTCGGCCAGGTGCGTGGCCTCTCGACCAATGAGCGGGCTCCCCTTGACCGGAGGGTGCTCAACTTCATTGTTGACGCCACCGACGCCACCGACGCTGACAACTTCAAGGAGGTCGACGTCGACCTGGAACAACGTTCCGCGAGAGACTCGCTTCGCGAACGAAATCTCGTCGGCTTGATTATTCGGCTTGATTGGCAATAAAAAGAAATAGAGTAAAAAAGAGTCAAATCGAGAAAGAAAGTTTGCCCGTGTATCGCAAAAGGCTCGACTAGTTGCGCAAGGCGGCTGCGACCGGCAGGACACAACGGCGGCAGCGGCAGCGAGTCTAAGTTATCTTTCGAATTGGCAAACGGCGACATTACAATGGAACAGCAAAAGGAAAGGCTGTCGTCGATGGCCGTTTAGGGGAAAGGCGGCTTCTTTGTGACGCCCACGCGTTGCGCATTCGCCGACAATTATAGGCTCGGTACTTGGCGAAATGCAGAAATGCGTGCAGCCAGGGCGCTCGTGGGAACACGTGTCTCTGGAGAAATTTCAACTTTCAGTCTACGGATTACGAGTGCACCTGGGTGACTGACTGGCCGCTCGGACTGATTGTGCGCCACTGCATTTCACATTTTAACACCTTCCTTATTCGCGCGCCTCTCGCTCCGCGTCGCATCCTCGATCTCTTTATCTGCGAAGACTTTTTTGCAACAGCGCGAAAAACTTTACGTCCCTCCGGGAGGCTGCGGGTCCAGCAACGAGCCAGTGTGAAACAGCGAGAGCTAATCTTATTGCCAGTAACACATAATTCATCGTAAATCGGTGGACCCAAATCAATCTGGGATCCAAGTAGATTCAGCCTCCGGTACGAATGGGACTCGGTCTCTGTGCTGCTCCATCCAGACCATCCAGACCATCCAGACTATCCGGACCATCCAGACCATCCAGGCACAGAGCGCATAATTGCTTGTCAGTCAAGGAGTCACAGCCATCCTCGTCTCGGAGGCTTCCTTTCCCTTCACGACCTTCGACCTCTTTCTTGATCCGACCCTTATCCACCTCCTTCACACTCTTTCGGACCGACTCGTAGGAGAGAAATAAGAATAAAGCAAACCTGAAGAGCGCATCGCGTCGTCTCCGAGTCGTGTCTCGATTAATCGCACAAAGTGCCAGTAAAGAGGAACCCGGATGAACTAAGAGCCCCAGTAATACCCTGTTAGAAGTTTGGGAAATCTGCAAAAGCTTCGGGATGACCCCGTGAACCCCGCGAGCTACCTGTGTCGCATATTTTAATGAATCCGCTGATCGACGTGTGGGTTATCGTAGCGCTTCGTCTTCTCTGCACCACCGTACACGTTGTTTCTATACATATATCTAGAGCATCGGTTCACTCGAGTAGCCAGGAAAAATCACGACGCGTCCACGAGGACCTTTTTATTCGACGTTCCTTTAATAGTTCAATCCAAGGGGAATCCCGTCGATTCGACAGGAATTCATCGTTCTAGATATATCGTAATATCTTGAAAAAAAAAAAAAAAAAACAAAGAAAAAATAAATGCCGAATAAACGTGCGGCCTTCCACTCGAGGGAATCCTCAAAATTGAAGGCCTCTGTGTGGTGGATCTGTTTAAATTGGGACTGAGGGATACGAGAAAATAAACAATAATTGTTATTGTTCTTGTCATTGTTGTTGATGACTCGTACGATATAGACACGGTCATACGTGCAAATTTCCGCGTTCTCTTTTCTCTACCATTTACATATTGGGCTGTGGTGCGTTTTATTGGCAATAACCAATAAGATTGCTGCACTCTTTGCTGATAAATCACCCGCTACTCTCTGCCGGGACGTCAACCTGCAGTTGACTTTGCGTTATTGCGTTTCCAATTCCGCGTCAGCCGAGAGAAATGAACTCGTTGAGTCGGGCGAATCGAGGGAGCGTCGTTTTAGGCACCCGGCAGGCGACGACCTTTCGCTCCGCGAAATTCCTCGGAATCCTCGGGATATCTCGGTTTAGTTAAATATTTAAGTAACAGCGTATTCTACTCCCGGCCAAGGCAAAGAGGACTTGAGCGGTGGGAGAGGGGAGGGAACGAGAGGGGGCGGCCTCTACTTTACGTCAAAGGGGGTGCAGGCGCTCCTAGGCAAATTCTATTAGAAAACGAGAGAGCGATAGTTCTCATATCTCGATATCCGAGATATTCGTCGAACGGTGCTCCAATTGAGCTTCTCTCTCTCGACGTCTTATTGTTCGCTCCGAAAGGACTTAAGTATCTTCCTGTGTCTCGGCTGGGTCGACAGGAAAAGACGATGCGACGATTCCAATGCTTTACGAAAATCTCCCTCCCTCCCGCCACCCCCCAGGACCAAGTGCTTCTTCATCTCGTCAGTCACTGTTCGCCTCTTGCGAATTTCCGCTGTTCCCCTTCTTATTCTCGAAGGACTCGAGCGATTCGAACGATTCGAACGACTCGAGCGCACAGCCAACTGTCGTATCTGGCAAGTATCTGGGCGAGCGCGATTTATTATGTTTTTGTGGCCGCATGCGAAGGTATAATGTCGTGTGCTGCGGTAATTGAATATCTGAAAATGTCAGAAAGCATATATGTATGTCATAAGTCATAACGCACTGGTGGAGGCGAACGTGACATATCGTGTAGCATGCGAGTGGACTGGCTGGAATTGCGTACGGAGCGCGGAGACGCACCGGCGAACCCAGGAAGTGCGGAGAAAAGTAAATCGACGTCCCTCGCGCTTTATTGCCTCGATCGATTCTCCCTGGATTTATATACGTGTCTCCGAGAGATACGCGATTAGTCGCGCGGTGTGCTTATCGTTAATCGATAACCGATAACGCGAGCAATCGGGATAAGCAGATCGGGCCTGCGCGTCACGCACTTACCATGTATACGTATGTACATGGGATCCGGCGTCGCGTCGCGTCTATCGGTGTCGCGACGCCTCTTGGAAAGTTGCCCCTCATTATAATAAATAATAACGTGGCCCCCTATAAATTGAAGTAACGGTTACTTTGTACTGGGAGTAGAGGCGGATCTCGCTTCTCTATTTTATTTATTCTCTGCGCTCTTTTCGCTCTCTTTAATCTCGCGTCCCATCCCGGTCCCAGCATCCTCAACCCCTAACCCCCCCAATCTATTTCCAACGCGGATTGTGCCAACCGAGGCGCAAGATATTTATCTCACTGCTACACGCATCTCCGCCTCGTAAATTCGCACGTCGTTCAATTTTTATATCGATACGCCTCTTTGTCATGTTTAATATTTATTTATTATCGCGAACCAAATTCCGATCGACGATCTCGCTGTTGCTCGAAGTTTCGAGCTCTCGAGAGGATCCTCAGGATTTGTGTGTTTTTTTTTTTTTTTTTTTTTTATATTATTAATATGACGCGCGCGACATACGTCGTACGCCGAAGAGCGAAAGAACCGTAATTTTGATTCTCGTTCCGCAGACTCGAAGAACCCTGTAGTGATCAGGGTCAACAATCCGCCAGGGTGCGCTCTGGCTACCATTCGCTTCGTTTTCCTCCCTTTGCTTGGATTCAAGAAAATTCTCCAGGACGATCTCCAATCCTAGTACTGCTATCCCACGAGAGTCCCAATAGCGGGTCTAGTCCGCGCGAACTCATGGGGTCTGGTCCAGGCGTAGGTACGTAGGCGGATAGGACGCAGCGTTGAAGCTGCTGAGGGCGATTGGTTTGTCGCGGGGTCGAAGGTGAAGCAGCAGCAACAAGGGTGGGTCGGCAGTCGGGTGGTCGCGCTTCTACAAATCATGGGGCAGACCCTCCGCGAAAGGGTCTTTTGGCAGCGGGACGTGAGACTCGGTCTGGCTACCCTGGGTCTGTGTTGCATGGGAATGAGAGTGAGAGTTTTTATAGCAAAAAATGTGTCGATCGAGACACGCGAGCTCCTCCTGTTCTCTTCGAAGAGCAAAGTAGCATCGGCTGAGCTACCGAAGGCTGAGACGGATCAGTCTCGGATGTGTCTGGAGGATCCGTCACTCGATACGCGACCAGCGAGAACGCTCGGTCATCACTGCAGAGAGTCTCTGTCTTGTCTTCGGTTTCTCTTGGCTCTATTGTTTTCTCCGAAGTTTAGATCCTCGGTTTCTTCTCACGTTTTCGATCTGGATGAAAAGTGCATTGCTCCTGCCTCCTCCTGGCTCCTCCTGGCTCCTCCTGGCTAGCGAGGAAGCCGCACCCTGCTGATACTCTCATTTCACGGCAGTTCTTCCTTTAATTAAATCTAGTAATGCATCGCGTCTCTTAGAGCGAGAGAACCGGGAACTTTGAAAGATTTATCGCAGGAACGGTTCATTCTGGTTCCTTCTGGTTCTTGAGCACCGGTTCGGCGGGATCTTGACAGAGCGAGACCATCGGGAACAGTAAAGCTTTTACTCGGCTTTTGGGGATTCTCGAGGAACGTGAGAACAGTGTTCCGATCGGTTCCTCAAGGAACTCGAGACCTGTACAGGATAAAGCAGCGTGCACAATGAAAAATGATTCGTCGCAAAATCCATATATTCATCGACGACGAAAATGGTTCGAAATGCCTCCTTGAAAAAAGTGGACATCATAAGTTGTCTTACCAGTTCTGCGTATATGACTCGTGCGTGACTCGTTACCAGTTGCAGCGAGTAATGCAAAAGCGCGTCGTGAGCGTCGTGAGCGTCGTGAGCGTCGTGAGCGTCGTGAGCGGCCTTCGACTTCTACCAGCGAATCCGACACACAGCTGCTCGCTGTGTGGACGCTCGAGTTCCTCCTAGACCAACAGAATCGTATAACAGTACAAGAACCACAAGCACCAGCACGAGGACAGGTCGACCGTTCTTAGCCTACTTCCGATTGAATTCTTCTCCCTGGTTAATTCGCGGGTTGTGCCGCTACTTTCGGTCGATCGTGAAATCCTGAACGGCAAATTTCGATACGGGTAAGGAGAGATGATTTCGAAAGTGCAGTAAAAAAAGATAACTGACTGAATAAATAGATAAAAGCTTGCGCCTCCTTTAGTTCTTGCCTTAATAATAGGATCACTTTTAACAGTACTCGAATTCTTTGATCATCCTTATTTTTTTTTGATTTGGTCGGTCCCCGCATGAAAACCCGCCAGCCCGGCCGTGGGCAATAAGTAATAAACTGGCGAACAACGTCGCTCGGCGTGGCTGAGCTCGATTCAACTTATTTAATTCATTCAACTTTCTAACACCGCGCCTATTTCTTTGGGCGACCAAGAGTAGCCGTTTTAACGATCTTCTGTAATATCTTTGTCGCATTCCCATAGCTCGCATAACTGACACAGGCGAACAGCCGAAGAGGCCTAACACGGGGTCCCCACCCATGGACGCATTAATTTTTCGTCCCACTTAAATTATAAATAGCAGTGTCGATCGTACGCGTGAAATTTCCAGATAATTCGAACAGCCACGTTAAAACTATCTCCGTCTGCGTGGAAGTCGCGTTCAGGGGTTGCGCTCCTCCCTCTCCTCCCTCTCCTCCCGCTCCTCCTCAAAAGACTCTTCGAATGATTCCCGCGAGTCGTTGAACTCTTATAACTATTTTTTTCGCAGTGCTATTTGGACACGTCTAGTCGAGCCAAAAGCTTGCTAAAAATATCCATCTAATTAGCCGAGGGTTTGCGCAATGGCACAAATATACTCGAACGCTATTTAGGTTTGCCTAGTCGATTCGAGTGCAGTCAAGTTCCGGCATTCCGGCGTTCAGGAGAGTCCGTCTTTCTTCTAACCGCCCAGTCGCTCCAAGAGAATTTCACTCGTTTAACATTTTTTTTCCGCTATTCTCTTTGTTTCCGCTAAGTGAGTCCTCGCTCTGTTCTTCACTCGTCGACACCTCGTGGTTCGACTGTGCCGACAGGAATGGCTGCTGCGGCGGTGGTGGCGGCGGTGGCGGCGGTGGCGGCAGGCAGTCTGCCCAGTTTGCTCTTCGTAGGCTATACTCTCTCGCGTTCCCCTTCGACTCTCCAATTCCTTCCAGTTGCGAGACTCGCGCAGCTCACGCACCTTCACTTTGCTCTGATCAACCAGCTCCGTCTTGCTCCTCCGTTGTCCTCCTCTCCTCCAGCATCTATGCAGCCTACCGGAGTTCTGGACCGAAACGCCAAAGTCCACATTAAAATCTCAGTGTCTCCCTTCGCTCCTTCCACTGGTGCGATTCCTTCGAGACGGCTTCCCGAGGAATCCTGCGAGTCCTGCGCGACGAGGAGAAGGAGGAGACGGGGAGGGCTGGTAGAACCGGACCTCACGACACGGCGGAGGGGAAGTCGCGGGAGCAAAGAGCGAGAAGCAAAAAGTGGCCGCGCATGAATGGGGCCCTAGTCGTGCCAACGCGTCGAGATGCATACGTTTAACTGGTCTCTGAACCATCGGAGATTATACGAGGAGATGCCTGCCTGCCTCTTTCCTCTTCGGGCTCCACGACAGGAAGGACAGCGCCCGGGCGGCGGAGAGAGGAGACTTAGTAATTGATCCTAAAAGCGTAACGGGAACGGGGAACCCGGATGTCGCCGATGCCGACGATGTCGATGCGCCTTCATTGCTCTTCTACCTGTTGCTCGCGTACAGGGAAACAGGACAGTTTTTACTTGTGGCTGGACCCGGTGCCTGACATGTGCTCTGAGGCTGCTCGTCGATCCTCTCGATCCTTCTTCACTATTCGATACGCGTTATTGAGCATAACTTCTGCCTTTGGGAAGTTAAGCACGCGTGATCCACCGTTTTACCACAATAACTCGCTTAACTTATTAACTGTCTTCGGTCGTTGCAGAGCTACCAACGTTTCTGTACCACGTATGTGGTTGGTAATGTTGCTAAAAGAGCGACAAGTCTTACGGCCGCATCCGATCCTCTCTCGTCAGCTGGTTTCTCGACGAAGCAAAATAGTCGGCGAATTTTTCGGATGAAGTTTTCTGTGAAAGGAAACTGTAAGGAGCAGTGAGTGTTGGGTCGGAGGATGGAGCACTCGGGGAGGAAGGGACCTTGCGGCAGTGGGGGATTGAGCAGTCACCTCAGCCTTCTCGGCCACCTCGGCCACCTCAGCCTTCTCAGCCACCTCAGCCTCCTCAGCCACCTCGGCCTCCTCAGCCTCCTCCCTGTATCAAAGAGTGAGCGTGTAGGAGATAGGCACAGCTAAAGCCGAGTAACGAAAGTAGTCGCGTCTGTGCGTGCGCGCCAGCTGGTTGTCGTTCGTCGATTTGACAGTTTCTCTCTCTCTCTCTCTCACTCACTCTCTTATTGTCTCTCTTTCTCCATTGCGTCCGATTGTCTCCGCGGCTCGGAGTCTTTTGACCACCGTCGAAGGGAAACTACCCGCGGCACGTACTTTGGTCCTACGACGTCTCACATTTAGCCGTGTTCTCCAGTGCAGGAGTGCGTGCGACTGTACTATACATTCTTAGGTGCTTCGAACACTAGTGAAAAGCTTTTACTTGACGTCAAAAAAGTAAAAGTAAAAAAAATAAAAAGTAAACTGTCGTACGACAATTTTTTACAAATATTTGTCAAATTGATGAACTCTGTTATCATTTCGGGAATGACCCGCGTCCACTCGAGATGCACAAACAAGCGGTTAAGGGTTCGTCGCGATTCTTCAGATTTGACCTTAGATTCGCATTGATTCGGTTATAAACGCACGAGTGTGAAATTGCTTTTCTATCGTCGCTCCCACGTGCTCGTAGCCACGTTCATTATGGATCGCGACTTTAAGATGGGACAGCAGAACTTTAAGCTCAGTCATTTTGCTCTTGGCGTCAAGTCCCAGCCGAAAGAGAATTCAAAGGGTTGCAGTGCGGAGATTCGCAGGAGAGGAAGATTCACGGAGGAAGAGTCACGCGATGCGTTCTCGAACTGTCATCTGAGTTCTTCTCGTATCGCTCAGAACGAAACTCTTCTTGCTCCACTTCATACGAGTCCAACACTGACGGCCGCCATCCTAGAGAAACGTTCCAGCTTGACTGTTCGATCCTCTGCAACTTCAGGTTATTGGAAAGAGTGTCGCGGTGGTCAGGAAAGTGGGGTAAATATAAAGTATTATTACACACAGAAAAAGGATCGCTGGAGCAAAGTTCGATATGTGGACAACATTAAAATTCTAGTGACAATGACAACAATTCTGTCAAACTATACCATTGTCATTGTCAAGTCGCACTAGTTTACTTGTGCAATATTTTTAAAATTGGTGTCGCTGTCACTAGGAAATTGTTGTTGTTCAACAAATACTATTTGGAAAGAACTAAACTACTAAAAAAAATATAACTTGCACAATACAAAAGGATATCGTACCTTCTATCTCGCCACTACAGGAGCTTTAGAAAAATTCAAAAATTCTACTGTCTGAAAGACGTTTGAAAATGATGATCGCTGAAAACGTTCACTTTTCAGCGATCCTCAACGGCTTCCATTTAACAGAAACGTCAGTGGCGACGAAAGTTTAAACGAAGACGTCGACGACTGCTCGATGATAGCAAAGACGACGACGACGACGACGACGTTATCTTGCTAGTAAAAATTGTCCGTATTTGATTGAACCCGAGCATCCAACGAGTTCCCGGTATCCCAAGGAATTCTGTTTAGGCCACACCGGGTGCCGCGTTCGCAATCGCACGTTTCGTATGCAGCGCTTAGCAGCACCTAATACCTGCGCGCTTTGCCACATACTAATTAGTCCTTGAAGGGACACGTGGTGAATACCGCTGGCTACGCAAGGAGCGCTGAGTTCCTCCCGCGAAAGGGGCAAAGGAAGAAGAGGGGCAGTCAGAAGAATCCGTTGCCACGCCTGGTTTGACGTTTCACGCCGCCACCCTCGGTCTCACACTATCCCCATTATCAAGCCTTTCCGAGAATTGGCGTCTCTCCTACGAGATAAAGATCCATCCCCAGTCAAGATGCTGGACACCTATTCCACGTACATTATTACAGCATCCTTACTCTGGACAGTCTGGACCACGCAGGCATCAGCGCGACTGTCCTTTAAATGCTCGATTCAGGACATTTTTCTCCGATGGCTCGCAGCGAAGTAGACCTGCCGTCTAATTTGGCGTCGCGGCGCGACGCGTCGTCATCTCGACGCTTGATAATCGGCAGCCCGATTGGCCGAGCGATTAGGACTGGTAGGATGACTTAGGAGGTGGGACGTGGAATAGCGCATCCTTCCTCCTTGGAAAGGAAACTCGCGGCTCAAATACATAATTCCCGTGGCTCCCGATGCGTTGCTAATTCCGATCACGTAGCGTATTAGTCGCTAATTGTCGGTCAGCGAAGCATCCGGGCGCGTCGCAGCCGCCTTTGCTGCCTACGTACCTAGCTGGTAGCTGCCTACCTGCTTTGCGACCGGTCGACCGTCTAGCTGGGCCCAGTACCCGCAGTCGACCTGTCTAGTTAGCTCGGTTCTACCTTTCTTCTTCTTCCTCTTCGTCTTCCTCCAAACAATTAGTTGTCCCGTAGCTCAACGAACTTGTTGCCGCTATGCCTAATAAATAATGTAGGCGACCAGTTCTTTTCACGTGCCCCAAGGTACCCACTCGGAATTACATATGCACACCTGCGTGCAGCCGATGTCCATCAGGCACCTACTACCTGCTCTACGAATAAGCCTAAGACTCCTCAAGGGGAGGATCTTTCTTTCTTTTTTCACGGTAGCCGATCGACGATCGCCAATCGGCAATTGGCAATCGGCAGTTTGCGGTACCAGTTGGTACCGATACCGCATCTGGATGAAAAATCGTCGCCAAGTCTCCCACCGCGATTCCTCGACGCACGTAGTTCCTTCCTTTGTTCCTCGAGTCGTTCGACAACTCGAGAAAAACACGTACTAATTACGCACGTATCGTGTCTCGCAATGCCGCCCAATGAAAAGTATCCGACTTCTAGGCCGAAGACGCAGAACTCGGCCGCTTCATGAATTCTTCTCCCACTCGACTGCCGTCAGTCGTGCATTCGAATGCTTTAACTAAAACATCTCAAGTCTCAGCGGCGCGATCCGCTTGCGGATAGAATAACGTCGACTCGAAGTCTCAAATATTAGTGCTACGATTTACAAAGCAGCACCTCGTGTTTTTAAAACGTCGCTACGGCAATGTTTTGATAATTCGAGAAGCCTCGGGGCCACGGTCTTCGGTCTTTGGATTTTAAAAAACGAGCTGTACGCTGTCAGCCGGCAGCCCCTTGACCTCCGATCTCTACGACCTCCACTCCATCATCGTCTTTCCGCGCTACACTCGCTCTGCTCTCTTCGGGCTGCCTCTCAGGTGCGCCTCCTCGATCCCTCTCGGAGGATCGTTAAAGTATCTTAATTTATGTTACGAGCGTTTGTTCGAATGGCGCAACCGGAAGTGGCGGAGGCTAGAACATGGCTCCTCCATCTACGGGTATTTCCTTTACGGTTATTCGCCTCTCTCCTCCATGGGAAAACATTGCTGCCCCTATGACACATGGCGAGAGAGAAAGAGAACAAAGATTAATGTGGCCGGTTGGACGTCGATTAGACGGGTGGCCGGTTGATCCTGAGTAAGAATTGAGTGGAATATAGGAAACGGATAAAGAGAGAGAGAGAAAGAGAGTCTCCTGGCCAGGTTGAGAATCGCACGATTCTCTCTTCGCGTAGACGCGCGGCATAATACGTTAATTCTAAGAGGGATGTGACGTCACTCGGTGTAAAAATATCTTGGCGGTTCCGACCAACCGTTTGCTCCGCGGGTCGATGGCGGCTGACCGAGCTAAACGAGACAAAGAAGTTCCTCCGGTTGATTCGATTGCTGCTCGGGCAATTCATCGTCTTAGAATGCGCGCCTTATACGGTTATTCCCTTATCGAAGCGACCTGACTGAATGCAGCAGCAACAGGTACTCGGAAAAAATGCGCTTGTACTCCAGAGAGACACAATCGCCGCTTGTCAGCCCGCATGCGTCTCGGGCAGCTGCCGATGTCGTGTGAACCTTGGAAACCTTGAGGAGACCCCAGAAGACCCTGAGGAGTCATAGTTATCCCGATGGCCAGAGAGTCGATGGAAGTCAAAAATTGAGTCCTGAATATCGAGACTGCTTGGGGATCCTCCTACAGGAAACAGGAAGAGGACTTGGTCTTCAGGAATTCCCACGGAGTCTCCTTCTAGGCGATGCAGCTGCCGATAGACAAATCCGCTCTGCCCGTCGACGCTTCTTTAATCGATTCGGCCAATCTTAAACCCAGCAAACTGATAAGGCGCTTGATAGTCGCGCGAACTTCAGATCTTCCGGCAATTCCCTGAAGGGGGCTTAATCTTGGTTCCGATTACTTCCCTCTGGATCGCTGGACCGGAACTTCTGGGAACCTTGTGCAGAACACGTTTCCGGTAATCTCGTCTTCACGGGACACCCTATAGATATTGAGACGTCCAGCGTAACTGATGGATTCTCGCGGCTACCTAAGAATATTTCGTATTCCCGGGGATGAAGTCGAAGGGCGGCTGCAGGAACACCCGACTAAATCAATGTAGGACATTTATATTGGCCGGAAACCGCTGACTCGGCCACGTGGACACGCTGGACATATTAAGATTTCCGATTCCTTGCCGCGACAGACATTTTTATTATTGTACATCTACAACCCTCGTAAAAGGAAATAAAAATTGAAATACTGCCCACGCGGCGGCACCTCGAATTATTTAATCGTCTTTGTTCCGATCGAACCTTCACTGGATTATTACGATGTGCGTTTCGAATTTTCCTTCCAGTCGCCAATCCTTATCGGCTCGACCAATCAGCAGGGTTCGTCTTCTCTTTTGTGCCGCTCGCTTTGAAATTTCGACAAAAATTTCCAATATCTCGCGAGCTGTCAAAACTCTCTGGCAGCTCGAGTGTCAGTCAAAGCTACTTGTTTAAATTAATAGGTCCAGAGGCCGCTCTCTTATCAGACTCTTCTTGTTCCCGTCTTCACGTGCTCCCACATCTCTACACGCAGTCCCGGCCTCGATCTTCGGCCACTGTTTTCGCTCTTTTCTCTTTTCTCTTCTTTAGAATTCTATTCTTTATCCACGTTACGGGCTTCAATAATGTGCATAAAGTCAGCCCCGCTTGTTTTGAAAAAATAAATATTACTACTGTGCTACATTGTGCTGAGAATAAAAGTTTTTAATTCTTTTTATTTCTTATTACGCGGAGATAAAATGTTTTTAGAATAATAGGTAGCCCCGTCATTTATATTAATTTTCAAAAACAAATATTTTGACGAATTGCGCTCGATGCGTGCTACTTCGTGCCGTAAAGAATTATAGAAATTATATTCGTAATTTTTTATTTTATAACTCAAAGAAGTTTTATGGTACAAGTTAGCTCCGCCATTTGTTATTTACGTAACAATTGCGACTGTTCTGAATTATACATGTGCCATTTTGTGCTGGGAATTTTAAAGAAATACTATTTCAAATGAGCGTTTTATAAGCTCTAACGTCGTAAATCTACGACGCCGCTCGACGATTGTTTTGATTGGACATTGTGTAGGATTAGATATATTTGCGCGCTGAGAGGATTTTGCAAGGACGCCGTTGGCTTCGCCTAGTGACTAGACGGACTAGACGGATTAGAACCACGTGGGCACGTTGCATCGAACGGCAGGAACAATGAGAAGAGGTTTTGCTAGCCAAGTTCATCTTTTTTTTTTTTCATTATTTAATGCAACAATATTATTTTACTGCTTTCTCATAAGTATCCACATGAATCTTTCTTCGAAGAAAATCCACTATACAATTGTATGCACTTATTTAATTCTTTGGTCGACTGTATCTTGATTTTTCTCTGGAAATAAAATCTTTCAGAAAGTTACTCTTCGTGATTACACTAGTAAGTACTTACGTGGCTTGGAAATGTGCTGAGACCTATAGTCGGTCCACGAGTTCAATTTTTTTTTTTTCCTTGTGACGGGCTTGGAAATGGTTATGCTTAAATTAAGACAGCGTTAGAATTCCATTGCCAGATGACCTAAGGTTTAGTTTCTTTTACTTGGTATTACAAGTAAAAAAAAACTAGGAAAAAAATGGTACATTAAGTTTTAAGTGGATCGGTCTTTCCTGGACTCCAATTCAATAGAGGTACGGAGAAGCAAGAAATTCACGGTACACCGCATACGATAATATTACCAAAAATTGAACTCTTAACGTTTACCCGATATACCCAGTGGCTTGTTTCTGTATTATTATTATAAGAGCAACTCTTCCAGGTTAATCAAATTAGTTCCACTGATTCATTCGGGAATGACAAAAAGTAGTAGTTTCAATCGCTAAAATGTTTTTTGTTTACCAAAAAAAAAAAAATAAAAGACTTATGGCGCAACTTAGCCCGCATCCAGTACAATTCATACAATAATTCGATGGACATGTTTCAATAGCGTTCAAAACTATCTGACACGTCCTGCGTCTACGTGTCGGAGACTCGAATTGATCTGGATGTGTCACCATATATTCCTTGGCGTCGTAATTTTCTCCCTCTCGCTCGCCAATTCCCGCGATCTCATGTTGCGACAAACACAGTAAATTCCTAAGTGAATTCCTCCCGTAATTTCTGGACAAATACGAGGAAACGGTTTGTCTTTGAATGGCGCTGGTTGTCAGTCGCTAAAAACGGGCGATCTCGTCGTTTGAATCGTAACGTTTATTACGCGTTACGATATCAAACTTCCCTTCCCGTCGACGTTCATTGGTGGAGGGGAGAGCCTCGCAAGCTGATTGGCTGCCGAGGCACAGACTCCCACCTCGGGGAACGTGGAAGAACAGCGCTAGTTGTCCGTCCGCGGGAACTCAGTCGCTTAACATTTTTACGTAGGCGAACACGTGAACGCTCGTGTTAACCTTTCTAATCTGTACTCTTTGCTTTCCGACAGTTCGTCTTTTTCCGACGAACACGCGAGGTGTTCCGCGCACTTTTTCAAAATTGGACCGCGAGCGTCCGTTGGTCCTTCCGTTTCAGTGATTCAGTGTTCCAGTGCACCAGTCATTATCCGCCCTTCGGTCCTTCCAGTCGCTTGCGAAGCCAAAACTTTCGGCGTTTCCTACGATCCTTTCATAGGCCTTGGCGAACGTTGAATTTCAGCTGGAAATCGTCCCTGCCATCTTTTCTCGTTCCTTAGCCGACTCTGCTATCGTTTTCGCGTTAGCCTTCAAGTTTGCTTTCGGACCACGAGTCTGTCGAGCAAAAGTTTCCCGGCGTTAGTGCGAGGGTGTGGGTGCGCTAAGAAACATCGGACCACCCTCGAATATTTTATCCCACATCGGGAGTGTGAGAAAAGTTATGAGAACAATGGGGCTGAGCGCAGCTCGTCTTTGCTCCTGCCAATCGAAGCTTCTTGTCTTATGAGCGACAGCACAGCGGCATCCGGAGACAGCCATCGGCCATATCTAGCAGGCCTAGTAAAACTGCAAGATGTTTCTAAGTCCAACCGATTATGGAAGCACGTGTAGAATGGTACTTTGTTCGGCATGATGTCGTTTTATCTTATCAGTTTATTATATCATATGGCTCGCCAATCGAAGTCTTACTCTGCTGAACTGAGAAAGAAGAATCGATAGTGGATCCGATGATCCAATTGGCACTGCCTCTCAGTGGTTCAGTGAACTTTCTACTCGCAATGTCTACGATAATAAATGACACGTCAGAGAGATAAATGTGTAACACGCACAGACACGTCTATTCCACTTAGCAACGACTTAACCTCTAAATTTCTTTGTTGCAGTACGGCTCGGACGAATTTGGTCAGGATTCTCCAAGGTACACCTCGCCGAAGGCCGCCGCCCTCTACGCAGATCCCTACTATATCGGTAAGTCCAACAGCCTTTTAAAATCGAGCATATGGAGACAGCGACCTCGGAAAGTTGACAGTTCGTTCGGCCCGATAGTGCGACGTCCGACCGCCGGATGGCGCTAACTTTGATTGACGAAGATGCAATTTTACGAGAGTCCTTTTCTCTCTGTCTCTCTCTCTCTCTCTCTGGCATTTTACGTTATTACTGGAAAAGTCCGTTGGACGGAAGGAAGATTAAATTTCCTCGAGCCCGACGTATACGTCGCCAGCTTGTTCGTCTTAGTTCGAGTTTCCAAGGAGCAGCAGAGTCGCGCGCCGTGAAATCATATCGAAGAAAGTATCAAGAAACACATCGAGGCACGTTATTGCCGTTCTTTTCAAGTGAAATAATGGCTGCTCGGCGTTCGATTCTTTACAGATGGAAGCGCAACGGCAGCGACGGGTCCGGGGGACCCTTGGACGGCCGGAGGAGGCGGAGTTCAGCCACCGTACAGTGGATACGCACCACCTCATCTGGCGCAGCCTGCCTACCCGATGCACCTACCCCACGATCCCATGGTGCGTATGCGTTCAAGTTAACGCGTTGAGAAGCACTGTTGACAAAACTCACTGGGCTGCGAGAATATAGGCGTAAAATGAGTCACGAGGACTATATATAGAGCGACATCAGCCTACTACTACCTCTACCTTGTGCTTCCCTTGGTTCGCGCTTGCTTCTTGCTTACTAGTTTACTTGTTTACTTAACTACTCGACTACTCGCTTGCTTGCTTACCTGCCCGTAGTTACGAATTAACGCGCGCGCTTGGCTACTCCGTTTTGGCTTCTTGACAGATTCGCGCAGCTCTAAAGAAATAATTACCAGTAGACTTCCTATTGTTTGAATTCGACAAAGAAGAAATTCGTGCTACCGACGCAGGCGCAGACGCGGTAGATCGGTGGGAGCGAACGGGCACTAACTTCTTTTTTGGATTAAAGGTTAAACATTTACGAGTGCTCGCCCTTCGCTTAGTGGGCCATTTTCCAAGAAGTTTGGCGCTTTACTATGACTCTTAAAAAGTTCTACTCTCATACATTATGTTGTAGCGCGCGCACGGTGGCGTTGGCGCTGACGTTACCGCTGCCACTGACGCTGAGCCTGGCGAATTCTCCTGTTCGCTCGTAAATTCCTCAAGCTCCTCCTCCTCCTCCTCCACCTCCTCCTCCTCGTTCCATCGGCTACTCTTTATTCTCTGGTCCAGGTCCTGCGTTCCCCATATTCCGCAGCCCGTCTCGCCAATAGATTCCCATTCCTGTTTCGTTCCTCACAGCCAGATATGAAAACTGCTCGAGCTACTTAGAACTTGTTTGAGTTCTCTAATTTGTTGATAAATATACTTGCTCTCGCGGCGCTTAAAATTAGATGGATTTTATGAGCGGTTTGAGTAGGTGCGAGAGCGCGCGGTTTTCCGCTAAGCATATCCGATATCAAAGATGATCCCCCCCAGGTCGCCGCCCCCCCCTCGCGCCTCTTGCTCCGTCGTTCCAACCGAGACCGATGACGCCTATGTCTCTGGCTGTGCTTTCAGGCGTATTCGGCCATGTCGCCGAACGGGGAACCCGCAGCGCCGATCCTCGGCTCCGCGGTTACAAGCGCGGCGTCTCTACCCCCGATGTCAACGTTCCGAGGAAGCGCGGGCGTCGCGGCGGCAGCCGCGGCCGCTGCCGCCACCAGTGCGACCGGGGCGCCCTCTCCAGCCTCTCTGCAGTATAGCCACAGTCCTGGAGCCCCGTCACAGCCAGCGCCTTCTGGTCCCAATGCCCCGAGCAACAATCAAGCTCAGCAGCCGACGTCGGACAGTCTCGGCAAGACCCTCGCATCAGTAGTAAGCAGTCGAGTACGTGTGAAATTCACGTTTCGCATTCTTCTTTCTTTTTTTTTTAACCATTATTATATTTCGACCGTTTCTCGGTTATCAATCTCGCGGCTGAATCTCGACTAATCGAAGCTTCTTCTTGGCAGATCTATCCCACGGACCAATCGGTATCGAGTTATAGCAGTAACCCATCGACGCCGGTGAGTTCACCACCACCCCTGACGGGGTCGGCTCCGGGCGGCTGGGCTCCCGGAGCAGCACCTGTCTCCCCACACTTTACCGCCGATCCCAATCGCCCTGGAACCATACACATGGTACGCATTGACATAGATTTTTTTTTTTCTTATCACGACGATTTTCGATGCCAACGAACACTTCTCTGTGTCTATATCTACTCTTCTACGTCTTTGCCTCTGTTCCCACTTGAACCTCCACCTCTGGCTCTTGCCGCGCCTCTTCATCATGTGCCTCCTGGACATGCCTATGGCTCTTGCGATCGGTACTCGTTATCCTCGTTTGCGTGGACCTTCCTACCTTCTTTTCGATTTTGAGCGTCGGGAAGGCGCAAAGCCTCAAAGCGTAAAGACCGAGGGACAGAGTGCGAGAGAGAATCGAAGAACGAACGAGTGAAGGGAAAAAGGAACGAGACGACAGGAGAAAAGGAAGAGAAAATATAATTAATGAAAAATATAATTTTTCTCGCCCTTTGCACGATCTCTCTCTCCGTCCCTTTGACGAGTCTCCTTTCGCGCGCGTCCCCCCGCTTCTCCGTCTCTCTCAATCTCCTGAATTCATACGGCGACGAAGACGAGGAGGGAAGAGGAGGATGCATGTCGCGTAGATTCGATTTCTCGTGCACCGACGGCTCCTCGAAACCGAAAGGAAGGCGGATACGCACCGAGCATGAGATCGCGTGCACAATAATTAATTACCAGATCGTTATTGTTTTACCTTATTATCTAACCATCTTGTTCATTCGTTTAGACCTCTCTCTCTCCTCTCTCTCTCTCTCTCTCTCTCGCTCTATCCCATTTTTTTCTTCTCTCTTTCGTTTAATTTATCGCCCTTCTTGTTTGTCGTGAACGTTGTGTTGACTTGGTTGTTTTGGTTTTGTTGTTGCGTTGGTGTTGTGTGTGAAGCCGGCGCCTGAACAGCAGAGGCTAGACGATGCAATCGGCTTCCTTCGCGACCACGCCGAGGTGAGGACACTCTCCCCATTCTCTGTCTATCTTATTCTCTCTCTCTCTCTCTCTCTCTCTCTCTTGCTCTCTCTCTCTCTTTCTCTCTCTCTCTCTCATTTTTTCACTCTCAGTCTAAACCCGAGCCTAGAGCTCCTACTTTTTGTCTCATACTTGAACTCCTCTCATTTCCACGTGGCTCCGCACATATCGCTTCTAATTGCTGATTACTCCTCCCTCGCGTCTCCTAAGTAGTCAGACGATAGAAAGGCGCACGTGAATTGATAACTTTCTCCCTGGTCCATTTCCCTCGTTCCTCCTTCTTAATACCACTGGTTATCATCCGCCTCTTGCGTGAGCCTTTCTCCCTCGCTCTGCGTCTGATACGTCCGCTTCCTGTCTCTCGTGAGGTTCGAGTATCTCGGGGATGCAAATGCCGCTTTAGGGCGGTTCACATCGCCGCAGATCGACGACCGCCCGATAACACGAGAAACGTACGCACAGACGAGACACGATGAACGTGAAAATATTAAACGCGAACACGGAGCCACCAGCGATAACAGTAGCTGCAATCTCGCAGGGGAATTAAAGTGTGTAATCGAGTCGGTTTTTCCGGTATTCTGTTGGTACAGGGAACGCGGATGGAGGAACGACTGGACGATGCCATAAACGTCTTAAGGAATCACGCGGAGAGCCAACTGGGGCTTCACCTTGGTCCTGTCGGCCCTCACGGCTCCCTCTACTCTCACACCTCACCTCCACAACTCGACCATCTGGTAAGTCAGTCGAATTGTTTAAATCCTTCAAGTCGCGTCGCCGCGACATAAATCACGATAAAATCGAGAAATCGATTAGGAGAATTTATTTTCTTTCCGTTTTAAGACGAGTCCTCATCCTGCTACGGTGACCGTGACGCAACCGCAAGGTTCGTATCCCGGATTGGCAGCCACACCAGACACGGACGGCTCGATCAAGATAGAGAGGCTACCCGTCACGAATGCCAGTAAGTTGAAGTCAGTGATAGAAGCGCGGCAGAAGAGGACACCAGGACTCAGCTAGCAAATAGAGCGGAATCTCATTGGCGGAGAGTGGCGAACCGTCTGGTTTCATTCTGCGCCGTCGATGCTGCCTCAGCGGCCGCCGCGAAATCCTTTCCCTTTCTGTTTTAAGCTGCCGATCGATCGCGAAGACACGAGTTCGTTATAATCACTTGTTTGCACTGAGATAAGGAAAACGTATTTAAAAAATTGCCAAGCATTCCACGCTAGAAAAACCGCATAAGGGAATCGGCCAGCCATGATGAAACGAATAATTGGTTGATTAGTCGATCGACTCCTGCACCAACGACTTCTCTGTCTCTTGGTGCGTTCTTGGAGAATTGTCTCGGGTCATCTTCTTGGCATTCAGTCCCGCGCCAAAGAGTGCCATAAAATGCTAGAGTCACGGGAGTGCAAAGTTTTACGGTGACGAGCGCACCGCTTAGGTCGCGGGTGTCCTTTGCTAAAGCAGTTTGTTCTACGGCTGAGCCTTGACCATGTTTGGCCATCGGCATCCGCAGCATTTTCTCTCTCTTGCTTCTCCGGCGCTGGATATGGCGACGCGCACCTCCCTCTTTCCTCGGTCCCCTCGGCATTCGCACTGGGGAACGCAGCTCAGTGCGACTTCCATGCGAACGCGCTGCGATTGCCAACTGATCCAGCTATCCATTCGTTTGGCCGTACGCGGGATTTCTCATGGACGCGGGGGGGAGCACATTTTTAAGGAAACAACTGAATTCGGATCGCGACTGACTTTTGCACTTCCTTCTCGTAATTGGTCTCGCGCATTTCATACCTTCCACGACTGCTGAAGAACCTCGATAAAACAATGATGAAGCTTCGCGAAGGTCGCGTGACGGTTCTACACGCGTATAAGCGTCGTGGACTCGCTTGGCAGATGCATCGGAAATGAGTCTACGTTGTCCTCTGGCCACGCTTATTTTATTTTCGAAATTTGAATTTAATTCAGTCCTTTCAAGATCAGTATTAATAATGAGCAGAATACATCTCTTTAGAAAAGAGGAAAGATCCACCGGACAGCAGTGCTGGTGGAGGCGGCGGTGGCGGCGGAGCTGCTGGCACTGGAGTTGGCGTTGGCGTTGGGGTTAACGTGGGTGTCGGCGTCAACGTCGGGGCTGGCGCTGTCGTCGGCGAAACAAAACCCTCGAGCAGCGAATTAACAGCGGCGGGTGTTATGGGAGCGGGGACGGTCAATTCGACGTCACAAGGAAAGGGTACGAAGAGGTCACGGAGATAGTAAGTATCCCTAATAGTTTTCTTTTTTTTATTATTACTATTACTAGCACTATTCCTGGTACCACTACTACTGCTACTGGTAGCTACTACTATTACTACTGGTAGCTACTACTACTACTGGTAGCTACTACTACTACTACTATTACTACTACTGTCACCGCCATCAGCACTGTTATTACTATTACCATTATATTAACAAGACTCAGGAATTCTCAGAGAACATGGATCTGTCCCTGGCTCTAAACGAGAGTGAGATTGAGAACGCGATAGGCGACACTCTCAATCTCCCTCAATTTTTCAGATTATCTAAAGCCGAACCCACAGTTAAACTCTTGCCACGTCGTTCGAATCTCAGAGTTTCGACCAAACAGAGGAAAGTGAAGTTTTCATAATTTTCACCATTTTCCCGTAGCCGTCGGCTCCTGGCACAACGGCCACCTTGCAAGGCCTCTGACCTCCCCCTGACCCTTTTGACCTTTTTACCCCCCCACTCAATCACTTTGCCCATTCGAGTAGTCGCTGTGTAATCATGTTAAACTAACTTGCTGTGTCTTTGAACAACCGTTGTTCGAGCGCTGATGAAGACTGCGATGACCCAGGCACCAAAGCGGTGCGCGAAAAAGAACGCCGTCAAGCCAACAACGTTCGCGAAAGGTTAGTGAAGACACGCAGTACGCACTTTGTCGCATTCTAGTAAAAGACACACATCATCCTAATACGTTCCTCCTTTCCGCTAATCATTCTGCATTCGAGTTCCTCAGGTTTACTAGCTCGTCTCCTATGCATCTTGCCAACCTTACGTAAACCAGCCGATTCTCTTTCCTTGTTCTTCCAGCCATCCAACACATGTAACTATTGACATATGCACAACACGCATCACAGGCACCGCAAACAATTACACGCATAGAGAGAAAGAGAGAGAGAGAGAGGATTTTCAAATTCAATGGCAATGTGTGAGGCCCGCATTCGAACGTGGAAATTAAAATGTCGCTGGTTGCGAATTCGTATATCGGATACGGGATACGACACATAGAATTTTGGTACTTTTTCTCGTGCGTACCTACTCTCGATCAGTTTCATTTTAATTCAGTTACGTTTCGACAATTAGGCATGCTACTATTTTATTATTACTGCTGGTGCTACTACTATCACTGCTACTAATACTACTATTATTACTGTACTATTATTGTTATTACCTACCATCCACTATTACCACACTGCTAATATTATTATTATTACTACTACCTACCACTCTACTATAACCTCTCTTAGATGACACTACTACTCTGTATCATTAATCATTGCATCGAATTATACTTTGGTAGTTTCATTATTCCTTTATCGATTTCGATCCAGACTTTATATCATCATGGAGTATTTAAGAAAAAAATCTTTCCGAATTTCTTTTTTCCGCTTCCTTTGCGTTTCTCCTGTCCTTTACTAATTTTCTTTTAAGAGAAAGGAAAAGAAAAAGTAAGAAGCAAAGAAGTTTTCGGCAACTGGATAATTATCCTTGTTACGATCTAAACGAGGCAAGAAGCGAAGGGCGGCTCGGTGAACCTAGAATCGTATTGTGATTGTGCCCTATTTTCTCATAGGAGCTGCGCGCGGAGCTTGCAAAGAATACGGGCCTTTTATAGGGATGACAAACCTTCGAATGACTTTCCATTGACCACAGCAGAGATTTGCCCGCTCCGTGCCTGCGCGCGATTGCACGAGTCGCATTGTGTCGGAGGGATTAAGGAGGTGAAGAGAGTGTCGGGGTGAGTGGGTAGAGAGGGGGGGAGAGTCTTGATACGTCATTTTCACGTTATCACATACGATCGAGAGGAATCTGCGTGTGTTCGTGTCGAAACGGTATTTGAATTAGAGAATTTGATAAGATTGACGACGGGGCAATTGGGCAACGTGAGGGACGGGAAAAATGTAAAAACTGCAGATTTGAGGCCGATAAGGCAGATAAACGGCAGCCAGGGTCAGAACCAAGTTCGCACTATCAGTTTAGACTACTGCACTTAAGCTCTCACGAATTGTCAGATTATTAATCGAGTATTGTTATTGCGCAACTGTTGTTCGAGCGCCGAGGACGAGGACGACGATCCTGACGTGAAGGCTCAGCGGGAAAAAGAGAGGCGGCAGGCAAACAATGCTAGGGAAAGGTAAGGCGGCGAGAACTAAAGCCATCCGACACACACAAGAACCACGAGAGTCTGACACATCGTCTCCAGGACGTTCTGAACAGTAACGTCACGCGACCTCTGGCCACGTTCCTCCTCTTTTCTTCCTTATTCGTTCGCCTCCCCTTACGCTTATTACGATTAGGAGCTTCTCCTAATGCGGCCCAGCCTAATGACGCTAACTATCAAACTGTCTTTCTCTTCCCTGTGCGTCTCTCCTTGCTCTACCTACTCTCTCTTTCTCTCTCTCTCTCTCTCTCTCTCTCTCTCTCTCTCATAACTCGTCGCTCCTCTAACTCGTAACTTGTAACTCGTAACTCGCAACTCTGGCCCGTATTCTGTGTATGCAGCGAAAACTTTTGGATTCACCGAGCCCTTCGTTCCTGCGTTCCTCCGTTCCTGCGTTCCTTCGTTCCTTCTCTCGCATGTAAACCGTGCACTGCTTTGCAAAGACTCCTTACTCTGCCTACCATTTGTTATCTGCTCTGTGGTGTCACTGGTCATGTTGATGACGAAGTCTCAGCAGGGTGGGGAGCCGTAACGAATAAGACAGTCACTAAAGAGTAACGTTGATACACCGCAGGATACGTATAAGGGACATCAACGAGGCCTTGAAGGAACTCGGAAGGATGTGCATGACGCATCTGAAGACCGACAAGCCACAGACGAAGCTCGGCATTCTGAATATGGCCGTCGAGGTGATAATGACCCTGGAGCAGCAGGTCAGAGGTGGGTTCTGGTATCAAAGCGCAAGTGCGCTCTGTCCCTTGTCAACCACCCTGAACGTCTTCATTGTCACTGAAAATCGTTTGCTTTATATTTTCAGAGCGAAACCTTAATCCAAAGGCAGCGTGCTTAAAGAGGAGAGAAGAAGAGAAGGCTGAGGATGGACCAAAGTTACCGGGCCACCTGGCAGCTCACATAGCCCATCCCCATCCGCACCCTCACGCACACTCGCAACCACCCTTCACCGCGATGCCCGTAAGTCCGAATGGTCCTCCCTCTCGGGCGGAGACTTTGCATTGGCCTTGACTTCGTCCTGGCGAAATCCCCGTGTCCATCCGGGTGCTGCGAGTAGGAAAACGGACGATCCCCTCGGCTCCCGGATCTTCATCTCTTGTGCTGTTTGCGCTTTAACGGGGCGAATCGAAATCTTTCGATCCTCAGGAGTATCGCGACAGCGCCATAACATATATGCACTATTTTATTTCGATGCTACTACTACTACTACATTTCCATATGTGGAAGCCGAACGAGAGAAATAAACATTTGTTAATATTTTAACACTCGTTATATTTATTGATTGTGAATAAACAGTTTCGGAGTTTCCGTATCAGATCCCTTACAATCTTTGTAATTTGACAATGAGGCGTCTCGGACACTCGTGACATTTTTATTTTTTAAATTATCCACGGTTTTGCGCGTGGCTGCGTGCTGTCGGAGCTAAAGAAATTTTGTACTTTAACGTAGTAACTTGCAAATAGAAGCGTTACTAATGCGTAACAAATTAAATTTAAGATTTCAACGAGAATTCGGGTGCGATTATCGTAGCCGATTATTAAAGCCGATTTTTCAAAGGGCAACATAAATATTTAAACCGTCACGAAATTCATGAATATTTTTTTATCCTCTGATTTCCTCTTGCAATATTGTCCTCAATTCGGTAATAAGAGGTGGGAGAAAGCAGGAGCGGACATTAACTAACGTAGTCCCTTCCGGGGTCTTTGCCAACCATTTAATATCCTGTCAGGACAATAGAAAAAATATTAGAATATTCTAAGATCAAAATATCTGTTGCAGGGCCCACCGCCATCGCTTCAGCACAATCCGTCGCAACCCCAGTAGCAGCGGCTAAGCAGCGGCATCGTCCTGTGTTAAACTCGTGTGCGTCAGGTCCAGAAAGCCTGTACAAACTCTCGATAAGGCTAGGCACCTAACGACCAAGCCTTAATACTAATAAAGAAGAAACTATAACATTATATATGTATATGAAAGCAAAAGTATATATATATATTATATATATACATATAGTAATAAATACATAATCGAGGGCCGTGTCCCAGAGAAGCCAACGTGGCCAAAATTATTGTACATTGCGATTTGCGTTGCTCACGCGCCAAGAGGAAAACGAAGAGAAAACTCAAAGTCGACAAACGTTTATTGGGAGCCGGCTTTTCCACTTATCACTTTAAGGTTTTAGGTTCTCTCTCTATGAACGCGAAAATCGCGGGAGACGGCATATCGATCAGCGAGTTTCGGTTTCTGCGGCACTTAAGCTCATTGCATGAGATGTGCGTGCGTGCGTGTACATGTGAGAGGTGAAGGCAGAGGGAGAGGGAATCAGAGAGAGTAGTAAGGTATCGCGTGGACTATAAACGGTTGGCACCAATGTTTTCCCGTTAACTTGTTTTTTTTTTTTTTTTTTTTTTTTTTGATTGGCCATTAACGTGGGAAAACCAGGCCACCATCTATGACAATAATTAAGCATTATTCATTAATAAATGGAATTCCCAATAGAATTTTTTTTCCTTTCTCGGACATATCATAGCCACTCGTGACGGTCGTTCTCGAGAACTGACAGATAAATCACGAGGACTCCGTTAATTTCTGTAGTCCCTCTTCCGTCTTACTGTTCCTCGCTTCTTGCCTCGTTCTCTTCTTCTTTGGCTCTCGGTTCTCTCTAGCGGCTTTAACTGATGAACAGGTGACCGGAGAGAAAGAGAGACAGAGACGGAGAGAGAGAGAGATAGAGAGAGAGAGAGGATGCACTGAAAGGCGGCGATGCCCGAGCGCCGACTACATTGGAACTGTAGGATGTGCCAGGGCTGTTTGGCCGTTTATTAAAATAACATCTTAAAATGGGAGTTTTCCCTTATCTCTTAGAAAAGATACAATTACGAATGGACGTCACTGCGATAACTCCTATAATTACTACGATAAACTCGATCAACGGAATAAACCGATGGGGACGCTAATGACGAGGACGAGACGGACGCATAGTTTGTTAAAGAGATGCGTTATTATAGTCCAGGTAGAGAAGTAACGATGTAATATTACTAATATAAATACGGCGGCTTAAAATTATTTTTATAAATAGCGCGAGACAAAAGATATGATGGTTCCTCTTTCGAGATGTAAAATGATACGATCGATTTTACTACACGTTATTATCCTCTATTGCGTATGTATACATGTATCTAGTATCTACACGGTAATTCAACTGTAACGTACAAACTGAAGTTGGCTCCCCCGTCCATCCGATGCCTACGGTAAAGCCAACTTCAGGTTGTACGCTTCGGCTGAGTTATCACCATATGTACTGCGATTCGTTACGTTTAAGGGACTAGCTAGAAGAGTCACACACGACACACGAAAATACCGAATCTTGTATATATATAGATAGTGACCCACCGAGAGGAGCTCATTCGCACTTTGAAATAATCCACGTTTAATCGTTTATCGTTTATCATTAGCTCCGAGGGCGTAAAGAACCCTCGTGAAGTTATCTTAGATTTCTCGGGCGGCTTCAATTTCCAGCATCTTTGACATCAATATATTCCACGCGTTCTCGGAGCATGCGCGCGCAGACTCGCCGAGAGACAAGCTAGAGTCTCTCAGGAGTCTGCGTCCTGGGGAACGAATTTACGTATGAGGAATTTCGAGCCGCTGATGATCTCGAGGATGACGAGGCGCGAGAGCGTCGAGTGCGAGATGAGGCAAATTGGAAAACGCGAAGCGCAGGACGGCGAAGGAAAGTGGAAGGTCCATTCGTGCGATACGTTTTAATGGAAATTCTCGGCTGGTTCCTTATCATTAGTTTCGCTTCCTTATCATTAGTCGCGGTCCCATCGAGATTCATTGCTATTCGCGTCGGGTCTCCCGCACCTTCGTAGTCACGTTCTTTGCAGCCCTTCCGGAGTGCACAGTGCAAATTTCTCATCCGTATTGGTGCAGCCTGAGATACAAGAGAGACCCGTGCGTGTCGACGAGCAGAGTCAAAAGAGAGAGAGAGAGAGAGAGAGAGAGAGAGAAGAGATTGGGAAGAAGCTGGAAAACTTGGGGACATCCGCCTATTTCATTCCGGAGGCGCACGTGTCTTCTCCGTATTCTGCGTCTTTTGTCCCCCTTCGCGAGAAAATCCAATGGCACGCGATGCCACCGACTATCACATACGAAACGCATCTCGCGCATAATTGTACATACGCAGCAATTAAGTATGTCTATTCGTGACTACCTTATTGCAATTATTTAGGCTGCTCTTCGCTCAGTCGAAACACGCGAAGATAATGGAAGACGTACGCGGCGGCGTAGATCATCGGCTCGAAAATTAGAAAACCGCTTGTTTCACTCGTGCTTCTTCGTTTCTTTAATATTTTAGTCAAATCTTAGCGCGCGGCAGCGTAAATGGAGGCCGGTAAAACTCGAGCTGCTTAAAGCTAAGGACATTTTCTATCTGAGGAATATACTCCATTAAAGAAAAAAGAAAAAAAAACAATTTTGACTGGTCCTCGTAGCGACGTAGCAGATCGGACGCTACTTTATATCTTTTACAATATTGTTCTTGAGATAAAGAGAACCTCGAAGCGCAAAATTGAATCGGGTTCAATGTTAAATGGTCGTCAATATTTTGAAAAAATAATTAAAAGAACAAGAGTGTAACGGGATGCTGCGACAGTGACGTCTCCGTTTTCGAAGTCATCGGATTGCTGCGTGCGTGTACAATATTTCCATGCGTTAAAACTTACCGAACAGCAGCTTTAATTATTAATTATCACTACTATTATCAAGCTGAATACTACGATTATTAAAATCATCGTCATCTTCGCCGTCGTCGTCATTACCGCCGTCGCCACTGTCATCGTTTATTATTATTATTATTATTATTATTATATTATTATTATTATATTATTATTATTATATTATTATTATTACTATTATTATTGCCGACATTATCATTTTTATTATATCGTCATCATTATTAATTATTATTATTGTCCTTATTATTAATTATCTATCATTAGCAATCAATCGATCATTATATCGAGAAGAAAATCTTTCCCGAAAAGGACATTTTTGTTTCTGAACAAAAATATAGCTCAACGACGTGTACCCAGTTGCCATGTATTTTAATTTATTTAGATTCTTAAATAAATTTTATTGAAAAGATCGTAAGACATATGTGCGCTTGTAGATCGACGACTGTCAATTGGGAGGACGCGTAGACAACATCTCTCGCATTATTGTTTCTTGTATCAGCATCCTCGCCCTCATCCGCACCTTTTCAGTACCTCAGGCCTGAATTTGTTTGTCTTCTTTTAGCTAATCGTGAACCAATGAAAATTGCGATGAATATTTGACACAGCTGCGCGGCTAAAATCGAGCGGCCGACCTTCGTCGCTTCGTTGTCATTCTTGTCTCCTAATTAATTCTTCAGGATCCTTGGTAATTTCTTACATAGTAATTATTTTGTCTCTCTCGACTCGTCCCGCAGCCTCCATTCACGTATGTATTATTTTCATCGACGGAAATTCACTGGCTAATTAAACGGGGTGGGTCGAGAAGCTGTCCTGAAAAATGTGCAGGAGGTGTAAATACGAAATGTTGTTTTTCATAAGTTTCCGCGTGTTTTGCCGTGCGCCGTTCTCGCGCTCTGTCATCTCGGTAGAAAAATAAAAAGAAACCGGAGAACGACTGGGATCTCGAGAGAATCGAGACAGGAGAAAAGCTTTAGCGAACGATACACGCACATGTCACACGGAACCAGTGAATTACACGGACACGCACGCACACATTGACTCCTCGATAATAGAGCCGTTATTAGGAGCGATTCGATAGGATAAAAAGTGTGAATATTGTGATTGATCAGCCGACACGATGCGAGGACTGGGAGCGCCAGTCGTTCAACCTATTAACCCGAGACCGAAGCGTGTCATACGATTACAGGCGCATGCAATGCAGTATTATAATGAGTGCTCGTTAAAAGGAAAAAAAAAGAAAAAAAAAACTAGATCACTTTCCTGAGAGACATTGACACGTAGACAACTGGAAGAGACCGACAAGGAGAACCAGGACGTAACTTCGGACTTACCTATGTTTACGAGGCGGCACTTCGACCTGTTTAAAATGGGAAAGAAAAAAACTCTCTGGAAAGTGGAAGAACCCTGCTTACCGGCGAAGCTGAAAACTAGTTCGGAGTTTCTATCGAAACGAAACGAGAACGGGAAGACGAGAAACGACATCGCTGATCGAGACGTCTAAGGATTCTGCTCGGTTGGGTTCGCAGGCGCAGGGACGTAGAAGAGATAACGATGATAAGAATGATAATAGGGAATTTTTGTAAAAGTGCAAGGTAATCATGTAAAATACTATCCACTATAAATAGAAAGTAAGTCAGTTTAAGCTAGAGCCTGTCGATAGTTATAGGTCGTTCGAACACGAGAATGAGAGTGACATTGGAGAGACACAAACTAACCGCGAAGAAGCATATTGTTCGGCGATGATTCGAAAACGAGTAAAAAATTTCCAAAGAACGTAAAACGAAAGAAATGTTTAATTATCATTAATAATATATTATAATGAATATTGACCTACTAACATAATAAATGTGCCATTTTTCCATAATTCTAAAGCACCATATTTGCCATGAATTTATTTACGTTTTTACAAGGTATAGTCGTTGCCAATTTTTAGAATTCTTTTGTACCTCCATCCTTCCCTCTCTCTCTCTCTCTCTCTCTCTCTCTCTCTCTCTCTTTTTTTTTGGTTTCTCGACACAATCACACTCTCGTCGTTCGTCAACATTTTTCGCGATCAATCATCGTCCACAGTCATGGCTGATCTGAAGCGATTGCTTTCACGAGGACAACCATAGCGATGACTCTCTGATGATTTGGTGAACGTTATGAGCGTGTGACGTGGGGATTATGTCACTGGGCAGCCTTGAGCGCTACACGACGTCATGTTCCATGCAGATTCCACCATGTCGAAAGCCGCTCAGAAATCCACGTTACGTGCCGAACTACCAAAATACTCTGTCGCTATAATTTTTTCTCTTCGAATGTCGACGTCCGTGGACGCCGCGACGCTCAATCTCCTAGTCGAATGCCGAGTGCCTCGTTACCTGGAGGAAGAGAGAAAAAACCGGCTTTCGAAGGACACGTGTCGCGGCTGGACGTATGTGATGCCGTTCACAACTCACAGCCTGGTGCTGTCGCAAGATGCCATTATAACTGTGCAACGTGCGCGAGAGCAGTCCTGCCAACCTGCCAACCTGCCAACCTGCCAATCTGCCAACCTGTCAATGAAACGTCTAGAACGATTGCCAACGCGATTTCCGATGCCCCGAAGATTACTCGTTGGTGAACCGAGAACTAAGAGGACGCAGGAACAATACAGATAAAGGGAAGATAGGAATAGATAGAGACACGCTCTGCGAAAGGGCAGGAAGATCAGGATGTCAAGCGTAGGACAGCTTCCTCTTTAGAGTGCAATAGGCGATTAATCGGAAGATGAAGAAGTTGAGGAAGAGGACGAGGACATCGAGCCAATAGTGGTCCTCGGCCATAGCAAGCTCAGCGAGGATGGTCTCGGGTACACGGTAATGACAATAGACTAGCTCCTTCGGACAGGGAAGCTTCTCGCGATTGAATCCGTAGACCGAGTGGACGAGACCCTCGAGCGAGTAGCGCAGGTAGCTCAGGTAGCTGACGTAGTGCATGAAGACGGGCATGTGGTTGAAGAGGACGAGGAATCCGGCAAAGATAAGAAGAGTCGCGGTGGTGATGGCGCCGAAGAAGGTCCCGTTTATGGGGTTGAGGGTGGTTCCGAGGATGAGCCCGATGCTCTCGGCCACGAACGTCGTGAGGATCGCGATCGCGAGGAACATGAGGAACCTGTTCCAGTCGAGAGGCTGACTGCTCAGGAAGTAGGAGACCGAGGAGTAGACCATCGCGAAGAGCATCTGCACGGGGAGGTTGGCCACGAGGAAGGCTGCGTAGTAAGTGCGCAGCTGGTACCAGTTGTTGAATTGCTCCTTCTGCAGGACCGGAAGCTCGGATGGAAATCTCAGGACGGCAGGCATCATGCTCGTGTAGCAGAGGTAGACGGTGGTCACCAGGAGGTAGCCGACGTTGTTGAGACTCTTGGAGCCGTCGTCACCGGCGTTCACGAAGACCAGCCCGAGGAGGACCCCGACGAGGAAGTGAAGTATCAGTTTGAGGTGGGTGACGGTCCAGTCGCGATACAGCTGGACGATGCAGCGATTCAGAAGGATGCAGAACCTCGCGAATTCGGAGGGAGAAGTCACGAACACTGTGGTCTTACCGTCATCGCTATAGCCCCGTGAGATCTCGCACTTTTTCTTGGTTATGCTGCTGGGCACGTCGCGCCAGTTTTCCTGCTGAGCGGCAATCGCCAACTGCTCGTTGAAGTTTCCGTACTCCTTGTTAACGACTTCCAGCATGTAGTCGGCAGGGTTGTGATACTTTGGGCACTGAAGGCCCAGGTTCCCGAAGTAGGTGACGGTATTGCGCGCGGCACCCTGGTAGACGCAGCGACCTTCCGCTAGCAGGTAGACAAAGTCGAAGGTCTCGTAAATCGCTGCGCTTGGCTGATGGATCGTGCAGACGATCGTCCTGCCGCCCCTGGCCAGACTCTTCAGCATCGCGACGCACTGCATGGACGAGGAGGAGTCCAGGCCAGTCGTTGGCTCGTCCAGGAACATCACCGGCGGGTTGTCCAGGAGCTCCAAGGCGATGCTGAGCCTCTTTTTCTGGCCGCCGCTCAGTCGGTCGCATCGCGTCTCCTTCGTCTTCGAGAGGTCGAGGTTGTCGAGGATGTCGTCGATCAGGATCTGCTTGGCTTTTCGATTGAGGCTGCTACCCAGTTTGAGTTCAGCCGCCATGCTCATCACTTCGGCCACCGTGAACAGAGGGTGCAGCTGATCGTCCTGCTGGATGTAGCAGGATTCCTTTTTGTATTCGTTCCACCGGTGCTCCCCGCCGTCGCTACTCAAGTAGTTGATCTTCCCAGCGAGATTCTTTCGCCGGAATCCTGTCAAGATGTTCAACAGGGTCGACTTGCCGGCACCGGATGGACCCATTATGGCCGACAGCTCCCCAGACTTGAAGCATCCGTTTACCCCATGAAGAATCTTCTTCTTCTTACCGAGGAATCCCTGCGCCACTCGATATTCCACGTCTGAGAATTTAATGTCGATCGACTGCGACTTTGGCAGGTTGATCAGCACTGCCCTCTGATACATTTTCGCTTTTCTTTTTTTCTTTTTTTCTTTCTTTCTTCCTCTCCTTCCTGAATGCCCCTAATCGTTCATCAGAATCCTGCTGTCCCTTGCCGTCGCCTCTTCCCTCTCTCTTGCTCTTCGGCAATCTATAATACAAATTCATGAAGAGTCACGTTACATAAAGCATTTATGCATGTTGGCCGTATGCGTGCAAGACATGCGCCCATCTTTCCATTTTTTTCTTTCGCAATCAGTTCCCACGGAGCTATGAATTCTTTTGACGAGTCAATTTTGCGCGCGAGGCGAATGCGCGACCTCGTCACGAACAGCCGCAGGGCCGCACTCGAGCCAGCTAATTCCTTCTTTCGCCTATCGATACGTATTCGTTCGGAATTAGCCTCCTTGATCAGAAAAAAATCTAATGGCGCCGCGAAGGCAAACTTCAGAATTTTGTTCAAGCGGACAGACATTAAGAAAAGGAAAATAATTGAGCGAAGAATATCGCTGTTTTTGATCAATGATTACAGACCATCAGTACTTATTAGCTTCCCCACCATTAAAAAGCAAAATTGCGCGACGATCAAACCAAAGGAAATATTCGCGACTGTCACGTTTGCGGCTCGTTCTCACTGCGATTATAATTTTCGCGAATTAACCTGCACCGGGTGAGTTTACTTTGTTTCCGCTGACCAGCGCGCAGCAAACTTCGATTAATGTCTTCTCTTTCTAACAGTGACCTTCCTATCATGACGATAATGCGCTCGACCTTCCCGCCTCCATTAAAATTACGAATGCCGCTTACCGTCACGCAAAGAAAAGCACCTTCCTCTCTGCACTTCCGGAACTTTTGTCCTGGACGTGGAACCGTAGGAACGTAAACTAAAACGAAGCGTGACCAAACTGCAGTGACCAAAGTCAGAAATGACTTCTCGAAGAATCAAAGTGGAAGGTGGTTGTGGTGGTGGTTGTGGTGGTGGTTGTGGTGGCGGTGGTGGTGGCGGTGGTGGTGGACCCACGTTGGCCGTCAAGATTCTCTAGTCCTGCTGATGCGAGGAATATCTTTTTCGTTTTGTCCTCTTTTTCACGTTCATGGACGAGCGCGAGTTGCTTCGCCAGAAAACCAGTTTCAGACACTTTTCAGTGTCGCTAGTTTTTTTTGTTTTCTTTCCTCGCGCTAAACGAACGCGCAAGGATCACTGAGCCTGTGAATATTATTAATATTAACCACTGAGAGTCTCTAATCCCAGTAGAGGCAACTCGTGGTTGTCCGCGATGTCCAATTCCTTAGCGAGTCTCTTCCACTCTGTCCACTTGCACTGTTCACTGTCCACTGTCCACTGGGAACTGGCTGCCCCTACTGTTGCTGCTTTTGCTGCTGTTGCTGCTGTTGCTGCTGTTGCTGCTGCTGCTTAGTAGGTTGCTGGCCAACGCGCCGCCGGCTCTTTACTCCAGCGCTATGATCACTACGAACCACGGAACCAGTCCGATGACTGATGACCAATCATTTTCCCTTCCACGATGTCGACCGACCGTCTCTTTCTTCTTCGTTGCCCGTTCTCTCTCTCTCTCTCTCTCTCTCTCTCTTCCTTTCTCTCTCTCTGTTCCTCCACTTCGACGACCTTGACACGCTCTACAAGAGACGCAAAGCATCAGGAAATGCAATCGGAATTCCCTTCCGATTCCGTAGGACCCGCGACACATGCTAAGAAAATTATTTCATCCCCACACGGCTTATATTCATAAATAAAACGTCTGTAAAGTTAAACGAGTTCGCACGAGGAAAATTATGCATAAATATAACGATGATACCGATATATGAGTTGTGCTCTTCCAAAGCTAATTAATCGTTGATCGATTTCATGTAAAAGAAGTAGAACCACGAAAGCCACTAACTAAGAATAGATCCGTTCCTCATGATTTCCATATGGCGATCTTGAATTTCTGTGAAGCTGCCAGTGACTAAGATTTTATGAGTATCACCATAGCAATAAAATCTATTATTGAGAAGCGAATTAAAAACGTAAGAGCATGAAGTCATCGTCAAATTTATATTTCATTTTACTCGTTTAACGAGTCCAGCTGCCTGGGGTACTTGTACGTCACAGAAGTTAGAGAATGAAAGAAAAAAAAAAGAAGAAGAGAGAAGAGTAGGAAACGATAACATTGTTGCAAGACGGTAATCATTAGCTACGACGCGATGCAGCCGGAAAACAAGAGTGAAGAATCGTCGAAAAAATGAATAATGGCTGCAGCTTGCGGCTTACGTCTTTGTTTGTATCGCGACAGATTACTATTTGTCTTACTGGCCGCATTCTTGATAGTATCTCCACTAGTCTAGGTTAAGTTTGAGGTTATCTGCATTTATTGACATTTAGCGTCTTGGCTATTTAGTGCATTTCGCGCACTATAGCGTTTTCTTTATAATTATGTAAATTCATTATATTGCATCCACGCGGCCTCGGACATGAACAAAATAAAAAGGAGGAGGACGTAAACATACTTGGTGACTTGCGAGAGGCGAAGATGCTTCTGTGGGATAAATTATAGAATCCGCATCCTGGCGGATTCTCACGTGCAAAGTCGACCTCCCTACCTCCTGCTTCCTGAGCAACCAAACGCTACTGATCCTTATGCACACGGATTCCCCAGTGTCGCTCCTGCTTGGACGTCTAGGACGTCTAGGACGTCTAGGACATGATAAACCACTGATTGTTGGTATTACTTGAGCATTTTCAAAAACAGCACTTTGCCCACTATAAATCAGTCGTTTAGTCTCTGTCCTGTTTTTCGAGTGGACTTTCTCGGGCTGGCAACTTTTAGGAGTTGCAGCGCACGAGGAACAATGTCAAACGTAAGCGGCTGCACGTGCGACTTGCGTTTTGTCTAAGAACCAAACGAATATTTAGCAAGTATTTTCTATACTCGGAGCGAAGGGAAGTTCCTTGCAGGCGGCTCCGTCGGGAGCTCGAGCGTCGTTGCCCAACGGCGCTTCGACGTCCGCCAAAATTTTCCACGTTTTCGGAACGACCAGCAATAACGTACATGGGCGTGAGAATTTCGATAGGTAAGTACGCAAATGGAGAAAGTATTTTTTGACTTGAAACTGCGACGAAAACTTTCGAATTGTGTTAAGTCAGTTGCGACGGATCGAGCAGTAAAGTATGTAATATTTAATACTCCTACATTTCTTGCGAGAGTCAAGAAAGTTACGAATTTGCTAATTATTAGCAACTTTCAAAAGATAGCAACTGAGTAACGGGATAGCGAATATACATATTTACGTACCTTATCTGGTCGCGTGTAATATTAGACCCGAGTAGACGGTTCGGTATATTTCGAACAGGTACGTAGTTCACAGTTTGGCCACTCGAAGGAGTGGCGCACCGTCTCTTCAAGAAGCTGCCGTTCAGCCGGATTTACAATGTGCGACCACCAGTGACCATGTACATTGAACGATGACGTCAGAAGCGGAGGATACCTTTCGTTTGTTTTTAAATAAATTTGATTCAATATGAGTTTAGCCACCTTCCTTACACAACAAAGAGACCGAGTCATCTGGATTTAAAATTCAGAGGAATCTTGTTTTCAAGAATACGTAAGAATATCTAAGAAGGAACCAACCTGCCACATCCTCATGACGACCACCGATACGCCTGCTTTATCTTCGTACATTTCTCTTCGAATTAGAATATTTAATACGCTTAAACGCAGATGACTCGTGCCCCGTTATCATATAAGGCAGAGGCGGATAAATCAATAATTGGACGAATCAATAGAAATCGCAGGAGGAAAATGGTCCTAGAGGTTTCCTTGCTTTAGGTGATTCCTTATCGACTACTGCGTATCGAGTACTCGAGTCGGCTACTTCTATTATTTCAATAGACGGTAGCATTGATGAATAAAAAATGAAGTCGGGAAATCGATGCTGAATTAATGAGGGATGAAATATGGGAAGACGGTGCAAATAATGGCAGGGAAAATAGAGCATAGCTGAAAAGGGTGTCGAAGCATAAGGGAGGAGAAAAAGGATGGAGCTAGAACGGAGGAGAGTAAGAGAGGGGACTCAAGGCCCCCGTCGGGAGACCCGGAAGTTCCTGTTACGGCCACAACTTGGGCCCGACCCACTGAGCAAGCTCAACGGATGAGGCGGAAGTGCAACCCCCGACACCATGGTCTATACGTGTAGCTATTCTAACAGGGTGACTACCCTTATATGACAACTCGAATGAATATGCTCGACCCGACCAAAGGAATAGGAAATGTAAGACAAGCAGAATGAAAAGTGAGAGGGAACAGAGTGAAACGAGAAGACAGAAGGAAAGATAGAAATAGAGAAATCAAAACGTAGAAAAGCAAGGAATAGAGGTATAAAGATAGAGAATAAATAAGAAAGTAAAGATCGAAAGATAAAGAAATAAGGCAGTCAAGAAGAAATAAGTATAGAAAGAGAAGAAGGTTGGAAATGGATAAGAGGGGTTGATTCCAAGAGACCAGTATAGGAGACCGGCTCGAGGAAGAATGAACGCTCCACGTCCGGACGCTGCCTTAGGCGCTCCCCCCCCCCCCCCCCCACTCCCCGGCACCCCTCCCTCGGCGAGTCCTGCGCGACGAATTTTCGCGCAGCTTCCAATACTTCGAAATATTCTTGATCAGGATTTCTGATTTTTAATCGTCAATATCTAACTTTATTGATTCAATTAATTATTTTAATATTTCAAACACTTAACTTATTAATATTTCAATTTGAGCGTAATTTATTTGTGACATTTTACAATTTCAATTCACTCTTTATCTGCTCCGTGTATTTTGCGAGATTTCGATTTAGCCTTAATTTTATATTTTGAAATTTTATATTTTATAATCATTGTATAATATCAGCGGAGTATTTAGGAATACATAAGGAGCATTTTAGGAGTAATTTGTTCTGCATTAAAAAAATAAAAATTTTTATCTTTTGAAGCTAACTTCCCGACGGTTCAGGATGGTCGAGGAGTCCTCTGGCGGGGAGTGGCTCGCAAAGCAAGGTTAACGGGTCAATAAAGATTCTGGCTTGTCGGCGCTTCTTGGCTGTGCTGTCGGTTTTTAAAGTCGTGACAGAGTAACAAAGTTTTACGGACTAAAGTCCATAGTCGATGTGATTGTTCCATCTTATCCACGGTACAGTGCAGTGCGGCGCTCTTCCGATTCGATAGAGAGTAAAAAGGAAGTGAAGGCCTGCTGGAGGGCAGCCGGTCTGACTGGACTGACGGCTCTGGTCGCGGCCGTCATTCAATAAAGGTGAAAAAAAAGAAAGAATTTTTCAAGCTCGAAAACTATTGGAAATAATTGAGAAAAGAGTGATGCTCGATCCGGCGAGGTGCATCCGTGCGACGCGATAAAAGCTTGAGGAAGCGCGAAGAGAGAGAGAGGAGAGAGAGAGAGAGAGAGAGAGAGAGAGAGGAGAGGAGAGAGAGAGGGGGAGAAAGTGCATGAGGAGATTAGGAGGGACTGAAGTGATAATATTAAAAAACAATGCGGGAGGAAACTATTCTAAGTTTTAAGTGGGAGAGTTTTCCATCCCAGTTGGCTCTTTCTCTGGATACGTGTTACGAAAAGCAACAGTTTGTCGATGTTTCTCTCGTTTGCAAGGATGGGACAATCGTCAAATGCCACAAGATGATTTTAGCAAATTCGAGTCCTTTCTTCCGGCGTCTTCTTGTCGCCAACGAGCATCCACATCCAATGATTATTCTTCACGATATCAAAGCCGACGACCTGAAGACTATTGTCAATTTTATGTACTGTGGAGAAATTCAAGTGGTGCAGAGTGAAGTGAAGCGACTCTTGGAGATCGCTTCGATTCTAGAAGTTACTGGTCTGCAGAATGTCCGATGCCCGACTCCCTTGAACTTGCCTACTAGTTTCTCTGGAGAGATTTCGAGAGTGTCCGATCGCGAGATGGAAAGAAATATTAAAATAGTGGGAACCACGAGTGTCTGCAAGAAAAACAGCTCGGACCGTGAAGTTGGTTCCAGTTGCAGCGACAGAGCGTCGCTTCGGCAAGGAGGATCTTATGTAAATTCAAATCCAAAGAATTCCGAGGCTGTTAACAAGCTGGAAAGCTCGAATAGAGCGATTCATGAGTTTGCCAAGAAAATCGAAGAAAACTTTCAAGTAATTAGCTCACCCAGCCAACGTGCAATAAATTGCAGATCAAGTGCTGCGGGTCCATCGAATGATGTCGGAGCACCCAGCACTAGCTGCAGGAGATCCTTTGCTCCAGCAAAATCGTTAAAAAGAAAGAGCAGTATAGATCCTGAAATAAATTGGAGTCGAATAATTTCAGCTATTTCGAAGGATAAAAGGCCACCGGCAAAAATAATGTGCATCATGGATGAAGTCGAGATCACAGCTAGTGACCCAGTCTCTTACGTCCCATCGGAAATTCATGAAGCTTACGGCCAAGGAAGGAGGTTATGTTCGTCGAGCAACGATCGAACCATGAATTGCGCGGTCATAATTAAGGACGAATTAGAGTTGAGTTTCGACTCGGAGGAGGAAAATGGCAGGACAGCACGACTGGAGCATCGAGATCAGATGATGATGATGAGGGAGAGAGGACCGGTCTCGGGGCTCTCGGGCAATGAGTTTTTAAGAACTGCTCCGAGCAGGACACCTGCTACTTCATTCGTACCTAAAAACAAACCCTTCTCCGAGTTTCCACCTAGAAAAGGGTTTAACGGTTAAGGATTAATCGATAGCATTTTTTCATTACCTTCTTTTCCCTATTCTTCCAAAGAGACGGAGAAAAGCGCAGTTTCAATTCGAAGTAAACTGAAAACACGTTTAATTTGATATTTTCTTCGCCGACTGTTATTCGCCACGTTTCCATGGTTACGAGGCTTCGGCCCTGTCAAGAGGATACGTTCCCGTTGCTAGGAGAATAACAAACTCTTTTTACTGGGAGATACGTAACCGCGTTAATTTAGCGACGAAACGATCGTTGCTGCTCCTAGCGATAGACTTTTTAAAAAGGCAGAGTTTTACAGTTCGTTCGGATAAATTACAAAAATGGAGGATGATCGGTGTAATCGGAGAAGAGAGACAGAGGTTACGTTGTTGGACGCTGCTGAAGAAAAGAATATTCTCGACAATTTAACGACAGATAAAAACGTGACGGAAGAAGAGTTTGAGAATTTTATGCATCGTGTAACCGAAATCGGTAAGTTTTTCGATACATTTACTAAGCTTATTCAAAAATTGCTATTCTGATGAACTAATAACCTTAATTTTACAACTCCAAGATAAAATCGTGAAGAAATTAGCGTCATCCGATCCGATCGATCAGGAGCAAGGTAAATACATGGCCGATGGAATTTTGGATGGCCAATCAAAGAGAGAGATGTCCGGGCCCGACGATTTGCGCGTCATAACAAATCGAACTGTAATAAATAAAATTGCGAATACGGACAACCAGGTTACCGAGAAAGGTGAATGTGTAGATATTTTACGAGTACAGGTGTCTAGGGAAAATGACGAATAACGAATTACTTTATCAGATGCATTTATGAGAAGCATGGAGAAGGATGCGAAGGAACGTGCGGAGGATCGAAAAGTGAGGAACGAGAGAGCAGAAACGTTAAAGAGAATAGGAAACGGGGCCTACGAAGTGAAAAATTACGCAAAGGCCATAACCTACTACAGCAAAGCTCTGGAGCAGCGCAAGGACTCCATATCCCTTTGGAAGAAGAGGGCCTTAACGTATATGGAATTGGGCCTCTTTGACAAGGCCCTGCAGGATTACGAGTGGACTTTGAAATTGGACGATTCGAACCTCACGGCTCTCTTGAACAGCGCCAAGTGTCAAGAGCGTCTGAGGAATCGAGGAAGGAGCAAAGAATTGATCGAATTGGCCAAGAAGAGAAATCCGAATAAGATAAAAGCTATCGAAAGTAATGCTATATTGTTTGAACTCTCGTTTGGCTGATAGTCAGTGATTAGCGAATAACTAACGCAACCTTGACCTTCCCAGAGTTCGATATGGAGCTGATTGGGAAATCTGTCGAGTCTGACGTGTAGAGGTGTGACGTCACAGTGACCTGGGGTCCATCTTCGTGGCGCGGGATTCCTTGACTTCCGAGAGCGACCGAGGCTCGTGAAGGAAGACCGCACATTCGATTCCCTGGTATAAAATTAATTAATTTTAATATGTAAGCTCAATAAATGCAAAGGCGGCAGCGTGATAAGCAAGTGAGAATCAAAGATGGCTACCTGCATACGTGCTGCTCTCACGAATCCTTCGTTTGCGGAGACAGTTATGGCTTTTACGTTTTCCCCAGTTGCGAATACCAGTCTCGATCTGTTTTTGATCTTTCCTCCCAGAGGAAGTCTCTCCATAATTCGGCCCTTTGGAATGTCCTCGATTATTCGGACTCTCTTGATAAATTCCTGCGCCCTGGCGGTTTCCATGGGGCCGCCGATGACGTCGATGATATTTCGGAAATTCTCAAAGGCCGTCTGACAGACTACGAGATCTTTGCCCTCGAAAAGTTTATCCAGAATTGACTTTACCGGTCGAGTTCTTTCCCATTCGGCTTGCATGGAAAGTAATGGCTCCTCGTATAGGAAATGTGCGTATCCGTTGGTCATATTCGTCACATAGGCTAAGAGGGTAGATACGTCCAGATTAAGAAGTTTTATTTCCTGCACATTGACTCTGTTAATTATTAAATCTGAAGCCGACGCGACGTTTCTCTTGGATTCGTCACTGGAATCACTGGACTCGTTCTCCGATTCGAAAGGGAAGACTTTTTCGGCCAAGACTTTATCGTCTCTCGCATCTGCGGTGAAAATATGAAGGTAGAAAGAAAAGTAGATCTGCTTTTCTTTTAGATATATTAATTATTTTCTTACTATTTCGTGCGCCCTCTACAACGATACCCAGACGCTCCAATTTTGTTGCCAGCATTTCTTCTATCCCGTAGGCAAAGTGAAATACGACCTCTGGTACTCGATACAAGTGAGGATGAGCTCTAGCGCAGCTTAGATAAGACTCCGCCTGATCCAAAACGGATTTTTGTCCGTATTCTCCATTTCCCAAGGAGATCAGAGTGAGCGCTCTCGCGTTCCGCGCAATCACTTTTATCCAGGTGGATCCGGAGTCGCAGACTATGTCAACCTCCAGTCGAGATTTTTCTAATTTAAATGGTCTCATGATGGCGACAGGCTTCTCCGAGGAGAGCAACCTTTCGCCTATCGCATTCAGGTGTATAAGGTTGGTGCTCTGTAGGTGTTCCTTCTTGATATTCCCTGTAGATCGTACCTTCGTAAGAATATGGGAAAGCTGTAGTTCTCTTGAGTGAGTAAGGATACAAAGGAATCTGACGTACCGACTGAACTGAATCAAGTAACTACAGCCACTGAATACAGATGTCCGCAGCTGTGGCATTACGGATCGCTCTGCTAGAGTTCATCTACTGATTTTTACTTTTTCTGTTAAAATGACGGGAGAGCCGTCTGAGGCTGATTGGTATTGTTGAAGCTAAATTTTATCGAAGCCACTGACCTCGATCTAAACAATGGACGTCTATATTCAGGGCCAATAATGGAGTCGAAGGAATTAAATATCGTGTTTCCTCGGTAGGACATACCTTTTCCAGAAATCGTATCTCCTGCTGAATTTTTCTTATGAACTTGTCGACGCCGTCAAGCTTCTTCGTGACTTTTAAACGTTCAACCATGGCGTGGCCGGCCTCAATCTTTTCTCCGAATAGTCTTAATAGTTCGTGTGTTTCCTCCATGATTGATCGAAGGCCTCTCGTTGGAAGAAAGCCGTGAGTTACCAGTGGACTACTGCCGATTCAGGTTATAACTGGTTACTACAAATTCGTACTGCTGTTGAAATAGAGTGTGATGCACGCGGACGGCGAACGTAGTAGTGTCGGCCATTTTATGCCGCTGGTCGATACGCCGTATCGTCGTTCTACGGTCCTGTCAAACAGATTTTAACCTCTCATCTTAGAATCGTGCAGCACGGAAAGTGTGCTCGGAGTAATCGACAGGTTGGCATTCGATACTTGGAATGTCAGTGGAATTTTCATTGCCTCGGCTTGCTCCAGATCGATTCTGAATGCACTGGTGCGCTGCCGAGTTCATCTGTTTAAAAGAATACCATTAGGACAATTTGCGGCTGATATTTTGCATTCGCTCCAACGTGATCTACGTCAACTTTCGTGTCTACCATGGCTGCATCCAAGGCTATTGAGAATCCAGAAGTACCGGGTAAGTCAGATCGTTGAAGGCGACTGTCCATAAGTGGTAGAAAATTCATTTGTGCGATACTTCCTGATATTGGACAATGGCGGGAAGATCTTTCCTCTTTCCTCGGTCAGAGCAGCCTGAGCCGGCATAACGATGCGTAGATGAAGATACTTTGAAATTTACTCACAAATCGCAACTGAACATTTTTCACGAATTGCTTCTTACGTTCGTGAATGAAAGAAAGTTCGTCTACGAGTCGACAGTCTGATTGAAAATTTATCCGATCGTTCAGTTTGGCCTGCAGCAAACTGAAATTTGTCAGTGTGCAAAATATGTGTATCGCGAAATTTCCGAAATAGCGAAGGCAAGGAAATGCCCGTTGCCAGTCGCGTGTTATCTTGGAATTTTTTGACAGGACTCGAGTGTCTGTTGCCGCCTCCTCCTCCTCCTCCACCACCTCCTCCAACAAGTCCGCAGGGCAGCAGAGTGGAGGAAAAAATATTAATTTCGACAACGGACGCTTCCAGTACGGATCTTACGATTCGTGAGAATTCGGCGAGTTCGGCAATTTCTTCGAGCAGGACTGACACTGCATTGCATACAACAACAACGACAACGACAACAACAACAACTGGTGACGTGCAAAGTGGCGCATTTCCAAGCGTCCGTTCTACCTCCTCGTACTTTCCGCATCCTGTGGTAGCTGGACAATCTCCGGCTCCTGCAGTGACACCCTGGTGGATCGCTGAACTCGATTCCGACGTCTACGACGCTTCTCAGTACGGTCAGTGGTACGACGCCTCGTACAATGCGACAACTGCTAATTCGACGACCACAGCCTCATCTTCAGGTTCAACGGCGTCGGTTTCGGCATCGCAATCCCCTGGGAAGAACAAGAACAAATATTACAAACGCAAGAGCGAGTTCATTGACCCCGCTCAGGATGCAGGTAATTCAAGGAGCGCCCGAAAGCTCTGCTGGCGTCGTTCCGACCGAGCGATCAGTAGTTACCGAGGTAGGAACGTGTTTTCCAAGATCTCTTGAATATCCAGAATCTTTCGAAATGATCCAAAGTGACTAAATTTCTATAGATCAGTCTAGATCTTACGGGGCTGGAGAATGTTCCTATCCTTGGAAACAAAATTGCGTAGTAAATGCATGCCCATAAACGAATCCAAATGAATTAACAAAGTTTCCTTTCTTTTCCTTCTGTTGATCCAGAAAAAGTCGCGAATGCGCAGAGGGAACTATCGGCCTTGATGAAGCCGCTCAAGTGCGACCTGTGCAACGCAGTTGTAAGGATGATTTTTGATTGGGCCTGAAACGATGGGCCCTGCTGCCAGCTGGGATGCGTCGATCCTAGACTAGCTAAATTCTCATGCGGATAATCAGAGAATACGAACATCTGCGTGCTGGCCAGAATTTGAGACAGAGCAGGGAAATGGCAGCTTGTCGGCTGTTTCAAAGACCTCTGGTTGCTCTTAACGATACTTTTCTTATTTGAATAAATGCGGGCTGAACCGAAGCTGCTCTCGGAGATGAAAGTGGGATCGGCGCATCTCTGATTCGATGCCGATCGTCAAGACAATCACTCGACCCGGCTTTCCAGATGAATTCTTCGCTCCAGGCGAAACTTCACTACGATGGGAAACCGCATCAGAAGAAGGTCTCGATGTTTCTTAATCAGAGCGTTAAAAAACTGAAATCCGAGGACGGTCAAGTCTCAAGTACCACCGGTAACGAGTGGAACACTTATTGCGACGTGAGTATTCTTCTTTTAATTATTTTACATTATCTCTTTGGACTCTTAAGATCCTCTCCAAATGCTCCTCGTTCTCGGCAGATCTGTAAGACTTGGTTCACGTCGCAAACTGACGCGACGCAGCATTACGCCGGAAAGAAACACGTCAGAGCAGCCAACGGTGGACCAAGAGTCAGGTATTGTACATAAATTCTATTCCCATCGACGTACATACGTATATCTTTAGAAGCATCCTTCATTATTCAATGGGTTGCACAGGACACCAAAGAAGTTTTCCAATCAGAATCAATACAGTCAGGTGGATTCTACAGGGCGGTTCGGAATAGGAGTGGCTTTCCAGAACGAGCCTCAAATCGTACCTGTGATACCCGCAGCTGTAGAGGCTGCAGCATCCCCAGTTGCTATCTCTGCTCCAAGATCAACGACTTCCTCTCTCTACACACCATCTCCCTACCCTACGCCATTGCGCTGTGATCTCTGTGGGGTGTCTGCCAATCGACAGGATCAACTGGAGACGCACAAACGCGGAGCCAGACACCTGAGAATGTTGAAACTAAACGGGTTGCCTTTACCTGAACCTGGTGAGAAATGCGACTAAATTCTAGTCTGCCGATCGTCGTCCTCTTGGGAGCGTCGCTATTAATTTACTTAATTGTCTATTCTAGTTCAGGATAACGAAAACATGCCGGCAGCTCCTGGCCCGATTGATTACTCTATTTACAGAACGCCCTCGGGTATGTCTAATCGGAAAAAAAATGTTAATTAAAGTAGCTTGCGCTTAACGACTCGATGCGCATGAATTTACTTTGCTCGATTTCATTTCAGGCCAATATTATTGTGCGCCCTGTAACTTATCTCTGAATTCCGAGAGCAGCTTTGCTCAACACGTCGAGAGTAAAAAGCACAAAAACCAATTGAATCCGAAATTGGCGTCCTCCTTGGTAGCCGCAGGAACAATCACGTCGCCTTCGTTGAGCGCATCTAAGAAAACACGATTCAAGAAGAAATAGTATCTTGGCTTCTCGTCTTCTGCCTTCCTATTTACCATTCATTGTTTTCAGATGTTTTTTCTATTCGTCATGGTTTAAATCAGGTCCACCGTTTACCTCGTTATGTAAAGATACGTAACATCTTAGGACTTTATCACAATAGGAGACAAGATGTATATAATTAATGACGTGTTCCATGTACAGTGTAATTTTTTTTTTTTTTTTTTTTTGAAGGAAATAGTAAATTATGCCCATATTGATTGCTCTATAAATATATTAGTCTCGGACGAAATTTATATTAAATTCTCATTAACTATAGATTGAATTATACGTTACTGATAGACTAATTCTCGTTAAGCCTCGAGCAACATTTATTAAATTAGTAAGTTATTAATCTAAGAGTATGCGATCGCGAAATTCTCGTCTAGATTATATAATAATCAATTACCGATTTTCCTCTAGGGTTCGATACCAGCGCCAAGTGACTATAGCAGCCATCGTATCGAGAATAAGGAGTATCTGATCTTGTTCGTAAAAAAGATTTTTTTTTCTTACTGATATCACCGATAGATGCATTGCTTCCTTTTGCACAAGTACGTGAAATCTGGAAAAGATCCCATCTGCCTGGCATCATTTCTAATTTCGCTAATGAACCGCTAAGCGAGTTAGCATGATAATGCTGCTAGAGGGAACATCTTAGCACAGGCTCCTTTGTCTTTATGCTCGATTTCCATTGTTCTTTCAGAGCCTAAAGATTCCTCGGTTATCGTCGACTGCCTTGGCGGCCCTTTCGACGAATGGTATCGTTTTTCTTTAGGGTTCCCCTTCCATTATGCTTCTTTACGGACATTTTCAAAGTACAGACAATTATTTCTCGATTAGGCGAATGCCACCAAGCGTTACGATGCAGAGTGTACCGCAATTTTCTGGACTGAAATAAACAGTGTGACATTATAACGTGACAACGAATTTATGATTCCAATACGAGGCTCCGGGTTAGGTAAATTGTAAGAGAATTGAACTGTGCTCGAAAATTGCTCTTGAGAGAATCCTGGGAAGATTTCATGCTGAAGCGTACGTGCACCCTGCACTGATCCTTGTGACTGGGACGGTGATAATTCTTAACTGTGAAGTAAGGCGCATATCAATTAGATTGTCGTATCGCGCCATATCACGAATTTCGAGTCTCAGGACGAGACGACGCGACGCATCGCGGCGCCCGTAATTGCGGAAGTTTTACACGACAACTGTAGAATTAATAAGGTTGTTTTGTCGACGAATCAAGAGGGAAAACCGTACAGAAGAAAGAACTGACGTGTTTTTGATGGATCCGGTGAGCTGGGGCCCACCAACGCAGACTACAGACTAAATTGTCCTCTTCCTAAATGCGGGTAGCGTGATCTTACGCAGAAATAATGATTTTTTTTTTGTGAGATCTCAGAGTTTAGATTTTCAGAGTTCATCCGGAGTCGACAGAAAGTTTAAGTCTGAGGTAAGATTTACGTAAGACGACTCGCGATTCGATTCAGCTTGAATCGAAATCGAGATGATCGTAAATGCTGACTCGCGGAATCCAGTGTCGGTTCGATTTTCTCTTTGCGGAAAGTAAACTGAAAAGAATCTTCTGATTCTCGATCAGACACTCACGAGTTTAATGTGATCTTCGAGCATCGTTCGGCTCATGACCCCACGCAAGATACGTTCCAATCGGATATCTGAGACTGGGAGAATTTCTCGCGCAGCAGACATCGAGAGCGAATCGAGCACGGGCCAAGTTAACTCTGCGTCTCTCTGTTCCTGTTCCACTCGTTCCGTCTCCCACAATGCACTGCTCTCTCGCACTCTCCGACTGTTACTCCATTGCGCATGCGCGCTGTCTCTCTCGGACTGTCCTGCGCATGCACGCGGATTACACTTGACGGACTCAAAAAAATCAATGACCCCGGTCGAGCGTGGAGCTTCTTTCGAAAAGACTGCGATCCCCTCGATTACGTGGAGATTCGTAAAAGTCTCGAGGCTGCTTTCCAGCTTCGAGTAAAGGAGAGTAAAAGACGGAGTGCACGACGCGTACATGTCAAAAAGTGTAAAAACGTAGCCGCGGAGTGGCGCGTGTGGTGGCGCAGTATGGCGATAGAATCGTAGGAACGTAGAGCCCTACGCGTAGGGCCGTAGGAGCGTAGCAAGGACGAAAATCGAAGGACGAGGGCGCCGTGTCGAGCTACAGACGCCTAGTGTAACAGGGCCGAATAGCGGTACGGTTGAAACCAGCCGGGCAACCTCCGCTCGGCTTCGCTTGAGCGTTTCAGTTCTTGTGCTCTCGCTGCACAGGACGGACTTTCGGATAGATCGAGGCGGCGTTGCTCGCGCGAACACCTAGTCCTTTCTCTTCGAGAATCCGCGAGATTTACGTTTAATAGAAAGGCCTCGCGCTCAATCTTATCTACTCGCAGTGAATCGGCTTGATCCTTCAGGGGAAATATTAGTCCGGTCGAGAAACGCCTCGAGATAAGTTGTCGATCAATCGCTGAACGGACACGCTCGGAAGACTCTTGTGAGTAAAGTGCCGCTTAATCGAGCTACTCGATTACGAAGAAACGTCGACTCTTTGGATTCACGGACAAGGATCATCGACGCGGAGTGCTGGAGAGTTTCGGGTCAGTTTAATTCGCCTGCGAAGAGATCAACGATTTAAGAGGAAGCCAAAGGAATCTGGATTGTCTGGTGCAACGGCGGGACAGCTCGTGCTCGTAGTGGCTTGGATATTTCCTCTGTCAAGTCGGCCGAGGGAAGCGATAGGGGATAAGCAGCAAGGTGGCCGAGCAAGAGGAGTCCCGGCTCTTGTCGCCGTCGTTGCCACTCGCTGAGGTCTCGCAGCCCTGAGGCTCGGAGTTGCTCGGAGTGGAGTGCACGGGCTAAAATGGCGCTTGCACTCGGGCGCGCACCTCTATCGACCGTGACAAATAATTCAGCGAGAGCGCTCGTACGCGGCCAACGAATCTTCTGAGTTGCGTTCTTGCTCGCAGCTTCTTTCTCGATTGCTGGTGGACCGCGGGAACGTAGACAGTGTCCCTGTCGGGACGGGGGAAGAACGTAGCGGGAATTTGAGAGGAGGAGGTTCCCCAAAGTTACTGGAATACGACTCGAGGAATCTAGTGTTTGCTCCAATAACTCACCCTCGTTTTACGGGACTCTCGACTACTGCCGGAGTGAGGAATCCTTATGGATATTAGTGCAGTGCTATCAGATTAGTGACAAGACGGAGAGCAAGGATTTTTTCGAGTCTCGTCTTCAAGGTAAGCAGTCTGATCTCCCGTTGCAGTCTTTAGGACATTTAATGCCGATGCCCCGGCGAGTGAGAGAGCGAGAGAGCGAGAGAGTGAGAGAGCAACCGGTTGCTCCTTAGCCGACCGGTTGGTTGGTTGGTTGGTTGGTTGGTTGGTTGGTTGTTCGAGAGCGCTCCTGAGATCCCGTGTGCGTCTCGGCATCGGAATGCCGATTCGGACAAAGGCTTTCTAGCTCCATCGCGCTCTCGAAAGTAACCGCGAACGTGTGCGACACCAGTCAGAAAAGAGGAAGGAATAAAAAACCGGATTAGAGGATAAAGTCGTTATTGTTGGAAGCAATGGAGAAAGAGAGAGAGAGAGAGAAAGAATGACAGGAATGGGTTAGATAATGTAAAGACGCGCAGAGAAACTGACGGTCAAAGATTTTTAATTACGTTTTATGCATTCGAATCGACTTAAATGCATCGGGAGTAAAGATGACACGTAGACACGAAGCTCTGTTTCTCTCTCTCTCTCTCTCTCTTTCTCTCTTCTTCTCTTTCTCTAATATCTAGCTCGTTGGTTTGTGTATACATGGATAATGTGTGTATGCAGCGTCTGGCTGAGTACACAAGTTCTTTCGCACGCGCCCAAATGCCTATTTAAACCCTGCTAAACGTGCATGCATAAACCCTGCATAAGAGTACATAAACGCAAGGTAAACGTTATAGAAACGTGTCAAACGTCCGCTCGAATGTGCTAAGGAAATCGAGGATGAAACTCAGGACTGTCCGAAGCGGTATTGCATATATAAATGGACACGAAATCGCTGGCCATGTTTGCGCTTGGCTTTGCGATAGCAAATATTTTCTCGTGACAAACAATAGTCTGTTCTACGCAAAAGCACCGATTATTCTATGCGTGCCAAACGATTTTTGGAAGTTTAACGATTCAAGGTATCTCGGGGCTGTCACGAAATTCTACGAAAAATGGCTGTTGGCCTTCCTCCTGGCATTTCCGGGATCCCATACGTTTCTCTTACGTGTCTCGTAAGGTTTGCCAGGATTATTAAGAGTTTAAAGCGAACGCTCGTTCTTTCCAACGGGACGCTACACACAGATAAAGCGGGACTCTGGCTTCCAGCCGCATGGAAAAGGGCAGCAACTTACCTGAGGGCGCAGGTAGCGAAGTCCTCAGGGCCCTTCCCGTTTTTGCCCTGGCTTTCTTTTTCCTTCCTTCTTCTTCTTCTTCTTCTTCGACTCTGTCCTCCCCCTTAGGAAAACTTGAGCTGTCGCCTGCTCAAGTTTTCAAAGTCACCTTGCTCTCCTTCTCTTCCTTTTCGTCGCTTCACGAAAGACGCACTATGCATCTTCGCTCTTCTGTCGGCGATCCGCTCGAACCAGATCCGAATCTGGTTTTACGTTTCCAAGGGTTGGCAACCACGTCCTGTAGGTCCTGCAAGGTCCTGCTTCTATCTTGTGCATTGATCTAGGATATCTAGGGTTACTTGTGTCACGCTGTCCTTCCTCTTTGCGATAATATATTATTTACATTTTCAAACCTCAGAATGCGAAATACCGTTTTGCGCATTCTCTGTTCTTCTTCCAGGTAGATGCGCGACTACCCTTTGCCCTTTCGGGCAGTAATATTACAAGAATGCAGCCGCGGCAAGTTGGTATCGCAAATACTCGATCCAGTCGTTCCCTATACTGCCCGTGGGATTGCAGAAATCGGCGGCCGATTCCTTTGGAGACTATTCAATGCTCGAGTTTCATGAGAATCTAGCCAATGGCCATTCCAGATTTAGCGTTGGGCGCTTTCTTCAATTTTTTTCTCTTGTTCTCGAGGACCATTTTTTTGGGAAGTGGGCGTACCTCTTTCCGGTTTTGCGAGTTCCATTGTGTTCCGCCCTTTCTGTCCTCGTCTTATTCCATTTCTTCTTCTTCTTACTTCATTGTTTTTCTGCACCGGCAAGGAATGTGCGTGCGAGAGCACGACTGCAGTCTGCCGCTACTGCACGGTGCGCACCTAATTCTCCCATGAATCCCTGAATAGAATCTCGCGCTCCATTTTCCTTGGAAATTCTACTGGAGAGGCGCCACAAACGAGCATCGTACCTTATCGAGTCGATGAAACGTACGTAAGGATGGATATAGTGTGATTACACGAATATATATAAATTGATGAAAAGACGAATGGATGAGGGAAGCCTCGCTGCTAGGAGAGGTTAGACTTTTTCTAGGATCAAAATGGGAAAGAGAGTAGAAACAGCTGAGCACTCATTCATGAGATCTCTCGCATCGATCAGCACATTCTTAGAGAGAGAGAAAGAGAGAGAGAGAGAGACGTCAGACCAAGCGTGTGATTCCTCTTTGAATGAAACGTTCCAGCGCATTGCATGGTCGATTTGACGTTTTCGAATCGGCCTATTTAAACGAGAACCGCCCGGTGTGTTTGGCGGTATCGCCGAACATTACGGTGCCTTTGGATTAATACCTGACTGGTCTGTCACCCAAGAAAGTGTCGGTTATAAAGGTAGTGAGGATTCGAAGAAGCGAGAGTGCGAGCGGCAGCAGACACAGGCGTGTCCTGCTACTGCGGATTGCATTAGCCAACACTGACGTGAGACTTACAATTAGTCAGAACGAAGGATCGATCGAACGTTGAAAAAGTAGCACATATCTCACTGTCTCCCTTTACACAAACTGGTTGAAAACTCGTGATTATTAAGAAACGTAGCTCGTGTCGGATTGAGAAATCAGAAAAGGGCGGCGGCAGCGACGGTGGCATTCTTCGTCGTCGTCGCTGCTCTCTCGTTCTGCCGTTGTGAATGCGCCTTGCTGCACTCCTGTCGAAGGAAGCTGGACCCGTTACAGTATCGCCGAGTTACATTAGCCTTTGTAGATAGTGCTAAGTGCTTCTGGATATTTCGAAGCGTGAGCGGCGACTGTCCTTTGGAACGGCTCTCTCTCTCTCTCTCTCTCTCCCTCTCTCTCTCTCTCTCCCTCTCTCTCTCTCTCTCTCTCTCTCTTCCGCAGTGTGTGTGTGCGTGTGGTGTGCGTTGCGTCGGCAGGAGAACGAGGGAGTTTCGGTCGAGACGAGTGGACTCTCTGCCTTTTAATTTCTCGACTAGGCAAAAGGGTGTAGCGAGGTGAGAAGAAAAGCTGACGAAGATGAGGGAGATGGAGAAGATGAGAGAATCGAGGTAGGTGGAGGAGATGGAGCGTCGCCGATAAACCATTTAAACAGAAGACCCGGGAGCATTCGCGTTCGCAAGGTTTGTTTTCATGAGACCCGTCTCCGCCTCACGAGGGAAGATTAAAGGATGATACAGCAAACAAACTCTAGGCAGAACCATGCATCGAATCCCGCCATGAAATGGCCATGGAGAAATAAGTCTCCACCCTCATACGTGTATCCGTTTATTTTTTCCTCGTCTCGTAAAAAGCTTACTGCATCCTAAGGGAGGACGGAGGGACGTCGCGACGCCACTCTGCACTGCTCTCTCCCCGATTTGACTCGACTCGACGCTACTCTACTTCATTCGATCTCTCTCTTTCTCTCTCTCTCTCTCTCTCGTATCCACTATAGTCTCGATCTGGAAAGTCGATAGCGTTCTCGACTTGTAGTGGCCCTTTGCACCGGAGAAAGAAAAATCGAGGACTCGCAGTAGGCAGAGGGCTGCCCTTTCAAGGGAATGGTAGTGCTACCTACCGAACGTGTCAATTATTCTACTTTTTCCATATTCCAAAAATGAGAAACTGACGAGACGAACGAGACGCGCATTTAAAGGCCGAGTAAGATGACTGGCCAAAGAGTCAAAGAGTCGAAGGGTCAAAGGTTATGTATGTGGGTACGGAAAGGAAACTGTAAGGAGGATAACGTCACCACAATCACGATGTCGCCAGCAACATGTAGGAATTTTAAAAGGTTCAATTTGTCATAGTTTCCGGCAGCGGGTTTCCCGGGTTCCGCGCTCGTTCCCCGTGCCTGTTCCTTCCGTCCGTCCCTGGAACCAGGAACCCGCACCCTGCAGTGGGAACTGAGGGGGTTCCCCTTTTTACTTCCCGCAAGCTAAAAATTCAAAGACCCTCCTTGGTATGAATTTCCTTAATTAGTCATCAGAGTCATTAGGTTATTAACTAACGGTATCTCCGTTATCAGGGGGCACAGCGGTCGGACAAAAACGAAAAAAATGGCGCATGGAGGGAAATTTCGAAAAACAGGCATCTCTTTGGATGTTGGCGAGTGTCGGTTTGCGGAATGAACTATTTGAACCGTATCCGCCTCTGTCACCCCATGTCAAGAGATAAGAGCAATGAGTATGGGAGTACGGGAGTACGGAGTGAAGGTTGCCGGCAGTGCCCGTGCATTAGCGGGACTCTCTTTGCCCGGTATATCATTAAATATGAGAGCCGCTGAGTCGTAGCAGCAACTTGATCGCCAGTTTTTTCCTCTATCTTTCTCTCGCTCTGACTGACGGCGTTTCTCGTAATTGGCGTGACACGCTCTCCGTTGGCACCGCCGCTCGAACGAGAGAACCGAACCGTGCAACCGCCATTCCTTCTCAACCTTCTCAACCTTCTCAACCTTCTTCTGTCTAAGAAACCTCTCTCGAAACTATAAAGAGTTTTCGGTCTTGAAGGTCTACCACGCAACGTCTCGTTTCTTCGTCTTTTATTAGAATTCTTCTTATTCATCCTCGTCCCTTCGTCCTTAGGTTGATCCTTCCGCTTCCTTCTGCATTTCTTTGAGGAATACGTATCAGGGCAGAAGAAGACGTGATGGAATCAGTGAGATCGATGGGATCGACGAGAGAGCTTATTCCATTATCTCGGAGCGGAATAATAATCCTTGAGCTCAGAGAAAATGGGAAAAAATGAGAGAAAATGGCGGATTGGTTCGGATCGAGGGAGGACTCGAAATTTTGTATGCCCAGTGGAACCGTCAATTGCTATTGATTTGCGTAGCGAGTGGCTGAGGAGGAGAGAGAAGGAGACTGGAAAAGAGAATAAGAGAGGGAGAGAGAGAGATCATAGGTAGAGGCTCGACGTAGCCGGTTAAATAATGTCGGCCGACTGATGAAGCGTAATTCACGTCGGATGAGCTATCGGACCGATATTTCCACGCGGTGAAAAAAAAATGAAGATCGATCACGCAATTATCGGAAATCTCGTCCTGGATCGACCAGCCTCTCTCTCTCTCTCTCTCTCTCTCTCTCGCCGGTAGCTTGAATGGCCGCGACCGACTATGTAGAAGCAGCCAGCTAGTCGACTACTGTCCAGCATCCAGTCGCGGAGATGCATACCTTGAGCTTCAGGATGTTCTATCGATTCTCTGAGCTATTCCGATTAGAGTCTATCCTGGCATCCTGGGATCCTGGCGTCCTGGCATCATGGTTGCTCACGCTCATGCGACTCTCTGAATGCTCTTCTAAGAAGCGGAGCGATAACGCCCACCTTTAACACTGTACCTACTATTTAGCCTATAGCTTATAGTAATCTCTGGTATAAGCTCGTGTGACGAACGACGACAGTCATGAAATCCGAGGACGAGTCCACTCAGAGTTAACTAACGGTACTTGTGCTGTTCTTCGTCTTTCTTTCTCTTAACCCTTTTTTTTTCATTTTTTCGACTCCCTTTGCTTCTCCTTCTCGCTCGACGAATTACGACGAAATAGTCGTCCACGACGGAGTTAGAGAATTCGGCTCTGTGTCTTTCGGTGCGCTTTCCACGCTGTTTCTTCGTAGGACGGGCACGAAGGCTGGTTGGCTGGTTGGCTGGTTGGCTGTTTGGCGGCTGACGCTCAACGGAGCGTGGGGTCATTAAGAATCCATTAAGAGTTTTCCAAACTTAAGGAAACTAAATATAAACGACGCGAGAGCTCAGCAGGTGGCAGCCGAACGTCTCAACTGAGAAAAAAAAAATTAAAAAGTCGATCTCTTGTTTTGTCTCCCTCTATTGGTACTGCTGAGACTCGTAGCAGATCGCTGCTTATGGCGAAAAATGATTGACTGATGACGTCAGCGCACCTGCAGCACGTGGGGCAGCATCAGAGTCAAAGAGATATTCGCGTGCAGCAGCAGCAGCAGGAAGGACGCGATGCAAGAAAGATGGACATAATGGCCGCGCTTCAGTGACTGAACCTGGAATGAAAATGGACGTCGATCGAATGGCTAGTCGAGGCAAAACGGTCTGCTGGCGAACAACCGAACTACCGAGAAGCCAAGCAAAGTGACTCCAATACTGGAACTGAGAAGGCGATATACGGTAGCTAATCTCTTCCTGGAACCTTTCGAAAGGCTGGCGACGCGTGAGCTAAATGCCGTCTTGGTGGACGACGTACATGTTATTGTGCCACAACTACGATGCAAGGCGGATGGAAATTGAAATACCGTTCCAGTCAGATTTCTACAAAGGATTTTGAAAATGTCTAATCCGTGCGGTTGGCGTAACGACCTATAACGGTCGTCAATTCGTGCGCTTCCTATACTCCCTGGGTTAGGGGAGGAAGAAGGGCTGGATAGAACGTTCGAGAGTGCAGGTTAGGTGTACCCTAAAACGGACAGCTCAAGCTTGACCTCAGTGCGCCATTACCGGCGGGACGAGCAGCTCTAATGAACGGTTGCTCGTTAATGGGCTGATTCCCCCATTCGAATCGCAAAGCCCGGAGTGTTGTCGAGGGCCGCGGGCGGAAACCCCATGCTGCCTTTGCTTCCTCTGGGACTGCCTGCTCGACCTCGCTCCCCGCACCCGCTGATTCCCTCGTCCCGTCTCTCTCGGCGAGGGAATTATTTCGATTCCCTGGGGAAGACCCCCACCGATCCTCTCCTGCAGTTCTTTCCATTTAGGATACCTAGCTCGGCGTATCTTATCAAAGAACGTCGAACCAGGGAGCAGTAGAAGAGAGAGAGAGAGAGAGAGAGAGAGAGAGAGAGAGAGAGAGAGAGAGTGAGAGAGGGTTACCGCCCAAGCGAAGAGAGTAGCGAGACCAAGGAAAAGTAGAAACTTGGCCAAAGATACGACTAGAGAGGAAACGAAAACCATATGGCCCTAGGGATGCGCAGGACATGCGCATCGGCATAAGCGTCTTCAAGAAGAAGAGAAGCGCAGGGCCGGAGGAGTGCGGGGGGAGGTAGGAGGTACGCGAGAAACGCGAGGAGTTTCCAGAAGCGACCTGGAGCTATAGAGAAAATATCCTTATGTACTCATGAAAGACGGGAGGGTGTGCGTCTGAAATATATAGGGCCTCCATTCCCGAAGAAGTTACGAGTCACAGGAGAGTCACAAAGACAAAGAAAGATGCCAGGAGATAGAGGCGAGGACGAAGGGAGGAGTGGAGGGGAGAGAGACTAGAACTAGAGAAGAATACAAGAGGAGAGACGCGTAGCCGAGGGTCGAAGCGTAAAAGTAAGCGCTGGAGAAAAATGCCTTTTTTGGAAAAAACTCGTATCAGCGATGACAAATCCAGAACTCTGTGACTCGTAGGTTCTCTTTGTTCATCCGTGAGATCCGACTGCTGCCCGACTAGGAGAGATCGGCCAAGAGTATGATTAACTGTTCCAGTTAGTTGAAGCATACTTCAGTTGTTGGCTTTATCAAAGCGCACGTCCCGTATTAGGATTCTCAATAACCACCAAAGGAGAGGGAAGCCAGATTACGAGGACTCGGAAGAGACGGACGAGAGGCAGATTCGTTTGAGAAAAGTCGACCGGAGGAATCGGGAAGGAGAATTCCTGCAGGAATGGGACCGGCTAATTAACCACTGGAATCGATCTGACGGTTGAGCGGATGGACGGACGGATGGATGGACGGGTGGACAAAGTTATCGTTAGATGGTTGGATGGTTGGATGGTTGGATGGTTGGATGGTTCGATGCTGTGGCGACGCTTTGGCCGGACGACTCCCGGCTGCCTGGACGGGATCTAAGCCTACGAATACCGCTGAGAGAACAGGATAGATACACGGTACTCTTCTAGGACTTTCACTCCAAGGAATGGCTCTCCTTACGAAACGCGCCTTCTCTCCCCTCCCTTTTCTCCCCTCTTCATGGTTCGCCCCCTTCTTCTGACTTACACACGCACAGAATTCATGTATCGCGACACGCTCCCAGAATACCAAAGTCTGGTTGTACAGTTCCATAACTCAGGGCTGAAATTATTTCCAAAAAGCATAGATTTCTGGTCTCGTTTCTGTGAGTGCAGAGTGCGAGACGCATCGTCGGATACGAAGGGAATTAATGCAAAGGCGCCGCGACGGCGATGGTAATGGCGATGGTATTATGATTTTTAATTACACCGAGTTAAAAAGGAAGCAAAAGTGCAGGGAATTATAGCTAACGCCGAGACGCCGAAAAACTTCTATTATTTTCTCTAGAATTCTCTTTTCCTTTTCTCTCTTACGTTCTCCAGGCTACGCGCGCGCGCGCGTGTGTGTGTGTGTGTCTGTACGAGTGGGCGCCAGGGAATAAAAACAGAGCAAAGGGACTGGAGGAGAACCGAGGCTGTCACGGGGGACTGGTGGGGGCTATTCTAAATTCAAAAGGCTGTTTTTAAATTCGTACACCGGAGACCCACCGCAGTAGCAGAGCCAGAGCCAGAGCGAAGCCTAAGCCTGGAGAGTGATCCATGAGGACGTAGGGATCTCAGAGAATGACTGAGCGAATGCGCGAGTGTGATGAAGATCGCGAGAGAGAGAGAGAGAGAGAGAGAGAGAGAGAGAGAGAGAGAGAGACTGGCAGAGGCAGTAGTCTGCGGGAAAATAAATCCAGCGTCCCTTAAATTAATCGGAAATAGAATTTGTCTTGCGCTAGACTCTCTCTCTCTTTTACCGAAAGAGTAAGAGGGGAGGGAAAGAGGAGAAGCGACAAGAGTAAATTCTCGCAATCTCGGACAGCCCCTAAATTACGCGTTGCCTCATCGACCCGAATGCGACGTAGCTGTGAAAGTGGATGAGCCTGAAAAAGAGGAGGAAACTAAAGACGCGATCGTAAGGGAATCCCATATCCGGTTGAAGCTCGAGCCAGGAACGTAGGGACATGGGGATACGTAGAGCCTCGAAGGGGAAAAGCAGAGAAGCGGAAAGGTGGAAAAATGATATTAGCATCGGAAAACGGAAGAGCGTAGAACGTGAAGTTGGGGCGGAAGTAACTGGAAGAAACTCGCGGCTGATTTACGATCCCGGTCGGGAGACTCTCCTACAGGGAGAAGAATCGTCGAGGGAGTCGCGACTAGAATGATACACGAGGGAGGGAATAGACTCGATCCTTCACACCTCTTACGAGGTTGAGAAACGTTGAGAAATTTTGAAAAATGGCTGCACGGCTACCGGGTCACTCGCTTCTCTTCTCCTCGTGACAGAGTCGACAGGTGACGGAATCAGCAAAACGCCGGAAGTCTCCGAGTAGTAGTAGCAGGCTGATGAACTATGGATCTACCGATAGTGATGATAAGGGAGGAAGATTCCTAAATTTTCAACGAAACCCGCTTCTCTGCATTGTTTTCCCTGAACTGTGCAATTTGGTGAAACCGCGTCGTAGTTGGCTGCGAGCACGGCGAAGGAAACGAAGGAGAGGACGGAGGTGAGGAAAGTAGAGGAGCCCGTGGCTCTTGGCCCACGGAGGCCTTTGGCCTCTCGAGAGGAGACCAAAGTAGAGGTGGAGGTTGGGGGTGGGTGAGAAGGGGGTGGCCCTCGCCATCCAAAAAGTCGAAATCGCCAGAGGCAAGACGATCTTCCTCGTGTTTGTCTCCTCGATGAAACGAGAGAGCGAGAGAGCGAATGTTTGCGCGTCTCTCGCGAAAAGCTTTAAATTCCTCTCGAGACGCAGAAGCCGGCTGGTAGGAGGTGGTGGAACTTTTGGGCAATTGCTACCTACCTGACAGCCCTTGTAAGAAAAGTTGAAAGGAAGAGACGCCCTGAAAAGAGGCACTACGGGATTTCTAACTCGTCTGAGGTGGCTGCCGCTGTTGCTGTCTCTTCGGGAGGATAGAGAAGGAGCCGAGCCTGATGTTTCGGCTGCAGCGACGGAAGGAGAAGGAGGTGGAGGAGGACATCTTAAATATTTGACGAAACCACTCGCGGCCGTCGGGCAGCGTCAAACTGCGACACCGACTAGCGACGATCCAAAGCTTCGGGCTTTCACTCGAGTCTGCAATTTTGTGGATGCGTCTTAGTCGCTGCGCGCTATACTCGCCGTATTCCACTTCAGTCCACTTCACTCTCCTCTCCTCTACTCTTTTACTCCGCTCTGCTTTACTTTACTCCGTTCTTCCGTTCTTCCGTGGGAGGAGGAGGGTGGCGCGCGCGAGAGAGAGTCAGAGGAGACGCGTGGTATTGATCCTGTAACTCAGCCCCTTGTCCTCTCTCACTGAGCCCTTCTCTAACCTAACCTAACCAGACCTAGCCTCGACTACCGTCCTCCCTCCTTTTGATTCTCCGCGGCCCTACGCGCTACACGGTAACACGGCGAACCCTTCAATCTTGGGATCAGCATCCAGCCGCGAATTGTGGATCGTTCGGAGATTCCCTAAGAATGAGGAAATTGTTGAGTTTCATTAGACGGCAGTCGCCTAATGGGGACGCCATTAGTGCTGCTGCTGCCCGCAAAAGTTAAGCTTCGTTTAAATCGAGCGACTAGCCTCGCTCCTTGGGAAGCAGTCAGCCCCCGTTTCTTGTTCCGTCTTCATCGTAGCTGGAATCCAGCTTCGACGTCTCTCAGTGTCCGACGTTGACCTTTCCTCGCTCTTACTCGCTGACTCTGGCCAGAGGAACAAAAATACTTTGGGAGACTCTCGATGTCTAGAAACTGCAGCCGCATCCATCTGCCTCTGGTCCTTTTTTCCATTTCTCATGGTCCAGCAGTCATTCGGAAGATGCAGCCGGCGGCAACTCTGTTCAGAAACAATGATCTCGTAGCGCGGACCTGTAGATTCATTGGACGGGAGGAGTACAGGTGCCAAACGGTACCCATTGATTCGGCTTCTCGGCAATCAACTGATTCCCATTGTCGAAGAGAAGTCGCTGGTCTTGCTTCAACGTCTGAGGCCTTCCTTAAGGATTGCGCAATGAACCGCCCGCACACCTTGAGTAAAACCACTTGGTCCGTCCATTGGAGTATGAACGAAAATTCGCACATAGTTGGTAACCCTGATGATTCGCGATTACTCTGACTGAATTCACCTATACCATATTATAGGAGAACCAAATAAAATTTATATTATTGTAGATATTTTAATAAATGCGTTTTCTTCTCTTTTCGCAGGAAATTGCCTAACGAGCGGGAGTCACTGAAGCGGTGGATTCGTCGTCGTCGTCGTCCTCGTGCTCGTCGTCGCGGTCCTCGTGGTCGTCGTTGGAAGAAGTAGAAGGGCTGCACGAAGAGTCGACAACGGAGGCCGAGGAGGACGAGACGGAGGGTGAAGGAGGCGGGTGGCGGGAGGGCGGCCAGGCCGAGGGTTCGCGTGGAGGAGCAAGGAAACCCGAGAAAATTGGCGGCGGGGGGGAGAGAGAGAGAGAGAGGAGTGATAAGGGGAGAAGAAGAGGTGCTCGGTGGATGTGTGGATGTGCGCGGGGGCGGAGGGGAAGTGCGTGCATTGAAGGTGGCTGCGTAGGTGCCTTCTCTAATAGCGGAGAGTTAGCTCTCGGGGGAAAGTGAGAGAACGTGAGAGAGAGAGAGAGAGAGAGAGAGAAGGGTGCGGGGTAATAGTTGTGGGGGGGTGGGGGTGGGGGTGGGGGGGCTCGGTGTAGAAGGTGTAAGAGAAGGTGTGATGGTGCGTAGTGAAGAAGGTGACGTAGCATGAGGAGGAGAGAGTGAGTGGAACGCAAGCGCGCGATCAAGAGGATCGGCCGTTCGCAGGAGGCCTGATAAGAATGGGCCCCTTCAATATGGCCGGCGTAGCCCTCTTCCTCGCTACCTGCGCTACCTACATTCTGCTCCAGCTGCGAGGGACCCACGCGGAACAAGGTAACGCTTACTCGATTCCCCTTCGTCTCTCTATAGCTGCACTTGCTACCTTTACTTCTACGAGTCTGGTCCTCCATCTTCTTCCAAATGCGCCGCGCAGCTGCTCGAAGCGGCACGCGGTGCAGCTTCCGTAAGAAAAAGGTCCTCCGGCACAGCGAAGGCACCGATGGAAGATAAGACGCTTATCGGTCGCGCTCCCGCGAAAGGGACGTCCAATTTGGTCGGATCGGGGTCCGAGGAGGGGAACTGGGGGGCAGGGAGTTCCCGTCGCAGACGGGCAGAGCAGGATGCACCGGTTGATCCTTATTCTCGCAACGGTAGAATCTACCTAAGCTCAGCTATGCTAGAGAACCGGCAACGCCGCAGGAATGCCCGACCAACCCACCGCGTGCATACCTGTGTACAACCTACTCCGCTCGAGGAAAGCTGGCAGCATCCTATCTGGCCGGGAGGAGAAATAAGAAGGGAGAAGGGAGAAATTAATACGTGTCCGCAGCCAGGACTCGCTTTCGCTCGGCGAAGGACAACTGCGCACCGAAAGTCATTAGGGACTCCGGTGCGCCGGAGTCATTAATTGAGAGAGCTCGGAGATTTCGGTGCAGCGAGATATCGGAGCGAGAGAGAGACTTATCTCTCGGCAGGAGATGCAGAAGAAGAAGCCGAGTCGGGATCGAGGTGAATGGCTGACCGGCGTTATGCGTCGCCATGTGTCATATGGTATCGTGGCGTCGATATGTGCCGTATGAGTAAGAGAAAGATCGTAAGGTCGAACGTGTCGGGCTACTCTCACTCATTGACCAGTGCAGGTCGCTCCCGTAGGATCTTTCTCTGTTGATGTCAATGAGGCCAGCAGCCACAGAGAAACTCGCGCGCTCTACCAGCAGCAACCCTTTCACTCGACTTCCCAGTTTCTTTACTCTTCGCCTTCCTGCCTCTCGGTCTCCCTCTAGATTTTACTCTGCACCGCATGTGCCGCATCTACCATTTACTCTTTACCCGTGAGTGCTAGCCGAGAGCCACACCTTTGCTTCTCGATCCCCCATCCTCGACGTCGACGTCGACGTCTACCGCTCGCGTCTGTCTTCCGCGCCCCCTTGCCGGATGCTTTTCTTCGATTTTCCCGGTTAAATCTCTCGAGGCGTGGCGGCGAAGGCGCGCGCCAACCGACGCCCCGGCGTCGTTCGCTCGAGCGTCGAGCATTATTTCACTCGTGGCTTCGCTCTTTGCTCTTCGCTGCCAGCGACTCTTTGCACCGCGAGCAGCACTGGGGAAACCTGCGAATTAAACTTGGAGGAAACTTTTTTTTCCTTACTGAATATTCTTTGGAAATTCTGCGTGGATCAGGACAGAAGCACAGGAATCGATGAATTTTTCTTTGGTGTCATCCCGTCGCGAGGTCAATTAATAACGAAGGGCAGGTAAAGCACCGGCCGATGACACGCATTTCTACCTGACAGGCAGGTTTCTTCGAAGAAGAGCGACGCAGTCTTGTTTTATCTTTGACTAGGAGCCAAACGCGATATCGAAGGACTGTAGGAGCTGTCGCAAAAGAGCCCGAGGCTCCGGAATGATGCTGGGAGTGCAAGAAAGAAAGACATGCGGGTGGCCATTTCTCGGTCGTGTCGTAAGGCTCGCCTAACGAGGAATTCCAGCGCGGAGGAACCGACGCGGCTGAAACGGGGGGGACAGGAGGGCAGCAAAGAAAAAGGAGAATAATCGTAATAATAATGAAGCTGCCCATAAAAAAGTAAAATAACGAGTGACCCGCTAATAAAATAATTATAATATTGGGAGGCCTGTAATAGATTCTCGGAAGGCATTAAAGGCTGTCCGAGATAAACCCACGACGAGTGACCGAGCCACAGGCTTTTCTCCTTTTTTTTCTTTTCTATTTATTTTTCTATCCTCTTCCTGGCTGCGGTTACGTCGGCTAGCTCACTGACTACTATAGACTACCCTGCTTCCTTCAGGCTCCTTTTGCAACCCAATGAAACGGAATTACCGAAATCGAAAGGTGGTGCGCGCGCACCTCAGATGCATCGTTCGAACTAGACTCTCGAATGCAGAGAGAATGAAAATTTACGGGTTTACGTCACTAGGACAGAACGGACCGTTCCTCCCGTTGACTGCGGTCTATTCTTTGAATAATTGAAGCAACATGTGTATGCATACATTATACACGATCATAATGACGCCGTGTAAATGGTAATGCCACAATAAGTGGACCCAACTCGAGCTGACCCGGGAGCGTGGGCTTTTACCCTGAACTGTTCTCATACCCAGTCGCCACTATCGTGCAGGGGTAGTGAAGTAGTCTCCAGAGGAGAAGGAAACGTCAGTTAGGGCTGAGGGAGTTGAGCGATCGGAAGGTACAAAGGGTCCCAGAAACAATGACTTTCGACAAATCGAAGATGTTCAACGACAGAGGAGCAAATTGAAGGGTGTCCGACGGGATAAGAGGGGGTAGCGACGTCAAAGGGTTGAACTTACAGGTTGTCGAGGAAGAAGCGTACCGGAAAGGTGTTTCTGGAGAAGGGAGTCCTCTAAGTGAGGCGGAGACCCTGTAGAAAGTAATGGTTGGCAGGAGTCAGCTACCGGTGTATGAGGTGTAAAATATAATACGCAAAGGGAGAGAGAGAGAGAGAGAGAGAGAGAGAGAGAGAGAGAGAGAGAGAGAGAGAGAAGGGAGTTGGGGAGTTGTAGAGGCAGACGTGACGTAGCTATGCATAGGATACATGTAAGCGCATTGCCAGCCATGTCAGAGGGAGGCAAGTGAGTTAAGACCCGACGGTCGCACTGTACACTATGCATACCGTCACACCCTGCGACACGCTCCAAATTTGAAATTTAAATTTCCCGCCCCCCTCCCCCTCCACTCGTCTCTCATCTCGAAAGGGACGTTTCTCCGCGTTTCTCCGTAATGGCTGCACTCGCGTAGGTGCGCCATCGCCATACTCGTAGACCGCGAGCCACGCTGCTTCGGTCCAGCATTCGTATCCAGCCTCTTTATCCGACAGAGAAAAGATGCTGGCAAGAGAGTCCAAGGATGCATCGTTCCTTACGAGTCGAAGAACCTCCCAGGATATCCTTGTCTCTATCCACAGTTATGCCAAAGCATCTAGCTGGCGCTGAGCGGAGGAACGAGACGGAGGTTGGCCACCTCCCCCTGTGCGGTGGTCGTGGCTGCCGTCGACGAAGGCAGAATGTGCCAGCCAGCCGAAGAGTCGGGTCGATACGCAAGCAACGCGCCACACGTAGCAGCCCCCGCCTGTCGCCTGCTTACGCACGTGCATAGCTATAGGGAGGCACGCGTGCACCATCACACTCTCGGCCCTGCACGCGTCGCGGCCCAAGCAGAATGCAGGATTTCAGCCGAGTCGTAGACTCGTGTGCAGCGTCGAGTCTCGCCCGAGTCTATCGGCGCCTCCAGCTGGCATCGGCGCCCTGCGTCGGCCCTTCCCCGCGAAGCTTCTGCCTGTCGAGGAGAAGCAGACGGCCTAAAGGACTGCCGACTGCCGAAACGCTGCTGATGGATGCAACGTGGCTACACGGTGGCTCACAGATGTCGTAGAGGTGCTGTCGTAGGTGTCAAAGCACAAGCGCCGATCTTCTGGCTGTCTTCGATCATAGGAGGAAAACACAGGCGGACTCACCCTGGGGAGACCATTGGATTCCCCATTAAGATTTGCATTAGCATTAACATTAGCATCGGTATCGGCATTAACATAAACGAATAACCCAGGAATGGCTGACGTTACTTCTGAACGGCAGTGGCAATAAGCAGTACAAATAGCTCCCCTGATCCCCACTGGCCCTGACTTTCTCTCGGAGTTTCATTATCTCCAGGGTAATAATGAGTTATTTCTTTGTGGTTGCAGTTGTTCTCTTGGACACGACGACGGAGGCGAGCCTGGACTGGACCCGCTACCCTTATGGACCTCAGGCCAGCACCCCTGGCGTAAGTATCCAATAGAATGGAAATAGCGAAGGCTGTCCGGACTGTGCGGACTCTGCCCTCGGGGCTTTAGGGACACGAGGGTTAAGAACCATCGGTGTCTTCAGCGACGCAGCACACACGCACTACTCGAGGAACACACATTGTGCTCTCGATGTGGGCATAGGTGGGCTCCCGCTGGCCACCATGCGCACCTTCGACGCCATATTTGTTTTTCAGTTGTTAAGCGCACAGCGGGTCGCCGAACAGGTTTAAATCAGCCTCTGCCTTCCTCTGCCTTCCTCTGCCTTCCTCTGCCTCCCTTCCTACCTTCTTCTTGCGCTCTCAGCTTCTCCTCCCTCTCGCGTCTTTCCCCAGCGATTCTCGAGGAACAACGTTATATTTTTTGAAATACCTCGAAATCTCTTTGTACCGCGAAAATAAGTCGAGGGCTCAAACGAAGTGGAAGGGCTGAACGATAAGGACGAGGAAGTGGATGAGGGATCAAAAGCCGAGTCTTTGCTTCGGACTAATCACTTTTCTCGAGCGAGATTAACATTGTAACGCAATAAGTATTCCCGCAGGGTGATGTGGGGTTATTAATATACAGCGCCCGAGGGCGGAACAGCGTCAGAACAAGCAACCTAAACAGAATTAGCTTGGAGTATTTGAACAATCTGATGGGAAGCGGGAGGAGGATTCTTGCTTGCTTGCTTACTTCGGGGAGGGAAGGGGTGGAGGGGGGTGGAGGGGGGAGGAGCGCTACTCGAGAGAAATTAATATAGCGAGGGATGAATCCACGGGGCGTACCGCATCATCCGGGTATCCTAGCTCCACTCTTGCTTCTCGATCGCGACGCTAGAAGCGACGACTCGATCCGACGTCTTTAGCGCCGCGACGGAGCAGCCATCCAAAGAAACAAAGAACGATCGCGCTTATTAGAAGTGATAGCGCTTTAACTGGCTAAGATATTTCAGTGGCACGATAAGCCGGACTTGATCGCTTACGCAGGCTGCGACGCCCGGGACGCCCGGGACGCTAGTGTGCGCGTGAGTGCGTGGGCTCGAATTCCTTCTGGTTAAGATTTAATTTTTTAAATCAGTGTCCCTCCGTGTCTGCCTCTCGGAAGACAGAAACAAATTTGTCAGTAAGATAGGCGTGCGCGCACAAAAGAATGTCTGCGCGTTAGGAGGCTGCGTGAATTTTACGCGCATATTGTTGGAGGTCCGTTTCGATCTGGGGAAGGTCTGGACCCAAAGGAGAAAATTCCCACCGGGATCCTTCGTTGCCGCGCTGGAGGATCGATGGATCCATCGGGAATTAGGGATCAATCCTAAAGAGAGTCAAGCAGGTCACGTTCGATTCTCAGCGCCCTCTCAGTCGATGGACGGTCTCTCGGTGAATGGATGAATGAAGTAGAGCTGGAGGAGGCTGGGAGGACAGGAGGATAAGGGGGATGACGACTGCAACTAAGGGATGTCAGGGACAATGGAAGATTAGCCCTTTCGCCAGTCACGTCGGTCCATCCCCTCGGTATCGATCTTCACCCCTTATCAGATCCAGAGGGGCTGTGAAGCACCAGCGTTGTGCCAGACCAACCCCGTAGCTTGGGCGGGATACGGGAGGAAGGAGTCGCAAGGGTCTTGAATAGATATGGTTAAATAGGGGAGTGATAAGAGCAGAGATGCTGGAGTGACTCAGAGGTGAGAATGACCTGAGATAGGGTAATGGGAGCGAGAAGGAAAGAAAAAATGATGAAGAGGAAGAAGAAGAAGAAGAAGGAATTCCCGAACGGAGTTTCTACGAATTAAAATCATAAAACTGGCAACGCTCCGGAATACGAAATCTCAGCTTCTCATCTTTTTCCCACACGAATGGGACCCGCGAGCGGCATAAATTTTGCCTTATGACGTGTAACAACCGTCGCCAGATTTCTTAGATCTTGAATTTCTCAGAAACTAATCCGAGCTCAGGCAATGTATACACGTTAAACATTGGTGAGCCTCGGATCAGGGACACGTTCGGCAGACTAATGTGGAGATGGGACTGGAATACGATGAGTCCTGTTTTATCTCTTTTCTCTCTCTCTCTCTTCACCCATTTCTCTTTCTTATCCGGACCGTGTGAATCTTTGAAAAAAGTCGCGGGTGCAGAATGAATTTTTATTGAAATTACGCAATTGCGTTTTTTTTATTTATTTCTCTGATCGTAAGACGCAAATTATGAGCCAGTGATAAAATGCCGTTGGATCTCTCTACGGATCGAGTTGGATTGAAACAGCCCTGCTCTTAATGCATTTGTACGTCTTCCATTAGGATTCAGCGCGCGTGACCCGAGCTAACGAGAAGCGAAGGGTGGAGGGAGATTGGAAGTTAGGAAGGTAGAACGGGTGCTCGGACGATAAGTGGGATGAGAGCCTTTCATCTCGATTCCGCTGGGTTTCCATAGCGACTGCCCGACGTGACCACATTGCCCATGAGGAAAACGCTATGACAAATTCTAACGGGCGTCTATCTGGTTCTTGGGTCTTCGTCGACGTCGTCGGCGAACGTGCGATTCTCCGTCGTGTCAGGCACGTGTGTCGTCTCGTCGATGATTCATCCTTCATTGTTCCGCAAAGCTGAGCGATTTTCGCTCAGGCGACCCTCCCCCCTCCCTGCCCGGCTGCCCGGATTTTCCATCCCCTTTTACAAGCATTCGGAAGATGCGAAGCTGCCCGCAGGTCCAGAATGCCGGGCGTGTTTTCTCTGGGCGCTACCCTCGCCAGGGGATAAAGACAGCGGTGGGTCAAAGGTAATTTGGTTGGAGGGGTCGAGGGAGGTCGAATCGCAATCAGTAACACCCGTCGAACTGACACTTCCCCCTGGTCCAGAGGGAATGGGACGTTGGGATGCTGGATTGCCCGAACGCTGAAACTCTCGATGAGGGTCGCGAGGAATGTCGAAACATTCGATACTACAATGGCGGCGGACTACGTAAGATACGAATCTTCTCTGGTCCATTTCGTTTCATTGGATTTTCTCTATTTGTCATTCGGTTTATCGCATTTTTTAATCAGTCGAAGATTTTTTCTGCGCGTGGGAAGAGGGTGAGCAGAGAAAGTGAATATGCCTAGTAGCTGTTTACTAACCTAAGGATAAGACGGATAAGCTCCCTCGAAGCGAGCGACATCTCGAGCCAAGAGGTCACTCTTGGCGGGAGGATAACGATTAATGTGAATCGTTACAGTTATCTCTCTTTTTCTCGCCACGGGAAGAAGCCAGTCAAAAATATGAGCTAATTTGATAAGGCTGAAGTCGAAAAAATTGAAGAGAGTGTCGATGTAGGCTGGCAGCAGCATTGCTACATAACCCACAGTGCTGGTTGGTAGTCCTGGTAGTTGCTGGTTGTGCCTCTGTTGGTAGTGCTGCTGGTAGTGCTGTTGGTAGTGCTGTTGGTAGTGCTGTTGGTAGTGCCGTTGGTAGTGGTGCTCCTTAGTCCACAGCGCCAGTAGAAAATAGCGTAGGTCGTTCGGACAGCCGAATTAACTCCTCTAGGTATTTTAGGCTTTGCTCGTTTTATCATTGTCCCCAGATAAGGATCTCATCTCGCTCGCATACACCCTATATACATATTTTGACTTCTTGTCCCACAGGGGGGGCAACACTCTGGCTAAGGGAAGAGAACCGCGTGCCCCGAGTGCTTCCACGAAATATGAGGGCCATTAATATCGTCGCCATGTCTAGGCTGCGGTGCCGCCGCCGCCGCCGCCGCCGCCTTGCTGATCTCAGTGGCGGCGCAGGGAGTAGCGAGAGCTGCTGGTGTCTCACGTAACATTAGCGCGTCGACTCTTGACGCTGCACTATGCAGCTGCATCCTCAAAGGACGAATTCACTTGGAGTAACGCTCAAAGGAGCAAAAGAGTAAAGAGGATTCTATTCAGGAGCTCAGCTGTTGGAGGTCGTCTTTCGAGTAGAGCATCGCGAGCATTTAACCCTCCCTTGGCCTCCCTTGGCCTCCCTTGGCCTCCCTTGGCCTCTCTTACTCTTCAGTCGGCTGCTCCTCCTTCCAGGAGGGCACCAGGATTCCGATGGTGCACTTTATTCCTCAGGAATTCCTGAGATCCGTCATCCCCGCGGGCACGATCCGTTTATTGACACGAGGGCTGGAGAGCTTCGGCAGAGTATTTTAACGTTAATGCGTCGACGTCGGGCCTTGACGTCGCGACGTAGGCGCACTGACGAATCATTCACTTTGAGACACGCGTCCTCTTCCCTCTTACTTTGGCCGCGATCACTCTCCGACGACGACGAACGCTACGCTCTTTTTACCCCTTTTACTTAATTATGCAATCTCCGAATAGCCCATCGAGGATAATCGTGACGACCTCGCGCTTAAGGTTCGAGTGGTCTTTCCCTCTCTCTCTCTTTCTCTCTTTCTCTCTCTCTCTCTCTCTCTCTCTCTCTCCGGCTGTCCGGCCGCCCCTGGCTCGATTGGTTGATATTCGGCCAGAGGCAACGCGCAGCGCGTTGCGTAGGTGGCACAAGTGGCTTCGGTCTCCCCATCATGACGAGTAATTGACTACATAATGGATTCTCGCGACTGCAATACGTCAAAGTGACAGGCACGTTCAAAGGGGGACGAAAATCCTTCGATATTAAAGAGCGACGACCCTCTGCCTCCCTTGGGCGGCTGAGTCCTACTCCTAGTCCTAGCTACTATCACCGTCAGCGCTAGAACTAATAGCGCTGACCCTCTCGCTCGCACGAAGTACATTGCCGAAATACCCTTAGACTTATTGAGAATCCATGCGAAGGGTCGTGAAACCATTCCGTGAGATTAGCATAAGATAATCCGATGACACCCCAAGTCACGTGGCGGGAAAGAAACATGTGCCCGGGACTGTTAATCCTGGGCAGGAGGTGCAAAGACAGTCTGCGCGCTGCTGGCCTCAGGGACTCCGGAGAATCTTCGAGAATATCTGAAGGGTCTTGGCGCTGTACGGAGAGTCGGCAAGTGTCGCAAAACTTTTTCATTGAGCCGCGTACGTGTGTTGGCGGTTTCTATCGTACCTGCTTCCAAGAGAATCTTCACCCCGACTCCCATCCGAAAACTCAATATATATTAAGATCCGCGAGCTCTCCCTTGGCAGCAGCCTGCGTGCTCGAAGCTCCGAGAGCTCCTCCTCGCTCTTCTGCCACGAGGACCAGAGCAACCGACAGAGTCGACGGTGCCAAGAGAGCGCAGCTTCCTGGTCCACCCTCCTCCCCAGCGTCGACCCTCGGGGGCCGGCTGGTACACCGTCGGAATTGCGATTATGGTGGCAATATTAGAGACGCGCATTTCGTCCGTCCTGGCGAAGAGGGATGCGCCACCCCGAGACACCGTACGGGGGTTGGAAAGCGGCTGGGAAAATGCTGGGGCTGCAAGACACGCTGCTTGCAAGCTTATATTGACTTCATCCCCAGCGGCAGTTCATATCTATTATTGTCCTTCCTGGTCCAGATGGAAAATGGGCACCCGGCTTGACAGCGAAGCATCTTTCTTTCTCAGCTCGGTCCGCTTTCTCTCTTGCCATTTAATAACAACATTTTTAATGAGAATCTTTCGGTTTTGCTTTCAGTGGGTGGAGGAGTCCTTTACGAACTTCGACAAAGGAATCAATTGGCGAAGCTACGTGGTCTGCGACGTCGCCTACAATAACGTTAATAACTGGCTCTGGACTCCATTCATAGAGCGAGGTCCGGCCAATCGGATGTACATCGAAATGAAATTCACAACGCGCGACTGTTCTCTCTTTCCGGGAAACGCTCTCAGCTGCAAAGAGACTTTCAGTCTTCTGTATTACGAGTTCGACGCTGCGACAAAGGAGCCGCCACCCTGGGAACCTGACAGTTACAAGCTGATCGGTAAGTTTAAATTGCTCAAAGGATACGCAGCACGCATACGCATTACGCATTGTCCACGAGTACACGAATACACGAATACACTGCCTTACTCATATCTGGCGATTCTTTTGCACGCAGGTCGCATAGCAGCCGGCGATGGCCGCTTCAATACGAACACTGAGGTCATCATAAATACGGAAGTTAAGTCGATCCCCGTTACGAAGAAGGGCGTCTATTTCGCATTTCGCGACCAGGGTGCCTGCATTTCGATCCTCGCTATCAAGGTCTACTACATCAGCTGTCCGGAAGTCTCGGTGAACTTTGCCCACTTCCCGGCGACGCCGACGGGTCGCGAGGTCGCCCTGATCGAGCAGAGAATCGGCACCTGCGTCGCGAATGCAGTCAAGATCGAGCAGCCGACTTTCCTCTGCAAGGGCGATGGAAAGTGGTACCTGCCGTCGGGCGGCTGCCACTGTAAACCTGGATACCAAGCGGACGTCGATAAGCAGGAGTGCCTCGAGTGCCCCGCGGGTAAATTCAAGCACGAGGCTGGGTCGCACGCGTGCGAGTCCTGCCCGGCGCATAGCACTGCGCCTGGATCAAGATTCACCGAGTGTCGATGCGATCCGGAATACTACAGGGCGGAAAAGGATCCGAAAAATATGTCATGCACGCGTCAGTATTACCTTATTATTCGAATTCCTATCTCCACGCGCATGTGGAATTAGCATGCTAATTGCTGCCTGAAATTATTAATGAGAAACATTCCTCAACAGAACCGCCATCGGCTCCGCAGAATCTTACGGTGAATTTTGTCGATCAGTCGACGGTCATCCTATCCTGGAACGCGCCACAGGTACTGGGTGGCAGAACAGACACGACGTACAGGGTAGTCTGCGACTCTTGTGGAGTTGGCGTCAAGTACATTCCACACGCGGTAAGATAGTTTAACGATTCCAAAAGTTTTATTGGAAAAAAAAAAAGAAACTAATTGATACTTTGATTTTTTACTCAGGTTATTTTCAACGACACGAAAATTCGGATAACGGGCCTCAACGCCGTGACGACCTATCGCTTCCAAGTGTTCGCCGAGAACGGAGTCTCGTCGCTGGCAGCGCGTTCCGAGTACGTCGACATCACCGTCACCACGGAGGCCAGTGTTCCCAGTCTGGTGAGCAACGTCAGGATCACCAGTGTTCAGAGCTCCGAACTGAGTATCAGCTGGGACGCACCGGTCACGGAAGTCGACAGTGAAAACGATCTCGTAGAAGGTTACGAAGGTGAGAGTCAAAAAATCAGGGATAAGTACCCTAATCAGGGAACAATAATTGAACTTTGGTTCCGATTCCAGTGAGATGCTACCCGCGATTCGATGACGCGACGAACGGCACCGTTCTGCAGACGACAGCACTTTCAGCCACCTTCAAGTCCCTCAAACCGTCGACGGACTACGCGATCCAAGTGCGAGCTAAGACGACTCGAGGCTGGGGCGAATACACCCCCGTAATCTATAAGAAGACGCCGCACGCCATGGGGCTGGGTAAGAATCGTTTAAAGGATACCAAAGCCGACTTTTATAAATGATCTCATTAATCTTTCACTCATACGATGATTTATTGCAGATTACGTGGGGAATGACGATAACATGCAGGTTCGGATCATCGCCGGGGCGATTGTCGCTGTCGTTGTGCTTCTCGTAATCATCATCGTGATGACGGTCCTTTTTCTGAAAAGGTAAAGGAATATTTAGAAAATTACATGCTTACTCGCGTTCGAACTTCGGTGATCGTAACTATGCACTAGAGGTACGATGCACTTTTTATGCGCCACACTGTATGTACATCTGTGAGGAGAAGTGGGGTTGGGAGGGCCTGAAGGGCTGGAGAATTCGGGGGGCTGATACGTACGTCTCCGCCTCAACTGATATAATGTTATTTGGATGCAGCAGGGCCTCGGACGAGTGCAACAAGAAGCAGCCGAGCGACTGCGACACCCTGGAGTACAGAAACGGCGAAGGTATGTTAGTCCTCGTCTGGACATTCTCTCTAGTATCTTCTTATCTTACGTTAGAAAGCCCCTAGTTGCTAACCCCCACCACAAACCCCACAGACCCTTACGTATGTATCTATACATATAACATATAGTAATATATTATTTATATCGACCTACCTACATATGTATATGTATCTCTACTGTACACGCAGTTGTCTCTCACTAAGCCCTTGTGTCTTGTCAACTAATATTTCGCTAATACGCATATATAGTATCAGTCCTGTCTCTCACCACCCGTATCAGCCTACTGTTAGTCACAGACCCCCCTACAGCCCCCTGACCCCCCGTAGACCCAAAATCCGAGAGACGAGGAAGCAAGACAAGGAACAAGAAAAAATTGCCATGTCTAAAATGAATATTGTGCCACGTGATCGCCACACCTCAAAATTTTACCAATTTGGCCCGCAGCTTAAGAGCATCGTTTCTAACCAAATTCTTTCGATTCTTTCTTTTCATGTGCGATCCCCCTAATCTCTCGAACCTGCCTCCATGAAAACCCATGAATAAACCCATGAAACAATGTACACAATCGCCTGCTACTACCAGGACTAGTTGTGACGTACAGTAAGTCTTCTCCAACACCTCAAAGAGTTTAACTTTATTAGAAGATTTTCTCTTTGCTTCTTCTCTTTCGTCGTCTTCTCTTTTACTTCTTTGCTCTTTTTTTTCTCTCTTTCTCTTTCGCCTATATCTTTTCTTCTACACGCTTGTTTATTATGAGTTCGTTCCTTGATTTACTCTACGTATACGTATTACCAGTACCGCTTGTTGCACGATGTTGTTGCTGTTGTTGTTGTTGCTGCTGTTGTTATTGTTGTTGTTGTTGTTGCATGGACGTCACCGTAATTCCAACGAAATCTTTTCGTGTTTTGCATAAATTCTTAGCTGAATTCTCTCGTTACTCGTGACACGTAGGTCACGGCAGTTCACTTGGGCGTTATTACATTGCACGGTGTGAGAAGGGCCTAAGGCGAAGAGGATCAAACGAGGCGAGAGAGGATATAGAGAAAAGCCAGAGAAGCTAGAAAGCTAGAGAACAGACGCCTACCGACAGACAAACCGCCGTACACGAGTTACGCTTCCGTACTCGTTAAGATTTAATGAGACGCGAGACTTGCGCAATTTTCCAATAGTTCACAGAGTTTTTCTTTTGTCAGTTGCATGCGGAGTCTCGTAGAACTTTGACTTATCCGTTCATTCGTATTCCGCATCGCCTCTATGCTAATACGGCTTTTTATTAAACCATTGAAAATTGAAATTAAAATTGCTTTCTGCCCGATAGTAAGATTTTTTTCGCCAAGGAGTCACGCGCGCAATGGCACCTGCTATCAGGAACAATTAGCATTGTAAATATATTAGCATTAGTTGAAAGACCCTTACTTTTCGAATCCTTACACTTTTTTGTTTGCTGATTGTCAATTAGTTTGTTGGTTGTTGTGTTGTTCACAGTGCACTGCAAAATGGACAGTTCACCGATTGTGACAACCCACACCAACAACAAGAGCAAGTCCTCGCGTAAGTCCTCCTCTGGCCGCTCTGCCACTTGTCCAAATTTTATCATTTACCATTTATCATTCACCTTCTAGCTTAATTATCATATTATTTTTCACTACCATCGCTTTTTTTCTCGTGCGGGAAGAATACACGTGTATACAAAGACACCATGCAACACGTTAAAGTGTAAAAGACGTCTGAGAAATTAATAAGCATGTCAACTGTTCTTGCTGTTCTTGTTGCTATAGTTGTTGTCGTTGTTCTTGCTATTGCTGTTGGTGTTGATATTGTTACTATTGTTGGCAGCGTATTTTCTCATTTGTGCCTTGCTCCTGAGCCGTACCGATATACTTATTGTTAGATACTTAAGTACGTCGTTGACGATGCATATGCACGATAAATAAGCGTCGCCGATCGTTTGGCGACACACATGTACTACAAAAAATATATGATAAGATAAAAATGGAGTCAAGACGTTTGCACCTTCTGTCGCAAAGTCGCTATGATTGCAATAAGAAGTATGAAATGCGATTGAGGGATACAGGCATGTCGGTCAAGTTGCGAGACGACGCGCACGCATACACACACAGCAGCTCAGGGAGAGAGAGAGATAGATAGAGAGAGAGAGAGAGAGAGAAAAGAGAAGAACAAGAAGAGAGGGATACCAAGGAACATAATGAAATCGGAGAGCGGAAAGTTAGCGTGCGTGTGTGTGCATGAGCATCTCTCGCAGAAACAAGAACCACTTTCATCAGCACCAGCAGCCACTACCACCACCACCACCATCATCATCATCAGCATCACCTATTTCTCTCTTTCTCTCTCTCTCTCTCTCTCTCTCTCTGTCTCTTTCTCTCCCTTTCTCTGTTTCTTTCTCCTAGCCCCATAACTTCCCACAACGACCCGCGTGTTAATATAATGACTCTGTTTTGGTGACGTTGCAGTGACGACGCCGCTGTTCACGCCTGCAGTGGGAGTAGCTGCAGCAGGTGCAGGCGGCGGCGCCGGCGCCGGTGGAACAGGCGCCAGGAGTTACGTCGATCCGCACACTTACGAGGATCCGAATCAGGCGGTGCGAGAATTCGCACGCGAGATCGACGCCGGCTACATTACGATAGAGGCTATAATAGGTGAGTCGAGGATTCTGAAATTTTTATAAAAAGTGTCAAAGTCCGATGGGAATCCGATAACGGTAATGTTGAATGTCTGACAGGCGGCGGAGAATTTGGGGACGTGTGCCGAGGTAAGCTCAAATTACCACCGGATGGACGTTCAGAGATAGACGTGGCGATCAAGACCCTGAAGCCGGGTTCAGCGGACAAGGCCCGGAACGACTTCCTGACGGAGGCCTCAATAATGGGCCAGTTCGAGCATCCCAATGTGATATTCCTCCAAGGCGTCGTAACCAAGAGTAACCCCGTTATGATAATTACCGAGTTCATGGAGAACGGAAGTCTCGACACTTTCCTCCGGGCCAACGACGGGAAGTTCCAAGTGCTTCAGCTAGTCGGGATGCTGCGTGGCATCGCTAGCGGGATGCAGTATCTCGCCGAGATGAATTACGTGCACCGTGATCTGGCTGCACGTAACGTCCTCGTGAACGCTGCCCTGGTGTGCAAGATCGCGGACTTTGGTCTTAGCCGAGAGATCGAGAGCGCCACCGAGGGTGCTTACACGACCAGGGTAAGTTTTAATCTCTGACTCCTTGAGCATCCTCCTTCACTAGAGGCCATCCACGACGCAGGTAGAACACCTGTGGTCGTTGAGACTCTGAGCTCAGGGTAATAAAAGAGAAATATTTAAAAAATATAAATCAGCACTAATTTTGGAAATTATTATTCAGGGTGGTAAAATCCCGGTACGATGGACCGCGCCGGAAGCGATAGCCTTCCGGAAGTTCACGAGTGCCTCGGATGTCTGGAGCATGGGCATAGTCTGCTGGGAAGTGATGTCCTACGGCGAGCGACCATATTGGAATTGGTCGAATCAGGACGTTATAAAGTCAATTGAAAAAGGCTATCGGCTTCCGGCACCGATGGATTGTCCAGAGGCGATCTACCAGCTGATGCTCGACTGCTGGCAGAAAGAGCGCACGCACCGGCCCACTTTTGCCAACCTGACACAGACCCTCGACAAGCTCATCCGCAGCCCAGACACGCTGAGGAAGATTGCACAAAACAGGTAATCTAGTCTGAAATCATCTCTGCGCCTCTCGTGCATCAATCAACCCTTTACTCCAGAAACAGCCTCCGAAAGAACACCGTCAAATAATCTGAAACGGAAGTCTGGTGGTGGCTTCCGCCACCAGGCCTCTACCCCCCCCCCCCCCGATCATCACCACCACCACCACCACCACCACCATTGTCAGTCTCTCATTACCTACAAAACATAAAGCACAATCATCGAACCCTGCCGCCTGAAAACCGCTACAAATCGCCTCGAAATTATCAAGTCCTATCGAGGATTCACGATCCTGCGAGAGGCAGAGAAATATAGACACCATATTAGAATTGGAGAGAGGGAGGGCGGGAGAAAGTATAGAAAAAAATAAAAATAAAAAAAGAATATTTCAAGAAAATACGAATGTCCTAGAGTCGCTCTGATTGCCACGAGTTGTTTGCCGAGTCGAGGCAGGCGTCGCTTTAATCAGGCATACTCTTATACTTCGTTTACGTCTATGCCTGCCCTGTAGTACGATGCGGTCATACCTACGTACGTGCAATTCATATTCTGAACTGATACCTTAGGCATTCTACGTGTCTACGTGTCTACGTACACCGCGCCGTCGCTTATTCTTTCGCTCTTTTGCTCTCTCGCTCTCGCCCTCTTCTCCCCTGTCTCAGCCCCCTGGAGCCATCCGGATCATCCCCTATTTCCATTGGACCCACGAGCTCCATTATTACCATTATTGGTATCGGATATTCATTTTATGAAGATAGCAGCACGTGCGCGCGGTGTCTCCCTTCCTTCGCGACCATGTCAGTCTATGGAAAGCGAGGATTTGACGGAAGAGAGAGGAGAGAGAGAGAGAGCAAGAGGAGAAGAGGGGAGTATCCGCACGCACGATGCATTATTGTGCTCACGGCAAAATGTATAAATATTCAGATACGACACGCACATACGCACACGCATACGTACATACATACATGCACACACGCAATTACAGCGGTTTACTAATTAATACCAAGAGCATAGGCGACGAGAATCAGAATCGCGCATTCTGTGCGCAATTAAAACGAATCACGCACGTGCATTGATTTTTCCGAATGTTTCTTGCAAATGGCAACCTGATTGGCATTACTGGATTGGTAAATCTGTATCGATATTTTCCATATCTTTTTTTTTTTTTCAAACGCTACTTTTCATAGCAACACAATGGCTGACCATACGAAAAATCTCAATCCGAAAGAGATGGACTTCGCACCAAGAGACGGAAAGAGAGCGAGCGCAAAGCAGAGAGAAAGAAGGAGAATCGAAGGAAAGGCCTAGTCGTAGTCCTAGACCGTAGTCGTGCGAACACTCGACTGGCATTCGGAGTTGGCTTTATTATTTCGATGGCTTTTGGGCGCTTTCTATCATAACCATAACTCACCCGTCACACTCCTTGCCATTTACACGTCATATCCATCATCATCATCATCATCGTTCTCGTCATCGTCGTCATCATTATTCATCATCATTCTCATCTTCGTCACATAAAATATCCACACCTTAATAATCACAACCTGCATTTTCGTTTGCCTTTCCCTTTATTTTCTGGGCTAATTCTTTGTGGTTTTGGTTTTGTGGTGTCTTTGGTATCCGATCTACTACCGACTACGCAATCAACTTCAACGCAACCTCCTACGCAACTTCTGCGCAACTCTACAACTACTATCCATCGCGACCGACTCAACTTCATCATCATCATCATCATCATCAACGACAACAACAACAACAACAACAACTACTACCACCACCACCACTACATCAACATCAATAACAATCACAACGAACTCTCAACATTACCACCATCCATATACTATTATTACCATCAATTATTACCTACTCCTTTTCTGTATCCCTACTACCTTCCCCTGAATTCCTGCAATTGATTCCGTCACAACATGAACAACAACAATGACAACGACAACAACAACAACATGAACAACAGCGTGAGGCCACCAGCACACAATCCGTACTATGTGACGAGTCATACGGCGGCAACGCAAGCGGCAGCGCAGGCCGTACAGGCCGCAGCGGCGGGTGCGGGTGCGGTTGCGTTATCCGGTCCCTCGGTACCAGCAGGAGCTTCCTCGACGGCCACCACTAGATTTGTCGAAGTTCTGGCCCATCCGGTCGGTCACCAGGCGGCGGCCCAGTCGACGATAGCCGTTCCAGTAATGCCACCAGGAGCCGGCCGTACCTTACACTATCACACACACGCGGCCACTCACGCGTTGCCACATCAGCCACCCCTGACCTACCCCAATTGGGTCCCCTTTACTCACTTTGGTTAGGCGAGCCACATCGACGCTCTGCGAGTAACGCACGCATATAATCGCAATTAACACTGCCAGAATTTAAGGACCTGTAACTTTTAATTAGAAGTAATGATAAAAGATTATTAAAGGAGCGGAAAGATCGCGAGAGCCGCTCCTCGACTCGATTCGAGTATTGTAGAATTAGCAGCTGTCGATTAAATTTTTATCGTAACATAATCTGTGTCAGCGCACGAATACGCGAAAAACACAACGAAAAGTAATTTAGCGACTGTCGAAGAAGATTCGTCTATTATTAGTTATTAGTGTTTTATCGAGGGAGGAAATTAACGCGCGATTATCGCGCTAATTAATATCGTGAAGAAACCTCAATCAATAGATTTCTCTTGAATGCAATCTTTCTTATCGTTAGCTCGTGTCAGTCTAATTATCCATATATTTATCTACATTTCTTAGTATTATACACACGCGTATCGCGAAAAGCAGATGAAGGGACGCGATAACACACGATAGTCGTAGCCAAAAATGGACAGACTAAAGTCTCCCATTCACACGGTAGAATAGTATTTTTATACTTGAAGCAATTGCGATTAGCAACTCGGTAGTTTGATCGATGCCCTCAGCAGCAGCAGCAGCAGCAGAAAGGGGTAAATGGAGAAAGGAAGTAGATTCTAGTAATCGAGGACGCACCATAATGGACCAAAAAGATAAATAAATTAAATTGGACAATAGATTTATCACTGATCGAGAATTCTTCGATTTTTGAACTTTGGCTTCTCCTTACCGTTATCTTTCTTCCAGCTCGTTCTCTCGACTTACTTCGTTGCCGCCGATTAGAATAGGATCAGGATCTCCTCGTTTCCCAATTAATTAAGTCAGTTGCTCACACGGCTTCTTTTTCTTAAAAAAAAAAATATTAAAATTTTCCACACCATTACGTCTCCAACTAAAATAACAAACAGAGCGCAGCATCACCGACGGCCGACTCGAGATCCAAGGCTGCACGCAAAGTTCTCGCTTTTCTAAAAAAAAAAGAAAAAAAAAATGAATATGATTGAAATTTATGACGAACGTCATAAAAGTAGGAAAAAGTAGGACGACGAAAGAGGAACGAAATACCCGTAGGAAAAAAGTCCCATTGCCAATGGTCTTTTGCCAATATTAACGTGAGCTAAAACCAATGTAAATCAATTCGTTAAATTTGACAAAAAAAAACCATTGACAATGGAAAAATTTTTCTACGGCTTGTCAGTCAAAAAAGAAGTAAACGCAAATATTCATCTTCCCAAAGATGCATTAGCAGACAAAAACACGACACAACAGAACATAACCAAAACATAAAAAAAAAAAGAAAGACATAACAAAAAAAGAACAACTAGGAAGAGCACAAATTGCAAAGCAATGACGCGCAGATGTGGCATCTCCATTGCACTAACAAATGCTAACGATTGTCAGAATCAGAGAAAGGGGTGCACCGCCCCCACCCCCACCCGCCACGTCAGCGTCCAACGTGCATTTGAGAAAAAGGTAAAAAAAAAAAGAGGTTACGGCGCTATAGCCGAACTGTATAAACGTTACGTAAGAAACGATGCCGGGGCCAGTGTCGATCAATTTTTTTCATATGAGAATTAACTGACAGCGCGCGTGGCTGCCTCTCGTTGTCAGATTCTTGCAGGAAGATCGCAGCCGCTCTAAATATATTCCGTCGATCCGTCGCGGCCTCGCTCGTTTCGAGCGTAAATAAATAAATAAATAACGGATTGTGATTCTACCCCAAGTAGAGGAGACACACAGTATCTTTGCTAATGCTTGTCAACCCTTTAAGAATTAGTTGGTATTACGCACTGCCTGCTTGATACGCACCCAGACCCTTTCCTATATATTCTTATATCCCCATCACCTATACGTGTACATATGTAAACGATCCATCTGTTACTAACTACTACTCTACCACTACTACCACTACAACAAAATTTTCATCATCATCTTTTTTCGTCATTGCCACCCGGTACTGTTGATTTGAGGTTAACAGAGTTTAACCGTAATCCCGATAGAGTGTGCACCTGGCATTGAGCTACTTTACTCGTGTCCGAATCATTTTTACTTATAAAATGTTTCGCTAGATGGAACTGTTGTCGTCGCTGGTAAATTTAAATAAAGGGCTCCTTGCTTAGTGTATGCGTTATCTACGGTAGACATTTAAAATTTACTACAGAACCCAAATATCATGTCACCCGTCACTGTCATCCATCATCACTATCACCATTGTCACTGTATCATCATCGCAAATTTAAAAATGACCCCACCAGGTCATCTAGTATGTAAAGTCCCGTCCGTAGATTGATGCATCCTTGACGAGTGATTCAGGAAACTCGCGAGATATCCCGAAAGGAGAAGAGATTAAAAGCAAAAGGCAGATCGACGTGCCGAATGCTGGCTTAGAGTAAAACCAGTAAAACCAGTAAAACATAGAGTCTATCCCGTAGAGGAGGAGTGTACGTGTGTGGCAAATGACCCTGTTGCAAATGAATGAGCCAACCACCATCTTGTATCTCCGAGCCCCCCCGAGAAAGTCCTTGTACAGAATCGAAGCTAAAGATGTGAAAGTTTAAGATGCCGAAGGAAAAGATTGAAGTAGAGTCCTCGGACGTGAGAACGACGGGTGTATCGGCAGTAGAAAACTAGACATTGGAATTAACTTGATTTAATTCGCAGGGGTACGAATCCATTGGCGCCGGACGCAGTGGACCTCACGCAACTGACTTCGGTCAGCGAGTGGCTGGCCTCGATCAAGATGTCCAGATACACCGAGAGCTTCGAGAGGGCAGGAGTCACGACCCTGGAGGCTGCGGCGCGCGTCACGGTCCAGGAACTTACGGCCCTGGGCATCACCCTGGTCGGCCACCAGAAGAAAATCATGAACAGCGTGACAGCGCTGCGCGCGCAGATGTCCGCGACGTCTCAGGGCTTCCTCGTATGAGGATCCACCTTAAGGACTGGACGAAGCCCGTATAAAATCCGAAGGAATTACAGAAGGCTAGGAAGTACCGAACCATCGCAAGAAAACATTCCAGAGGGAAGTGAACGCGAGATGGGAGGAAGGGACCGATGGAGATGAAGAAACCCCAGAGGAAAGATGCAGCATCCCTGAACGGCCTAACGACGAGGGGTCAATAGGTCGCGCGGAAACTCACCTCGTCCCTTCGCCGACGGCAACTGCAACGAACAATATTAGGAATATTGTCATATTCAAAATGACGTCTACGATCGTCCTGATAACGATGCTCCTGCTGGAGAAGAAGCCATACACTTGCTCAACGATACGACTCAATCTTTTACTAGCCACGGGAAGGAAGAACCAGAGAGACAGAGAGAGAGAGAGAGAGAGAGAGAGAGAGAGAGAGAGAGAGAGAGAGAGAGTAGGTGAAGAAGCTAAAAGCAGAAATAAAGGGGAAAGAGTCGAAGGGGAACGAGTGTGCGTGTATACATGCGTGAGCGTATGTGCGTGTAAAGGAGATAAGGGCGAGAGGGGGGAAGGGAGGAGGTTAAGGTAAAATGTTGAAAAGAACAAGATACGTAAGGACCGCAGAACAATCGCCTCACGTCCTGTTCGTGATACGTATACCGCATTTATACGTAACTGGTGGATGGCTCGTATAGGTATACATATGTGGACTGGTGAATTCCCGTCTCAGGGGAAACACGTGGGACGCTTAGAGAACTAAAGAGGATCATGTGCCAATGCGAGAAATTATTCGATGCATCGCTCGAGCCCTTGAACTTGCTGAGGCTCCGCTCTGAGGGAAGCAACGCAATATGCGAAATTAAATTTGGCAAAGAATTGGACCGTCTCGAAATATCCTGCTACAGGTTGCGGTTGCGTCGAAGGCTTTTTTCTGAATGCTATATACGTGCGCATGTCGATCGTGACTATCGAGTCTCTGTATACATATATAAATTAATAAATATGTATATATAAATAAAGAATGGATAAATCAATCGGCAACAAGAATCGATAAGAAGTTACGGTCAGGGAGTAGGAGGGGAGGGAGGGGGGGGGTCTAGATAAAAATTGAAAGGATCTTATAGACGAGCAGGTTAGTAATAAAAAAATATGGCGAAGGCGTAACTCAATGGAAAAAAATGAGTAAGAAAAAAAAGCGTCTCTCCGCGACACCAACATATCAGCAGGCATGTTAAAAAAAAATGCTCACGTGATTCGGAAGAACGTGCAGCCGACTCGAGCATCAAAGGGTTAGCTTGAGGTATAAATATTAATATTAAAAGATAATAAAAGGGCAACAAAGAAAATAAAAGGATAAATACATGGCACAGGATCTCGCATCTCGTTCGACCGTGCGAATCCCGCGTTGCGTGGGAAAGGAGGAATGGCAGAGCCAAGATGGAAAGAGGAGAAACACATGTGTGATAAAATGACACATGCACATACGTACGCGTACATAATAACACGTTAGCTATTACTTTTCTACAGAATTCATTAACGACTCTATTCATTACGCGATAAAGCTACGTCCATTCCGAATATACCTTAATTGTAATAGGAAGAATTTTTGTAGAAATCCGCGTGAGGAAAAGCGATAAATTGTTTAACGGAGACGGAATGAGAAAAGGAGAGAAAGAAAGTTTATAATAATCGGGATGATGAATTTGCGCAAACCTAAAGACTGTTTCCCTCATTGTCAGATATGTATTTCCGAGAGACCTCAGAGAGGAAGCAAAACTCGCAGCTACGTTAACGCGCGAAGGAGAAACGAAAAATGGCCCTGGAGCTGCGCGCCGGAGCAGCGCGCAACTTTGTGCGGCTTTCAGCCTTTGTTCTCCGATTGCAACAATTTATGCTAGTAATAGATTATTGAGACGAGGGAGAGAGTATTAAATCGAGAAACGAGAGGAGGCAGAGCGGGCGAGAGTATAAGAGAGTATATAAGGGAGAAAGTTAGAATGCGAGAGTGAGAGAGAGAAAGGTAGAGAAAGCGAAAGAGAAAGAGGCCGAAAAGACTGCCGATCGGGGGGGGGGGCCTCTTAGGGTGAAGCAAGTAATTACGAAGAACCTAAGGAAGAAAACGCTAACAGGAAACGGCGACGATTAAGAAGCAATAAGTGAATACACGCAAATGCAGATTTTTATATAGAGAATGTTAAAAAATTTCAGAAGATATTAATTATCGATAGCGCTATCTTCCTAAATGTTCGTATTAAAAGATTTAAAAAATGAAATCGATAAGAATACAAAGTAAGAAGGAAGCTCAGCATCCTGGATCCCTTCGCCAGACAACCTCGAAAACGTTCATCTTTCATTCCCTTCATTTTCTGTCAACCTCGTCCTCAGAGATGATATACTCACTTCCTGTCATCATCATCATCATCATCATCATCATCATCATCATCATCGATCCAGCAAAGTATACTCGAGGTCAATGGCGAAGGGAATGCGCAGGAAGTTGAGGAAAGTTTTATGAATTTTGAGCTGTATCTATATGTGTGTCTAGCGGCAACAGGCGAGAAAGTAACAAGGTGTGCGTGAACGTGGGTGAACGTGGGTGAACGTGGGTGAATATGCGTGAATGTGAACGTGAATAGAGAAAAATGTAGTAAAGAAAAGAAAATTTCGTGAATGCGATTTAAAGTTTTGAACGAGTGACCGAGTCAAACGTTAAGAGTCTTCCCTTTGGTCTCCATGCGACGTCGCGATATAATAACCCTTTTGTTTCCGCATTCCGATAAAACCGAAACTCGACAGTGGATGCGTATGAGTGTGTAAGCTTGTGGTATTGCCTGGAAAATAGAGAGCAAGGGGGAAATTTACAGGATGTTGAAGTTTCAAAATTTTCGATTGCATTCCGTGGCAGATATTTTGGGTATCTCGTGTGCGTCTGCTGAGTCTGTTAGCGCGAAACCGAAGAGGAAGGAAAAAGGGGAAGGACACGTGCGCGAAAGGAGACGAAGAGATTGTCAGGAAAAGTGTAGCCCGACGAACGGATGCGTGAAAGAGAAAGAAAGAGTAAGGCTAAAAGGGTCAAAGAGCAGAGGAGGATATTAAGAAAAAAAAAAAAACAATCAAAAGTCTGAAATTCGTGCGCCTATCCTGATCGATGAACTTTGATTAACGAATGAGATGGGGGGAGAGAGAAAGGGTTAAGGATGGGACGATCGAAGGAGAAAGTCCGTAGAAGAACGAGATCGTTCGATGCCACAGACCTTTTTTTTAATACTTAATTCCTTAACGATTAACGCCTCTGTACTACTATTTATTAAATGAAAAACTTATTTATTCTTTATAGATCTGACTAAATTAATAATCTTTTAGTTATCGTATATAAGTTATCTATTTACTGTTATATGCGAGGACGTACTTTTTTTTTAGAAGTTTCGTCGCCTCGCTTTCGTTCTTCTACTTTCGAAACCGTCAGAATAATAAGTAAAGGGCAGGATTTTCGGAAAATCCTTCCCTGTGTAAAAGTCGAGCGATCTTAGGGCGATTAAATAACGTTATAACGAGGGCAGCGAGTCGATGACGAGCTCGAGTCGATAAACCAGCAGCTCCATCAGCAACTAGTTAAATGTTAATAGGTCTAAGCGAAAGAAAGGCAAGCACCTAAGGTAGGCAGCCGAATTTTCGAAATGCCTAAAAAAAAAAAAGAGAGAAAGAAAATTTTGATAAGAACCAAAATGGGAAGCACACGTCGAAGCGCGAGTCGAAGCCAAGCAAAGAGAAAGAAAGAAAGAAAGAAAGTATGCGTGAACGTGAATGCGAGAGAGAATGAGAAAAAACTGTCGACAAATTTTCGAATGTCTCTATAAAACATTTTTCCTATGGTGTTGTCAAGAAGATGTTGAATGTACATAAGATATAATAAATAACATACCTTATACGATGTAAAATGGATTCTTACGAGATTTTATTCAGCTTCCTCATATTTCAAAGTTCTTACAATCCATCGGACGTTAACCTATTGTTTTATCTTATTATTGTCCTATTTGCAATTCCAGACCTGAATAAGATCCTGGAATTGTCCTTATCTAAGTCTCCCCTATCAAACCTCATAAAGTGCGTGCAGAATGTGCGCAGCCCGGAAGCTGCACTGCAGCCCGGAAGGACATTGGAGTCTCGTATAAATCAAACGAGTAAGACGTGTCGAATAAGCTGAAACTTTAATAAAATATCTAACTATGGATGTACAGTCGGCGTAGAGTCTTGCTGGGCGAATATCCAGTGTTTTAAGTAGGTACGACCTATTACGTCTCTCTGTATTACTTGTACTTAAAATATAATTCCTAAGCTAACCGAGTAAATTCTCTTTTCCAGGTCTCCTGCACCTACTCGGCGTCGATGCAAGTTTTGCGCGTCCTAGGAACAATTCGAGATGTCATCCGGTACGGAAAAAATAATTGAAGGTAATAAAAACGAGCCTCGTGAAAAAGTAAAAAAAAATGTGAAAATGCTTGATTATCCTACAGAGTGAGAAGCAGGATTCTTAAGGGCGCGATCGCGCGCTGCTGCTTCCATGCTGGCTGAAACACAGCAGCGCAGTTTGGAAGGCTGGCGCTACGCTCGAACAATTCGATCGGTTTGGCCAGAGAGGATAATCTCGGTTGGCGAAGACGAAGTCCTGTCGGAATCAGACGTGGGCCTCCACGGAGTTGTTCACCAGAGGCTCGCTGACTTCAGCCGTAGGACCTACGACAGCGGTGCTGAAAAATTCATTCCACTGTACGTTACTTGATCGACTTGAGTTAAACCTGTAAGCAGCCTCAATACCAGAGGAATTAGTGATATAAATAAAATTGAGTTAGGACAAAGCTAAAACCCTGAATATATGGCAGAGACTACTGGATCTACTTGCTAAGAAGAAAAAAAAAAGGATTGAAAGTGCGTCTAAAAGATATTTAGTGAAGCTAAAAAATCGTATGACAACCTTGCTTGTTCCATGTGTATAAAATATATAAAAGACGTTAATCTTAAGTCGTGCGGTTAATTGAGTTTAGATTGTATTATAAATTATGATGAGGTAGACTAATTAGACTCGGTGGTTTATTAATTTTCCCTTAAGGAATGGTTAATGATAGATAAAATAATATTATTACCCAGTTCCAAGCGCCAAAATTGTAGCTTCCTCTACCAAACTCATTTGGTCAAAGTTGTACCTACATCAATGACGAATCATCAATCATATTGCCGGCGACACCTTGGCAACGGTTGGACAAGAGGAATTTCTTCTGAGCTGCCTTTTTTTTTTTCTATTTTTCAGATTCTCACAGCGATGAGTAGCTCGAGGATTCTGGGATTAGTTTTTGGAAATGCGCAATTAATAAACGATTCTTTCTTTCTCATCTTCACCTCTCACTTTGATACTTTGACGATTTCCATCTTTTCTTCTGTTTCGCTCTTAAGACTAGACGGCCACTCGGGCCCAGCGAGCCTCTTCGTTGCGATACGATCTTCACCGAGACGAGACTTATCTCATTTTAATACGTTTTATTTGATGCAACGTAATATTTACATGGCATTGAAGCATTACATACATATACACTATGTACAGTTAAGTAGAAAAGTATAGTTAGACTAGAAAGGAATTAATTAGCGGAATGTCTCGGAATGGACGAGGCTCGCCATTGAATATAGGCTGCTGCTGGTGCGTCGCGACGAATCTTTTTCTCAGCGCCTTGGATACTTCGCTATTGCTTTTGCTTAGGATTCTTTATTGTCTGTTCTTAAGGTAAAGCATTGGCTTTCGGTGTTACGACGTAAGGACGTGGGAAAAACAAAAGAAGGAAATAGAATCGGCATCTTCCAGCTTCCTGCCTCTGACTAATTTAAAACGGCCAAGAACGCGGAATCGAGGAGGAAGAGGCTTCTGAAAATACGGAGATGTCCGGTGCTACCTGAGAATTGTAAGAGCGGCTGGACCACCGAGTCTGCGCTTAGATTAATCCAAGTACGCCAGTGAAATCCAAGGCGCGAACAACCTGTGAGACTATTGTGAAATTAAGTAGAGACTATTTTCACCTGGAATCCCAATGCAAGAAACGTGAACCGCTTAGCAGCTTAAAGAATTATCGGGAGGAACTAAAAGAGCAGCTACGGGGAAGAGGAATTACGATTAATCCTAAGGGCTACGTCTCTCTCCCTCTCTCCCTCTCTCTCTTTTTCTCTCTCTCTCTCTCTTTCTCTCTCTACCTAACCTACGAATTTCAAACTCTCTTCTCCCCCTCGTTCTCCCACTCTCCGAAAGCGCAGCCCGCGCGTAGGCAAAGACAACCGAAAACTCCATAAAATTCTTTCCAGCCCGTGCGCTCTCGACGCAGGAGCAGCGGCATAAATAAAAAAGTAAATGCAAGGAGATAAGAAGAGACGAGAAGAGACGAGAGCTGGCGAAGTCGGACTACGAGATACCTGAAGAACGAGAGCCAGAGAGTCCTGGGGAATCGAACTCAGTCTCGTCTGGCCATCGCTGGACCCCACTGCCCAGTAGAGTGTGTGTGTCCTCGTCGCAGAGTCTCTCGGGAAAGGTGACACCGTCTCCAAAGCTGCAACCCACACGACCCTCAGTTGTCTATCCGAAGGGATTTTTTTTTTTTTTTCTTTTTAAATCAACAGCCATCAAAATTCATACCGACACTGGTTAGGCCAACTATAGGCAAATCTCTACGAGCCAGATGCACAATACCTTTTCTAAGGCAAACGGTTGCGTTACGCGCATCGACGTATCGACGTATCGACGTACTGTGGCAGCTCAGCCATCTTCTTTCTTTTTTGTTGCGACAACGAATAGACATGCTTCGACACTCTGCTTCGAGACGAGCGTTACTCTAGAGCCACGTGACAACTTTATCAGGATTTACAGAAAAGCATTACTCATTCTCATAAGGATATACGAGATACAAAAGAAACGCTAGATACGTTTTATCGCATACTTTTTCTTCTTTCTCTCTCTCTCTCTCTCTCTCTCGTTCGATAGCGTTTACGTGCTCTTCATGCTTTGTCTCTCTTTCTACGAGTACGAGGAAAGCGACAGTACGAGGACGAAAGAAATAAGACTTTTCACTTTCTATTTCCCTCCGTAGTGGCTCGAGGGATTCTTCCCGTGAACGTTGCCGCTGGTCGCCATTGCGCGTTCGTCCAAGGCTTCTCTTCTTAACGCACTGTCGGGCACAACGAAGGTTTTCCTCCTCCGTGACAATTCGGCCCCTCGATGGGTTCATCGATCTTTAGCCCAAAGGCCGCAGACGCTAACGGAAGGAACTACGGCGCCACGTACTAACGGTACAGTGACAAGGTGCAGAATAAGAAAGAAAGATAACTCGAGGAAACGTACATTGATTTCTATAAGAGGAAGCACATTCATAACGAACTTGCGTTGTGCGTCGGAGAAAGGTTTCGTAAGAAACTATAAATAGAGAAAGGCAGAGGGTGAAGGAAAACGAATTTTTGGGTTGAGCATGCAGCATGCAACCTTTTTTTTCAATGCGCAAAATCCTTACTGCGGAACTCGTGGAAGGAGCTCGGCTTTGCGGGAGCCTCGAATTCACGTTTAAAAATCATGTGGTATCCGAGTGGAGTTCCGTAGTAAAGAATTCATCAGCTCCGATAACGCAATTGCGCTAGTACTTTAATTCTCTGACCTGTTCTGAGTACTGCCCATGGAGTCGTAAGTGTTCGGACCACCCTGGTGTTGAGAGCGTACGGGAAAGATCACTCCGTTCCCAAGACTAGAACACATTCGTGCCAACCCCCCTTTTAACCATCGAAATACGTTATTGGCAAGAGTAGCTAGTGCTAGTAATTTAGTGGGCTTTTCTTTTATTCAAAGAGCAACACCGGCCAGTGGGTCTCGAGTTCAAACTATTCTGACAGTTCGTGTGCATTTTCAGATGGGAAACCGTGATTCCATGTGCAATCATTTGTAACGAGAGCCGTGAATTTCCTCTAGGTACAGACTATTGTTTCTTGTTTCTATTTATTTTTCGTTTCCAAACGGTCGACTAATCGGCTAATAATTGATGAGCTGTCGTATTTACGCATTGTCGTTCCTTTAGCCATGACTAACTATAAAAAAGATACAGAAACATCAAGATACGATTGACGTTTCAAGATGTATGTACAGGACTATCCAGTTGCTGTACAATAGTCACATTCGATTGCTCTTGGATAGGCCTGTATAGACAGTGTAAGACAAATGCACATGATAAAACTAGAAACGTAGAGAAAAAAAATTGTAATAGATATGTGAGGACATCAAGCCGATAAGAATAAAGTAAATGCACGATAATAGTAAACGGCAAACCTAAGCAAAGTATGCAAAATAAAAGTGCAAGGTGAAGGAATGGCGGATAACGATAACTAATTCGTTATCAATTTCTATCGATGCTCGACCTGTGTTTCAGGTTACTCTCGGTACTTGTCGCTACGATCGAATCATAAGTAAAGGCGAATTACGTAGCGCGAATTTGCACACTAATTTTCATCGAAGTTACCCACGCTTCGTGTAAGTCGGTATTGTGCAGTTGGCTCAGATTTAGTTTTCGAGTCTTTAGAGAATTCGTTTGATTGGCCGCGGGAATCGTGAATTACGAATAGATTGTGCAGACAAAGAAAGTAAGGTAGCGTGATTTGTCCTACCTAGTAAAAATTGGAAGGAACCAAAGTCGCGAATCGTCGCCAAAGACTTCTTGAAAATTATTATACTTCCCAAGGCTGAAGCCATCCTTGTCCTTTCCCGTTCTGAACATGGGTGGCCTGAATGCCTCTGTGAAAAGTGAAAGAGAGCGATAATAAAACTTGAAACTGAGACGAAAGGTATCGATTGAGATTTTTTAGACTCACCGAGCGTTGATCTGTTGTGCAGTATTAGGTAACAATGGTAGAGGAAGAGAGAGGTGAGGCTGACCGCGAACATGAGCGCGACAAAGAACAAGAAGAGCAGGTGAAACCTGCCCATTCCTTCCAGTTCACCCTGTTCAAAGAAACGTTCCTTCGTTAAGACTAGCAGCTTCCTCTGGCTGCTACTGACACTGATACTCGTTAGCTAATTCATAATAATCCATAATGCTTACCTTCCAAAAACGTATAAAGTATTGCAAGGAGGTAGCTGCTATGTAGACGCAGTATAGGAGGGCGTAAGCCAGGAACAACATGAAGAACTTGTAATTGTGAAAACCCACGCAATTGTTCACCCAAGGACAGTGGTGGTCCATTTTGAGAACGCAGGTCCCGCAGACGCTACAGTGATGCGCTCTGTCTGGCTTTATTAGAACGCACTTCTCGCAGAACCGTATCGCTGAAAATTTTACATCGGGTAATATTAAAAGGGGTGCATCTGGTCTGTGTGGCGTCATTGGGAAGCTGAGTAGAAATTTTTGAACTCGTGAAGCGAGAAAGTGCCAAAGTGAGTCTTGGTAATGCAAGGCGAATCGCTGTCGAGTATCGATTAATATTAATTACCTCCTTTGATTGTTCGATTTGTTACTGGAAGATCCTGAGCGAACCTCTCGAGCACCTGTCTCTGTGCTTCGTCGCTCTCGGCATGGAGCAAATTCTCCATTTCCGTGGCCGGTATTTTGAACTAAAAAAAGAATCGAGTATCAATAATTGAAAGGAATTTTTAAGGGCGCATTTGGGCTGCGAATTATTACGGCAGCCGGACTTTTCGTGCGCACTCGTTTCGAAATCTTGCCAAGACCCGCGGCGCTTGATTTCTTCGGGCTTCGATAGCGCCATTCGAAAATAAACGAATTCATAGCCAGACCGTAAATCCTCGGGGCTTATTGCAATAACAGAAGGTTTCGAAAGCTGCCAGGAAACTCATAATATTCCGAATTGCGACTCGTAGGCGTATTCGAGATAAATCAAAAGACGCAGGTAGTCAAATAAAGAAAATTATTATTGCACTTTATTTTATATTTCGATGCCACGCCATTGCGATTACGATTCCCATTAGTCCCATTGAAACTAACCTTTTAAGTAGCTTCGCTTTATACACGATTTTTGTTAACCTCAAAATGACGCGAGTAATCGAGATCTTTGTTCAATTCCCAGTGGCAATAAGTATTTAAGCAGAAATTACGAGGGATACTACTGAAAATGCAATTTAATAATTGAGACATGGAATAACCTGACTCTCACAAATTTATTCATTAATTTTTTCATCGACGAGAATTACGATATTGTTCGGCGACTTATTTTGATTACACACGTTAGGTAAAAGGAAGACGATACATTATTAGTAACGAATGTTTATAAATTTTTACCTTGTCCGGGACTCCTACCAAGTCTGTGAATACAGTCTGCCAGTATGACCATAAAAACAGCAGGAACAGGATGTGAAAGAAAAACAGATAGAAAGCTGTCAACAGAAGAAATGTGCTTTTTAACAGACAAACATACAAGTTTAATTTTTAAAAACCTTTACCTTTCTGTACGTAGCTGTCTATTGTATCTAGAACAGAAAGACATTTGCAATTGGATATTCCAGCATATTTGTAGGTAGACATGTGGATATTATGGATGTATTAAACAATGCGTGAGCGTAAATGTAAACAACATTCGATAAAATGACGTTTAAAATGCAGTGGATGTCCACATGTTCAAAAAATAAATTACTTACATGCACTGAAATATGCATTAGGATATTACATTAATTCTGACAGTGGAAATCATAAGCAGATACAGCAAAACAATTATATGCAGAACGAACGAGTGACCGAGTCGTAGAAATAGGAAAAGGAGAAAGAAGACTAAGTGAGCAAGAGTGTTGAAAATGAAGAAAACACAAAGTGCCAAAGAAGAACGAGATTAAAAGAGAATATAAAGAAGAGTGACGCACTGAGAATGAGCAGACTCAAAATAATGTGTTTTGTGTATGATATAGTTGTGTAGTAGTATAGTAATATATAGCTTACAATAACAGAGTTGCACCACGTAAGCGTAGTAAGACCAGAAGACGATTGTCAGGATAAAGATAACGGGTATCCACTTGACGGCCTTCAAGCACCACCAACACGAACCGTTCGGATTACCCATTCTAAAAGTGTAAAAACTACCACCGAACGAAAATCCCTGTGTCCTGGGGCCTCTTTATCCAGTGCACGCGGCCATGCTTTCACTCAACAAATCCCATTCTGCAGGGGAAAAACACACGAGATGTCCATTCGCTGCAGAAACTCATTCCACAGTAAACAGTCGAAGTAGTGTAGCAGCTATCGAATCCACCGATTGGACATGTCGCTACTCCTATCTGTGGCCCTGGTTCAGCACCGACTAAATCTGCACCACGCAAGCGTCCTGGCTCGTTTTTCAAAAGCCACCATTTGCTTTCACATCCTCGAGCCAGATATTCTATGCTTAGACTTTGACTTCTTTCCAATTTTTCTCTGCCATGCGCTTCAACCTTTGCATAGAATTAAACTAACATACGTTTACCGTGAAATCATATATCGAGATTGGATTTCGTTGCCGATATTCGTGTTGCGAGCCGCCACGACCAGCAAATGTTTTAGTAAAATGGTGGACGCGCATTGGCATAGAAATAGGACACCACAGTATCAAGCAGGTTGTCGTCGATGTCAGTGTTCATAACCTGAGACGTAAGGGGGAAATTCAATATAGCAACTAGCGCCATCTATATAGGTTCTATTTACGTTCGCGATTCGACCAATGACGTACTAGCATTTAACGACTGAAAATGGCCGCTATTCTCTGAAAATAAGATGCCAGAAGTAGTTCCTTCTAAACGATAGTTTCTGCTGAGATGGCGCTAGCTGTCGCGCGGAAACCGTCCTCTCGCGTCTGCGACCTCAGTCACGCCAGTAGTTGAACAACTTATACGTTGGCACGTACGGTAAAGACGAAAGTGGGTGTGACCCGTATGTACCCGTCATTCACGCCACATCTAGCGTCCGGCATCAAGAACGCGAGGTAATCTTTCATTTTTTTCTCTGTGAAAATAAATAGTTCCGCCGTACGGCCTCGTAACGAAAACTTTTGTATACGCAGTAATTCAACGCAGAAAAATCTGTGCGTTACTCGTCACGTGGATAAATCAAATATATATTAAGATTTTAAAGATATCGTGTTTTACCCGAATGACAAATGTCACTATGACTTATCTCGGACTTTGAATCATTATAGTGACTCAGGCTACACCTGATACAGTGCACCAATTATTTACCGATCAGACTGTTTGTTTCAGTATATCTCGAAGCAGTGAAAAACAATGTCGCAGCAACAGTATTATCCATTCAAGGTAAATAACCGTATAGCACTATAAATTGCACTGACCCACTTTCTCCCGTGTTATTTTATTACTTTATATTAATTCTGTTTTTTTTTCCTCTTAAAACCTTAAGAGTCAAATCTTCGGGACTGTTATTTTTATTTTTAAATTCTTTCGATTACAGTGTACACCAACGGTGTACCCTGCAGACCCTTTCGATGCTAACACGGATGCCGCTATTCTGCGGAAGGCGATGAAGGGCTTTGGAACCGATGAAAAAGCCATCATCGACGTCCTCACTAAACGTGGAATAGTTCAGCGACTTGACATTGCCGAGGCCTATAAAACACTTTACGGAAAAGATCTGATTAGCGACCTCAAGAGCGAGCTTACTGGAAAATTGGAGGACGTGATGGTCGCTCTTATGACTCCTTTGCCGCATTTCTACGCGAAAGAATTGCACGATGCCATTTCCGGTTTAGGAACTGACGAGGAAGCTATTGTAGAGATCCTCTGCACGTTGAGCAACTACGGCATCAGAACCATCGCCGCATTCTACGAGAATCGTAAGGGCTCAACTAATTTGAATTCAATTGATACAACGCTTCATATATTAGCACTTTTTAAAATGCTAGTACAATCGGATCGATGAAGAACAGCGCCCATTATTTACCCACCGGCCTCGTTCTTCTTTTCTTTTCTTTTTCAATCACCTACTTGCACCTACCTATTTACACTGCTCACACGCTTAATCGCGTGTCGTATGACTAAGTTTCTATATTTACATGTGTAGACGTCAGGATAACGGTGATGTCATCACTTTTAATATAACGCAAGTAACTCGCCCGTTTCAAACTATTACCACATACACCGTCAAGGTCTTGGACGTCACGGATGTACATTATAACACAGAAAACCTTTAGTGACGTTTCACCGCACATTTAATAATATGCTTATCTTTTGTGCGTAACACATTCCTAGAATATAATTAACTCTTGCAAAATGCTGATGCCTCGTTTAAGAAGAAATATGGAAGGAACACTCGATACTTGTATTCAATTGGGTTCAGCCAAAAGCCGTGAACAATTGCGGAGTTAAATTTATTTGATTTTTTCTCCCTATCGGAATTTCATTAAATTTCTATCTGAAAATTCTTCTGTTACGGTGATTAGCAGCATTATTAACGGTTAATCGAAAACATTTATATATTTTATCTAGTTTATGGAAAAACTCTCGAAAGCGACTTGAAAGGCGATACTTCCCGGCATTTCAAAAGATTGCTCGTTTCCCTCTGCCAAGGAAACAGGGACGAGAATCAGGGCGTGGATCAGGCCCAAGCCATCGCCGACGCTCAGGCGCTCTACGAAGCAGGTATTTTATTATTTCGTCTTTCGCATGTTTCGTTCTCGGAACTGATATCTCACGCGTCAATCTGCTTATTATTATCATAGGTGAAAAGCAATGGGGAACCGATGAGTCACAATTTAATGCAATCCTAGTGTCTCGCAGTTATCAGCAATTGCGACAAACTTTCATCGAATACGAAAAGATTTCCGGTCACGATATTGAGGTATCTATCAAAAAGGAATTTTCAGGAAGCATCGAGAAGGGTCTCCTTGGAATTGGTGAGTAAATCTTTAATGCTTTTTAACTGGAAATATGCATAATGTATTATTTACTTCTATCCTGTTTCAGTAAAATGTGTAAAGTCCAAAGTTGGATATTTCGCTGAACGTCTTTACGCAAGTATGCACGGAATTGGCACCAAGGATAAAACTCTCATCCGTATCATAGTGTCTCGTAGTGAAATTGATCTTGGCGACATAAAAAAAGCCTTCGAGGAGCGTTATGGAAAATCTCTCGAAAGCTGGATCGCTGTTAGTATTTTAAAAATTTTCTTATTAATATTTTTTCATTTGGATTTTCTTATTCTTTCTTTTTTTTTTAACGACATTCGAAAGGTCTGACAGTGATGAAACTGGAGGAGTTAACTGTTTCATATGTTCCAGGGCGACACATCCGGCGATTACAAGAAGGCACTGCTTTCTCTCGTTTCGACATAAACTTCATAAAAAAAAATGCACTCCCTTATCCTAACGCTAATCTGAGCTTTGAACTGTGCGTTTTTTACTCCACATCTTCTTGTCGTATAATTTCTAGATTATTACCGCTCGCTTTAAAGACTCTTACTCATTTTTTTCATTTGACCTAATTTATACCTGATAAACTTATCAGATTTCAACGGTGTTTTACTGCCACTTAAAAATATGGGAGAGCCTCGGAAACAAATAATATTAACAATTCGTAGCCGCTGCAACGCAAATCAATTTCAATATACGAAGATATAAGAATCTCTCGTCGATATCTCGAGTGCGTTTGTAGAGAAGTCACTAGAAATGATGCTAAACATATTGCGAAATTTTGGGAGTTGCTTGTTGTCTGTTACTGTAGATGCTTTAAACTTTTACGTGTTTTTTTAACACTGACGTTATATTGGCGCTGAAAAAAAAAACTCATACGTGACACGAATAACGTCAAGCTAAAAACTCTTTTGGGTCAATTTCTACGTGAAAATCATGATGGAATTTTTTAATAGGAGAAGTCAGTAAATTTTTTATACGCTTTTTCATGAATGCCTCGCGATTCTCTGCGCTCGTTCATGTCTGTCGCGTGATATGCAATGTGTGTGTCTACACTTAGCAAGCTTAGGGCAGATTAGATACTTTTTTACCACGATATATTATTTTTGGAATCTATTTACACTTTTGCATAATTTACTACTGTACACTTTGTGTATGCAAATAATGAAACACCGGGCGAATATTTGCCTCGTCGAATCTCTTGCTCTTAGATGCGGGCTTGTTCCTTGTTATACATACATGCATTCTTTGGCATTTATACAAAAAAAAAAAAGATTGATGTCTCATACAATGAAATCTAATGACACGAAGGGAAGAATCTATTGTATGCTAGCTTACGTACACGTTGTTGTTTGTCAATTTAAGAGGCATTTTATTATTTTGTTAACACATGTATAACTTACCGTTAGGCTATACTATTGTTCGAAGCGCCGATGTATGACATCTATCAATGTAAATAAAGGAAAAGGCCAGAGGACCAATTCAAGAAGAGGCGACTCTGATTTCACCGAGGAGTTCAATATCAAAGTCCTTTTCTCAATTCTTTTCTCTTCTTTATTTCGTTATGATTTCAGGACGATATCTCTGGAGATTATAAGAGGACGATAATTTCACTGATAAGCGGATAGCTAACCTCATCACAGAAACCAACGGTCTGAAGCCAACTGAATCTGTTATCGCGAGTAGAATTAGGCATGGATGTCACTCTTGATCGCAGTCCGCGATTCCATCAGGGGTAATCTGAAATTTGTGAAAAATGGCTCTGAGTAAGAAATAATCGATAGTTATAAATTTAAGAAATATCTAGTTGTTCTTTACTTGGAATAGAACTGATATCTGTGGGCTTGTAACAATCTTAACGGCGTGTGCCACAAATTTATCGCCGTTCAATCTCATTAACATAATCCTTCTGTGAATTCGATGAGCCGACAGTTCTCCTGCTGCTCCGTTGAAGCAATGATCGCCCTTCTCGTCGATTTGCGTTGTCAATTCATTTACAATTATAATCTAAAAAAAAAACAGGCAAATTACTTTTTATAACGGGTTATTTAATCTTGCGTGCGACTATTGTTCTTACAGCAATGTTATGTGACGCTGATAATTCTTGCAGTTCGTTAACGATTCGAGCATAGATTTGCGTTCTGCTCCAGGGATCGCATAGACAGCACTGAACGGGAAACGAAAGACTATCTATTGCTATCAGCCTGATCTGAAAAGAAATGGTTGATTTTCAAGAAATTTCTTAAAAACAGTCGGTTCTATTGATTATACTTACATGGGAATTTGTCCTTAGATAATTCTTTATACTGGATATGACTTTGTATAAATCCTGGGCTGTTCTTGCCGACACTACAGTTATGCCTTTTAGAATTTCATCGCGTTGCGTTCGCAATGACTCGTTGGACTTTTCAAAGTTTCTTATAATTTCTGGAAAGTGACAAAAGATCTAAACAGAGCTGGACCAATGCGAGCACAAATTAATTGGTTATAATAAATTTTATTGTATAAAACAATTACATTTGAAAATTATTTAACGAGTTCACATGGCATCACCGAGAAGCGAGAAAGGGTTATTTGCATCGTAAAATTGAAAATTTTTGTCTTGACTTTCATTGTCAATATTCTCCTGCGAATGTTCCACGGTTTCATTCTTTTGTTTAAGCTTATTTTTCCTCTTTTTGCAACCCACAACTTTTTTCTCGAGAATATTATCGAAAATTGGATTAACGGTTGTCAATAAAGCATTGAAGACAAGGCGAAGGCTCGGTGAGTTTTGAAGAATCAAGTTGATGTAGGCTGGCACGTCCTTACGCCTTATAAAATTATTATACAAATTGTATATTAAAGTCCCATTATAGACTTGTGCCACCTTTGTACGTGCATACGGATAGCCGAGCAAGGCATTCAGATGCATAGAATGTCTCAGGCAGCTTTGAAATTGGGCAAAGACGTGTACCACCGTAATATTAAAATTTTTAGGCATTGACAATAATTTGTAATCGATTTCAAAATTGGAAATAAAAAAGGATGCTGCCAGGAGACAGTCTTCGTTTGTTACTTTATTGTAGGCTTGTAACAACGAGGTGCTTTCGGGATTATCATCTGTTTGACATTTTACAGATTTTTTTTGAACAATGAGAGAATCTATCCGTTTTCTGAACTTCTTATCGAATTTCTTAAGAGATCTATAATATCCTAATTTCTGGTCAATTATGTTGAATAGCATAGCAAACAACAATGTATATACATGACATCTTGTTTTTGGTGGTTCATTCTGCTGTTGAGCCCAATAAATTAATGTTAAAACGTAAAGTCTCCATTCCGTTGGTAAATCATATACTGGACATTCTTGTGAGATGTCAAGTGCCTGTTTTAAAATTTCATTTCTAATATTTAAGGGTAGTTTGTGTAAATCTTGTAGCGTTGGTACATCGCAGGACCATAGTTGTTTCACAGGTTCCAACTTGCAGTAACATATTTTCTTGGTCGTACCTCTTACAATATATTTTAAAGATTTATTACACGCATCTGACGTTAAAAGTGTATATATGATACTAATAATTTTTAAACTAATCTCATGCGAAGATGGATATGCATAATCTTCAATTTGAGGTGGACATATGTATAACTGACGATATAATATATCCACAAAGTAGCTGGAAAATTGTACTTTGCTGAACTCATTAACAAACCATTCTGGAGCAATATTTAACAACGATCGTGTAACATCGTATTCTATTTCTTCTGGATGATCTTCTACATCTTCTGGACGATTTTCTACTTCTTCATCCTCATCATTCGTTTCTGAATCTTCACTCGATGCAGATGATACTGCTAAACTTGATACTTCTTCTGTAATATCTATCATCAGATTATCAATATCCTCTTGGTACTTAAAAGGTTTCTTCAAATTTTTTGCAACCATTTCAGTCACAAATTCATTTGTGAAGCCCAAGTGAAGCAACATATGTGACGATATACTTGTGTAACTATTTACCATATTTTCAATTGCATTCAAGACTTTTTTCCTATGATATTTCGGTACTCTACTCAATATCATGGTAATTGCAGAATTCAAATTGTGCGTCTTTAACCAATTGAACACTGCATTAATCCTACTTTGTTGTAGATTAGTTTTCTTGCTGATAGATTTTGATAACTTAAGATGTCTTAAGAAGTTATTGAATACATGACGCTTTATATAATCATTACCCAGAAGAGTTGCAGCCAGAGGAAGCATTGTTCGATCCAATCCATTGAAGGTTGCTAGTAGTCTTTCTGCTTTATATAGTTTACAACGTTTAACAAATCCATTGTTTGTACTACTTTTCACAACATTATGATGTAAGGTATCGAAGGGTATATATAAAACATCATAAACATAAAAGTCTGAATCGAAACTGAGTACAGGACAACCTAAGACTCTAGCAACTGCTGCAATATTATCATCAGCTTCAAAAGGACATTGCGCACATTGTATTCCTTTTTCTTGCATAATGTCAATAAAAACTTCGTTCATGAGCAAGGGAAAAAATTTCCGGGAATGCTGCCGGGATGGAGTATAACCCGATGCTGCGATTATCTTGTCGCGTGTCCTTTTGAGACAAGTTTTAATTTTTTTGTCTTCATATCCTCCGTCAAGAAGTACCAAAGGTGTAACATTGCACATAAATAATTCGTCAAATAAATTTTCAACGCATCTTGCATAGACATCGTAATCCCCACCAAACGCACAATTGCATTTAGAATACCAATTGTAAAGTTGAGATGCAATACTGTTTCCATCGATAACCAAATAAGTGTCGTGTAACTCAAAATTTTCCAGATACTGATCTGCATGTCTTGCTATAAAAGTTGTTAACCCAACAACGCCCATTTTTACTTTATTTATCACAATTTTCTACTCGTGCTTCATACTTGAAAATTGTCACACGGTTAATCGTTCTTAGGCGATAGTAATTTGAACAACCTTTCAAACTTCAATTATAACCTTATTTTAAACGCAAGCATCCATGCTATCTGAAGTCGGGTTAAACCAGACTAAACAATGAAAGCATGGACGTTGGTCGGCTCTAGTGGAAAAGACCAATAACGACGCGAAAGTAAAGCCTGACAAAGACTCAAACATGCAATTTCCTTGCAATGTACTCTATTGCGTTTTATAAGAGAGCAACTTTTCATTAAGATATTCCAGAAAGATATAAGATCGCGTACATGTACTCAACGTTTAATATATTTCATTTCTTGACAGTGTTCAATATTTCATTCAATGTATTACTATATCAGCTTGTCATTATAAAAGATGTGTTGCAAAGTAAGCAGTCTTCCCTTAAAAGCTCGCTGTACATTTGAACATAAAACAATCACATGACTAGTAGCTGAGTACTGTAAGTGTAATATTTCCATTTTGTGATATCATGTATCAGCGTGTGAAAATGATGATCAATGTAACAAAGTTGGGTTCTCTTCATTTATTGCAGATTATGGAGTCACACAACCTCTTCTTTTATGCCAATGTGTGCCATGTGTGTAAAGCCTTTGACAAGGAATTACCCTTAAAAAGATGTGGAAGCTGCCAAATAATATCATACTGTGGTAAAAAACATCAGAAACAACATTGGCCACAGCACAAATATCTATGTAACATTCTCTCAGGTCTACGAGAAGAAACTGGCTCAAGTCTATTTCCAAAACCTCAAGATTCCAGTAACAAGAGTTGGCCTCGAGTCAAAACAAACTTGATGCTTATTGTAGCATTAAAGTCATCACGTCGTTTGGAGTTGTATGAGGAACAGATGTTTAAATTCCCAAGAGCATGTGTAGTATGTCATGAGAGTGAATCAAAGAGCTTGCAAGATTGCCAAGATTGCCCTGGTGCAAGTTTTTGTCCTTTACATAAGTCAGATTCGTTGCATGAAAAACAGTGTGCTTCTCTTAAACTGTGCTTTGATCTTGACGTAGCATCTACATTGTTCGAACGTCAAGTGCCAAGACACGTAGTTCCTTTCTGTACAGACAGAGCATATTTACCAAGCACAATAAGAGACTTTATAAGCCTTTATGTGAATGAAAACAAGACATTGCCCATGTCTTTTGATTGTCGTATCGCTTATACATCTGAATATTTAACCAGACCACTGACTCTGCTCTATGCTATACAGAGATTAGACTATTCTCCGGTCATGAATATGACGATCCATGTAATTGGAGCGAACGCAATCGAGTTAGATGGCTTGGAAGTTTGGGAAATTTTGCTGCATTGGCTACCGGCTCTAACTGTGTTGAGACTCATATTAATTGGACCGGAACTTACGCGAAGTAGTTTAACACCTAACGTCTGTGATTGTTGCGCAGCTGAGGACATGCGCGTCCATGTGGAAGTATGTAACATGCTCTATCAGGATTATGTGAACAGTCGCTGGTTCGAGAAACCAGATTTCATTATTGGATATAATGCCGGACTTCATGAATGCGAAGATTTTTCATCGGAAAATGATACTTGGTCACCGTGTCTGAGATCATTAGGTACACAAAATTGCCCAGTTATACTGACTTCGTACACGTTGGAAGAAGCAAAGAAAGATCACGAGAGGATCTGTGCGGTTCTAGGAGATACAGTAGCTCTTGTATTATGCGAACACAACCCATTTGCCAGTCTCAGACCTCATCGAGATTTTGAGGTTGAAGATGTATACTATCAAAATCAAATTATTACTATTTATCGAGAATTAAGTGTTGTAACTACTTTGCATAGTCTGAAATTAACGTAATGAATGGGCTGTTCAGCCATTGTTATGTCATGTTAATGATTTTTAGATTTAATATTTATTGGATGTGTCACTAAGCAGGATGCAGTGATATATGACCGTTATATTCGCTTTTTTTTTTTCGAGAAATAACCACGATCATCAGTGGATAGATTTCTACCTTAGATTTAATCGAAAAATTGTAGAACTCCAGCTGTGAAGTGCACATTGTTATTTAATGTCTTTACGGCACATTTAAAGATGTTTCCTTGCTGTTTACTGTGATGCTATCCTTATCAATCCCAAAATACGAATATATACTGTTCGCACCCTATCGTCATCTACTGCCGTGTATCGTAGATTTTGTATCGTTGTGTGAGACGATCAGTTTTCAAATTTTATACTGAATCATTAGATTTATACGAGCAATGCATTTCACATTTTCACACAAGAGATAAGTGAGAGTACCAGGAACGCGAATAATTTCTTCGTGTTATTGACGCACAGAGTTTTTTAAACGACCCTTCTACCAAATAAGCAGTGTGAAAAAATACAAAAACAAGACTGAAAATTTACGAACAATAAATAATTTGTACTCGGCCATAAAAGATATTATACCTATCTAGTTCCTAAAGTAATACTTCGACAAATAAAAAATGAAGTCAACATTCCGATCGTAGAAGATATTCTGAGTATAATTGTTGTTGATGTCGGTGAGTGTGACGAGATAAAATATACTATGGCTTTGTTTTGTGTAAAAGACTAATAAAACGATCGTATACTATAAAAGCGGTTTTTTGTTCTTACCTTCTAGTCTCGTAACAGATAAACCATTCCTCGTGTCAATATAAATTGCTCGACCATTGACACCACCTTGATCCTCTTTCAGTTGCACATTAATGCAAGCCTGCAAGCTGAAACGTATTTCAAAATATTTTAGACTCCAAAAATTGTCGCATTCTTCTTCTATGTAATTCTATGACTTATCGTATAACGTTTATCGTGCCTCTTTCTACAACTTTGATAATTCCAAATAAAATCGTGTTACCATAGTTGTGTCTTTCCAGATCCAGGTCCACCGTATAGTTCTGTAATGGCTTTACACCGAAACCCGCCATCAAGAATAATATCCAGCGCTCTACTGGACGACGAGACATAATTATTCTGGGTTTCTTTCTGGTAAAAAGTATTACAAACTCTGTGGTTTATAATATAAATAGTGTGTCGTAATTCAACTGAACACTTACTTCCAACAGTTCCAGTGCGGAAGTAGTTAAGGGGATCTTCTGAAAATTCTCCAAATTCGGAATATGGGTACATTTTGTGTATAAATCTGAAAGTATTTTCTTCCGTTAACGTGATATTTTATATATATGTATATAATTTGTTCTTTATGTTCATCAGTCCTACCGACGTTGTTTATGACATCTTGAACGTATGAAAAGCCTTTTTCGCGTAGTTCGGCAATTGTTTCCTTCGGTACTGATAAAGTAGAAATAGGTTGAAGCATTTTGTGGATTGTTTTTATTTCGCGAAGTTTTTCGAAAATCTGTATTACCCGATGATGTGGCAAACTTCACCTGGTACATATATCGCAGCGTAGTTCGATTGCTCGAAAGAAACAATTTAGGATAAGCAGAACCAACTTCGGGCATAACGAAAGCGTGAATGTATTATTTGATTGAGGTGCTGTCAACGAATGTGTATTAACAGTGCGTGTGAAGCGTAAAACAGATCCTTATACGGTCAGAGGGAAGAAAATTGTTCAAAAAACCAGGAAGACAGTTTCTCGTTAAGCTATTCTCGTTGTTTCAGCCAATCGGTGGGTCTTGTGAATTAAATGACACTGATTATTTTATAACTTCTAAATATTTCTACAGTTTTGTAACGAGAACAAAAGAGTTTTCGCAATGGATACAATAATTCAACAAAAAGTAATTGAGGTGGCTAATCAAGTAGAGAAGCAACTTGATGCAGAATTGGAAAAACTTGATAATTTGGATATAGATGACATAGAAAAATTACGTGAAAAACGGCTGAGGGATATGAAAAAGCTTCAGCAACAAAAGCAGACTTGGCTGTCTTTGGTTCGTTATAACTCCAAATTTGTAAATCTGTTAATAGAGGTGTTCACTAAACTTATTATGTTATTTTTTCAGGGTCATGGCGAATATACTGAAATTCCTGACGAAAAAGAATTTTTTGAGATTTCCAAAAGATCAAAGAACATTGTATGTCTTTTCTATAAAGATGATTCACCAAGATGTAAAATTGCGGATATGCACTTGAAAATCTTAGCAAAGAAACATGTTGAGGCCAGATTTTGCAAACTTAATGTTGAACGATGTCCTTTCTTGACAGGTATTAAAATCCACCATTTAGTGCACATTGATATAATACTATTTTGTTTTAATCAGTCTCTATCACTGATCATTTATTTTATTATTTTCAGAACGCTTACGCATCAAGATAATTCCTACTATAGCTCTTATCTCCGATAGTAAAACAAAGGATTATATTGTAGGATTCACAGACTTGGGTAATTGTGATGATTTTTCCACAGAAATGTTGGAATGGAGAATTGCTCAATCGGGAGCAATAACATACAGTGGAGATCTAATGCATCCACCAGAAGTAACAAAGAAGTCCAAGATTTCTCAAGTACCAAAAGGAAAGACTATTCGTGGAAGGGACTCAGATGATTCCGACGATGATTTAAATTAAATAGCATTACTAACGAACAATATAAAACAATTACATACCTGTAATGTTAAAAGATCACACTCAGGGATACAACAGTTATAAAATCTCTGATATATATATAAATATTACATTCCTGAATGGGACCTTTCAATATTGCATGTATGTAAGTATTATATATTGTTCACTGGGTTATTTCTTTATGTGCTTGCAAAAATACTTTAGGCGCTTGTTTGTCAATTATTCATATTTGTATTTTATGAATTTATGTAAAATTTTTTAAAAGGCAGAATAATGTTACAGAACCTGTATTGCATAAACAGTACTCAATCGATAGTATTTTATTCATAAATTAATAAATGGAATAAAGAATCTCATACGAGTTCAAGTTCTAATACTCTACGCGTATTATATGCATGAATTAGAAATATAAAAAATTCTTGAAATCCTTCCCGTTTTTTTAAATATGATTTTTTCTATCTTTTAATTTTTGTTCACTGTTCTTCAGCATTGCAATGATTAGAGCGACTAGAGGTGGGATACGTTGGTTGTTAGAATTCAGGGCTAATCATGCGTCTCAAATTAATGACTTCTGTGTTTATTTAGTATTCATTGACGTTGCTAGAATGAGATGTGGATTACGGCATATCTTGAGAATCGATTTACGAATTGACAGGTAAATCCTAATTTCGCCCAATGCGATTATAATGTCGCTGAAAAAGTAATATACATCAATCTTGTGGTATCTAGCTGCGTAGTAAAAACAGTTTTAAAATTTTTTGATACATTATAAATTAGTATAAAACAATAATGGGATAAATACATGCGTCCGTGAAGCCCTCATATAATTTTTCGTGAGTGGCATTTAAGTGTGTACATGACAGGACGCCTTAGGAAAATCCATTCATCAATGAAGCAACTTTTCTTCTGTACAAGAACTCTGGGACAAGTAAGCATTGGAATTTTCGAATATGGTCAGTTAATAAACTCTTTTCTAGTTCCACTTGCGCTGTATGTTATAGTGCATGTTGAAAATTAAGTTAATCGTTATCGGATATAGATTTATATAGTCCAGCGAAAGCGTAACACTCGAGGGAGAGATGCGCATTCACACATTAACGTAATGCCAAACTTTTATTTTACCTTTAAATTATACATGCTCATATAACTTTGTATAACATCCATTTAGATAGGTTGGTATTATAAGGAGCACAAAACAGTTAAAAAACCATGCTTATGATCTTGGTGTGCATTGTTACCACTCACTGAAAAAGAATTATTTGTATTGGATGCAAGAATCTTAGAATTTGACTAATTAATACTAAAATTTATTAAAATATATAAAGTGCGTTCGATTTATTCTAACGGGTCGATTTATTTTAGAACATTGTACATACTGCATTTCGTATAGTTTGATTTTCATTTTTTTTTGATGCCCTCCATTGGTCCCTTTCATCCCAAAGTGTTAGTCCGTCACAGGCACAAATTTGCTTTCTATTCTCAAAAATGCCAGAAGATCGAGCCACAATACCACAAGCTAATCTAGATTGATAATATTGAATGAAAATTATTTTTCCCAGGTTTGACGAAACCGATTTTACCTTGAACCACTGTTGCCATCCACTTTTGAAGCAGCATTATTTCCTTTCCCAAGATCATCCTGTCCTTCCGTAACTACTAATGATCTCCCAATGATGTCCTGTACTTTCAAAATATTATCTGTTATTCGGAATGTAGCTCTACCCGTGTTGTCAGCTTCAATGTTTCCTAAATCACCCATATGCTATAACCAGAAACATTTGTTAATTTATTTACTTATTACATTACCAAATTATACATACCCTTTTCGAAGGTTCATCACCAGGACCTCCATGTGAGGTGTTGTATGGATTGAAATGTTCTCCAACACTGGAAAAATGCCAAGACGAAATAGAAATTAGATTTTTCAATATTTTGAGTGTCACAGTGTATACCTTTCACAGCCTTTTGATATGTCGCCACATTCATGTATATGCATTCCATGAGCTCCTGGTGAAAGTCCATCTATTGTTCCATCTATAATACAGCCTTCTGGTATTTGAATAAATCTAACAACACCTTTTATTTGGTCTCCAACACTAAATCCAGAATTGCCACCTAACATTGAAACTGCACTGGAGTGAGTACCTGTGGAACACACGAGCCTATTTTGTTGTTATAATATATAGGTAATAAGATAGTTTTTTTGCCATTCTTACCATATCCCTTGAGAACTGCTGTTCTTCCTGAGCTTTCAATCTTTTCTTGAATAATTGAATGTGGCAAGTTTGTTTCCACAATAACGCTACCATTATTTAAATCGATATCAACTTTACCAATTCCCTCAATGCCTTGCAAACTATTTTGCACTGCATCAACACATTTTTGACAAGTCATTTGCACTGCAAATTCAATCTATAACAACAACAAAAAATAGAAGCATTTCCTAATATAAACCTTTCCAGTAACAAAATATATCAGTGCATGCATTTATCACCTTCGTTAACTCCATTGCGAATTGTTTTGTAGAATTTCTTTTTAGAAGATAATGATAAAGCTACTTTGTTTATTATCTGTTATAGGAAATATTTAGTATTAAATTCGGTGAACAGTAAGAACACGTATTTTAAAACGACGACTACGCTTATCTTTTTTGAACGCACGTCAACTCTTATGAAATTATGAAGAACTTTGGTACGAAATACAATTTTATGCGCACTTAGCGTTATTAATGCCTGAACTTACTGATAGGGATTGCTCATTTAATTTACATGAGTGGGACAGAGATAAAAATAGGTATAGTGTCCAGGCGGCATTAATAACATTGAGGTGCACCAATGAGTTCGAATCAGTTCGAACTAACTCAAACGATCTAAGAAGGTGCTGCTCGGTCACAATGTGCACCGTGTATTTATCCTCAGAGTTAACGGACGTGGCTATAGTCGTGATTTCAATCACCGGGTCATAGTATTCAAGAGGATTCACACCGAGTAGAGATTTTCCCGCGCACGCGAATGTCACACCCATGCTTTTGAGATAATTTTATTATAGAATTTGTCTGCTTTTAGTCTTTTTACCACAAATTAAATTACTCAGAGCAATCTGAACTAAATATTGTGTTTCATGGACTGTGCGTTTTTTTTTTCATAGTGATGTGTGCATAGTGTTGAGATACCTCTTGGTTTTGAAAAAACCTTTTTATGTATTAGGGTTATGCGAGCTGTAAAAGTACGCCAAAATATACTATTTTAATATTCTTTTCATATTCGATATTTATTGAGATACAAAGTGAGCTTTGCCAGAAGCAGTTGAGAAGAGTTATTTTAAAGCTTGCCTCCATTTCTTAGATATTTTTGTACAATATCCTAATATCGTTGCTAAATTGAATAGATATAAACAAATGATGGCAAAATAATCATAAAAAATAATTTACAGTTAAATATTCACATTTACTTATAAATCTGTCCGATTTTAATTCAGCTTTTGCTTACAGAACCCATAACAGATGATGAGTAGTGATTAAACTTCTAATTATATCAAATCGTTTTTCAATAGTCAGCAAAAAGGATAGATATGGACCTTTCTTGAGAATGTTAGGTATCACTTTTCTTGTTTATCTGTTCATTTAGACGCTTGGACATTAAAACGATATGCCACGAGGAAAGTGTGTAGCAATCTTAGATTTATCGAACAATAGAATTTGTTGTTTTTGTGGGCTGTCTACAAATAATGAGATTGAATATGGCAAGATATATGAATATGATGACATTGTTGCTCATTATTACTGCCTGGTAATGTATTTATTTTTTTGCTTTCTTACCTTTATATATTGTATATATATTCTTAATATGGAAACAATATGAATGAATGGCTTTCAGCTGCTTTCATCAAATATGCAACAAAATGGCAATGATGATGATGGTATTTTGGGTTTTCTCACAGAAGACATACAAAAAGAACTCAGTAAAGCTAAAAAACGAGTGAGCACCTGATAATTGATTACAATTATATTAAAAATATGTTAGGCTAAACTACAAAATACGACTCCTTCTTGAAGCTAGCTTTGGATTATTTAGTCTGTTTACATGAAGCTCTTCAAGAAGAAATTGTATTTTGCAGTTTTACCAAACGTTATTTTATTCCTGCAGAATTAGTTTTATTTGACATTAACTCATTTTTCATTTCTTTCAGCAATGTCGATATTGTAAGAAAAGGGGTGCTACCTTAAAATGTTGTAACACAAAATGTAAAATAACTTTTCATTTGCCCTGTGGTCTTAGCAGTGGGTCACTCCATCAATTTTTCGGAGAATTCAGGCAAGCCTTGCTAGTATTATTATGCAATCAAACCAGCAGATGAATTTGTATGAACCTCTATACTCTTATTACAGATCATTTTGTAAAAATCACAGACCCATACAAAGAATAGATCCTGTAGTCAAAACACAAATAGAAACATTAAATAATTTACTCTGTTACATTTGCTATGACAGTGTGAATCCTCATAATGTAGTTGAAACGTTGTGGGCTCCTTGTTGCAGAAAGAATGCTTGGTACCATCGAAAGTGTGTTCAAGTACGTTTAGAAATTAAATACAATTCATTGGCAATAAAGAAAACAAGAAGAAACAGTTCCCAAGAAAATCTATAAAATAATATTTTCTTTTACAGCAACTCGCTCTTAGTGCTGGTTATTTTTTTAAGTGCCCTTTGTGCAACAACAAAGATGAATTTCAAAAAGCAATGTTAAATTGTGGAATATTTATTCCAAGCCAGTAAGTGGAAGTAACTGATATTGATTTTTTAATTATTTCTGTTATTTATTGGGAATTGTTCGGCTAGGGATGCTTCTTGGGAACTAGTGCCGAATGCATATGAAGAGCTTCTTTATAGACACGATCGTTGCGATGCAAAAATTTGCCTTTGCCCAAAAGGACGAAATTACAGTACCAATGAGTAAGTGATTATGAATGATTATGAAGCAGCAATTATTGTATTATTTGATTTACTTAATCTTATTATTTTTAAGGACTAAGTGGGAATTAACGTTATGCCGTCTGTGTGGCTCTCAGGGAATCCATGTTGCTTGTGGTAGACTGAAAAATGCTAATACCATTTGGGAGTGTAGTCAGTGTACTGATATATTAAGTAAGAATCACATTCTAAACAATTTAATTTCAGCTTATAGATTAAAATTGAACTTATTCTTTATTTATTTTTTTTGTAAGACAAATCCGACCAAAACGTTATTCCTACAATAAGACAGGACATCAAACTGTAAGTATCTAGTCTTTTTCAAAAAAAACATTGCATAAATTGTTAAACGATTTACTTCCTAGAAATTCAAGGTACAGCAATTTCACGGTCATGTCTAAGGAATCTGATAGTGATAATAGCGATAGTAACATATCAGTTGGGAGAAATTCTCCTGTAACAGTAAAATTTGATGACGAAAGATACTTGCTACCATTGTCAAGGAACATTATCAAACCAGGTCCACTCTCGTACAAGATTCAGCAAGTGCGGAAATTTATAAATAACAAGTAAATTAACCTAAACGTACTTATATTTAAAACAGGATTATTTTAATTGATTAATAGCACGTAACTGTATCAACATGATTTTCAGTAAACACTTGCAGTCACTATCCGATAGTTTGAACTTTAATTCTGAGTTCAACAATAAGGATTTTCAGAACGTGATTAGATTAAATGAAGAGAATTGTACAATCGAAAGCGATTCACTACAAAAGAATATTTTAGAAGAATCAGAAACTTTGGTAACCATCGACAGCGATGAAGAAATAGTTGAGGTAATGTATCTAAATTAGAGGAAGGAGTGACGCATTTCAGCTTATATACGTGCGAATTAGAAATGGACCTGCAAATATATTTTCTTTATAAATTTCCCAGATTGAGAATCCGAAGCTGCCAATTCGTTGTGAACCTGTATCAACGATAACCAACGGTGCCTCAAACGTGTCGCAATATTTATCGAAATTCTCTCGGCAGATGGATCTGCCTAGTAGGAATTTAACGGAAATAAATAATTCGATGCACAACGCGTGTTTGATCGATCCGGGAGCTAACGAAATTGTGTTTAGTTCGACGACAGACATTAGTCCGCAATGTAACGTTTTGGAAAATTCGGAGACTCCCGGTTTAAACATTAAGATCGTGAATGTGACGTCGGTCTCTCCTGAAGACTTTGCTGGTGTTTCTGAAAAATCAGAAGAGAGTAGCAGTAGTGCTCTAAGCGTCCAATCAAACGGACTATGTAGTCCAGTTAATACGGAGCAATCAGTTTTGAAAAGAAAGATCAATTTGCGATGGTCGAATATTAATATGCTCAGTACTAAAAAGTTTGCGGATAATGATGTAAATAAGAAATCAGAGAATAATCCTGGTCCAAGTTCACATAATGAAAGTCAAGAGACGATGCGCAATGATAAATGCGAAAAGCGGAAACAGAATTTTGATCTATGTACGTCGTTCTTTGGAGTTCCGAATAGTATGAAGAAATTGGCTGCAAAGAGCCAGACCGGAACACCCTGCTCTATTTATAAACGAAACCACGTTGCTTCCGAAACATGGCCTAATGCTTCTGTACAAGTGAAAAATGTCGCGAATAATCAGTCTGGCGGAGCAGAAGTGACAAATATTTGCGACACGTGGGAGAAGGCTCAGTCGATGGAAGAAAATATACGTGAAGTTTCGCAAGACGATTCGCCGGAAATCGCAACGAGGAGGAGCAGGATTTCACGTCCAATCGTGAGTGACGAATCCAGCAGCAGCAGAGACTCCGCTATGAAAAAAGCTCGTGAAGAGAGTTTGCTTTTTGACGAGGAAAATTCCAGCATTGTGAGTATGGTCAATGTCTGTGTGACGTATATGCACTAACGAAATATATTGGCACGACCGGTATTCCCGCTGTATGTCTGATGCGCCAATAAGATTTACATGTTAGTTGATTTGTCAATTTCAATGAAAACTAAATTTCGCATTGCGAATGTTTGTCCGATCGGATGCGAATTGCGGCGGGATTTATCCATTATTTGATCATCCCAGCCTGTGTCTCTTCTCCAGTGTATGTCTTGCGATTCTAACAGTGTGACGGGGATGCAGAGATCGATGCCTCTGATGGGTCCAAAAGTTGCGAGCCAAATATGCAAGATGCAAACAGCATCGGGGCCCGATCAAAAATCTCATGCGGATCTTCAAGTGCTTCGGGAGAGTCAGATTCTGACATCTCCGATGAGGACACGTTAGTAAGATCATTACCTATTAGTCATGATTCTTCTGGGATAAAGTTTTACAGGCAAATTCTTATGTATTTTTTTGGTACCATTAATCGATTTCTCTTGGACGGATTGCAGAACGCAGGATCAGAATTCCTATTCAAAGTTCCCTAGCTATTCAGCCGACTGCTCGGAAACCTCTAGCTTCGGAGACTCCTTTGATCCAGATAGATTGATACCTGGAATAATGCGCTTGTCCGATCTTAAATTTCATCTTTGTGGCTCGAATGTTGTACAGGTATGTTTTTAATATTCGCCATTGGCATTTAAAGTCGAGACGACCCATAACGAATTTACTCTGCTTCTATGCTTGCAGATGAGCGTGCGTGATAATATCACAATGACTATTAAGATGAATGATACTAGAGTAAAGAATCGTAAAAAAAATCGTCCCTTCTCTAAGAGAAGATTTGACGAAGACGCGGGAACCGAGAAGCTCAGGAAAAGATTGCGTATCGAAGTGGATGAAGATGTCGCTGAAGATTCTTCAGCTGATGGACGTTCGTCAATTTGCTCCGATGCAACGCAAAGTGCGAACGAAGACGGCGTTTGGGTTAACGAATCCTCGCGCTTCGAATCTCTCACGAATCCGGCCCCTGGTACATTTAGATTAAACAATCTCAATGGAAATGCTAGGACAAAGTGCGTCACTACAAAGAAAAATACTCGTGTCGAGCATAAGGAGAATCTCGATCCATTTTCTCCGAAATTCGGTAATTCCTTTAGAAATTTTTTTTTTGCGGAGAGAAATTGTTTGGCGAATTTTCCACCGTCATCCACCGTTATTAACAATGTATCGACTACTGCTGTTAATAATTGTAAAAGGAACGAGGCTGGCTTAGTTTGCATCTCTAACTGTAAATGTAGCAACTCCAGACTCGAGCACGGTTCTGTACGATGCGGTAAAGTTTCTATGAAGAGTAACGATATTCGAGATGCATCTCTCTCTTCCAGTAAAAAGACATTTTACTCGAACGAGTATGTTATGGCTGGACCGAGTGCAAGTTGTGTGGTTAGTATCGATCTGGCACGGATTCAGAACGTAGAGATCAAACCAAATTTACTTTTTCAAAAAAAGGGTAAGAGTCATACGAGTATTGAGGACTTGAGTGATCCTACGGCATGTAAAGATAAAAGCATTGGGCTAGTTAAATCTTTAAGTTTAGGCGACTTGCGTGTATCGTCATTATCAAATCCATTGAGACGATCTTCTAGGAGTATGTCTGATTTGGGTAAAGAAAAATTACAATCAACTAATTACAAGCCCAAAAAGTTCTTTGGAAATCTTCTAGGCACTCAGGAGATCGTTGATGACGTATCAAACGTGCAAAAATGTATTTACAATAGTAAACGTGATTGGCGAAGTAAAAAGAAACATGTAAAAACATCAAAGTGGTAGACGAACATTATTTAATTTTAAATGATACTTTTCTTTCGGTATATTTGAGAAAGTTCAATAAATTGTTTGCCTTTTGATAAGCCAATTCTATTTAACCCGAGCTAATAAAATTGTTCATATTTTTCGAATATTTACTAAAGACATTTCTCTTGGTTCCTGTTTTTATAGCAAACTTCATTGATAATGGCTTTTCTTTTAATGCTATAGAGAAGTCAAAGACAAAAACGACTTTTCGTTTGATCATTGTTAGATCTGATTTTGTCGATTTCTACATTACATATGTATTCAAATGCAGCATATGTATGTCCGATACGCACATATATGGATATGTATATATACGTACAGTATATTTTTCTGTTGCCTTGTAAAATTTCAACCGAAATTCACTTTTTTCAAAATCCTTTATCTAATTTCAATAGGTTTTTTAAGTTTTATTGTGAATCTCGTTCGAGATTGCTGAACGCTTGCACGCGGTCCAGCAAATCACGGATATAACTGTAACGCGCATAACATGTTACATCGTTCTTTGACTGTATAGATTATTCAATAGTTTAGTCCTACCAATCCCGGTGAAGAACTCGAAGGAACAATTGTTAACCGTTATGCGAGATTAAAAAAAAAAATATGGACATTGCTTTGTGAACTGTAGCGTTAACAGAAGAAAATAAGTTTAAGAATAGCTGTACGTTTCATTATTATATGGTTTCGGCTTATACTAGCCATGTTAAATATGTAACGATCTCTGTTGAAAAATTTGATCTGTTCTGCGACTTTAAAGTTTCATGCTGTATAAAGAAATCAGAGGTATAAAAGCCTCGTAGAATAATTTTTCTATTAAGACGACAGAAAGAGCTGGAGGGATGATTCACTAGCGTAATTCACTGATTAGGGAGAGGTGTACAATCAAAGTATTTACAGTAAATGTTTGCAATAAGATATCTTTTTGTTGATATTTGTACAAAAGGTTAGGTTAGGTTATATTATGTTACGCTTAATTGGACGTGGGAAACTTGTCTGGCGAAGTTAAAAGAGCGACGGTTTAATATCATTTTATTCGTCAGCTCCTTCCTCCAGGGCTTCCTCGTCCTGATAAGCTCCATCACCCTCAAAGACATCCTCGTCATCTGCCGTAGCTTCCTGCCAATGATAAGAGAAATGATACTGACTGTTGATACGTGCATGTAAAATGATTTTCCTTATAAAGGACAAACATCGCACCTGATACTGTTGATACTCTGAAACCAAATCATTCATGTTGCTCTCAGCTTCAGTGAATTCCATTTCGTCCATTCCTTCGCCAGTGTACCAATGTAAGAAAGCTTTACGACGAAACATGGCTGTGAACTGTTCACTGATGCGCTTAAAAATCTCCTGAATAGCAGTGGAGTTGCCAATAAACGTGGATGACATTTTCAAGCCTTTCGGTGCGATGTCGCATACTGCAACCTTCACGTTGTTGGGAATCCATTCGACGAAATAGCTCGAATTTTTATTCTGAATATTGAGCATTTGTTCGTCAACCTCCTTCATTGACATTTGACCTCTGAAGATGGCAGCCACAGTCAGATAACGGCCATGACGTGGGTCGCACGCTGCCATCATGTTTTTGGCGTCGAACATCTAGCAAGAGAAGAGATTTTGCATATATTCAATATAAATATTATTTTTTATTTATCTACCTGTTGGGTGAGTTCGGGTACAGTTAATGCACGATATTGCTGACAGCCACGAGCCGTTAGCGGAGCGAAACCTGGCATGAAGAAATGAAGTCTAGGAAAGGGTACCATGTTGACCGCGAGTTTTCTTAGGTCGGCATTTAGTTGACCGGGGAACCGTAGACACGTCGTTACTCCAGACATTGTCACCTAAAGAATAATAGTTATTTTTATAATTTTTGTAAATTTAAAATATTGCTTTTTTTATTTACTCACAGACACAAGATGATTCAAATCACCATACGTTGGCGAACTCAATTTCAATGTGCGGAAACAAATGTCGTACAGAGCCTCGTTATCAATGCAAAACGTCTCGTCGGTATTCTCTACAAGTTGATGCACCGAAAGAGTCGCATTGTACGGTTCTACGACAGTGTCCGATACCTAGGTTAAAATTTTCTATTTAACGTTAAATTTCTTTGAAATGGTTTAGCTGTTTAAGGTTTTTTTCTTTTTACCTTTGGCGAAGGAACAACGCTGAAAGAATTCATTATACGGTCGGGATATTCTTCACGAATTTTGGAAATTAATAAAGTTCCCATTCCTGAACCAGTGCCGCCTCCAAGAGAATGAGTTAACTGGAAGCCCTGAAGGCAATCGCAACCTTCAGCTTCCTTTCGCACTACGTCCAGAACAGCATCGACAAGCTCTGCACCTTCTGTGTAGTGTCCCTTGGCCCAGTTATTGCCTAAAGTGATGAAATTGCGAATTGTAAAGGTATTTGTAAATAACGTTAAAAAAAGAAACCTAATGCAAACTGAACGCGAATTTATATGGCCTTATAGAGGAACAAGACTCCATTTTTAGAGCAGAGAGTTTCATGTCTTTTCTGATTATTTTATGGTTCTTGAACGAGTTGACCTACCAGCTCCGCTTTGTCCAAAAACGAAATTGTCAGGTCTGAAAATTTTGCCGATTGGTCCACTGCGAATAGAATCCATGGTGCCTGGTTCGAGATCAACCAAAACTGCTCGCGGGACGAATTTATGGCCTATTGAAAGAATTCAGATACATCGTTAAAATTGTCGGTAACTGTGACCACAAGGTTTTTTCATTGATAAGATTACGTACTGCTGGCTTCATTGTAATAGACATTTATTCTCTCGAGTTGCAAATCGTTAGTTCCAACATAATTTCCAGTCGGGTCGATTCCATGTTCGTCGGATATAATTTCCCAGAACTGAAAACAAAATACTTTGCTACATACTTCCGCACGAACGATCGAATAGATGAAAATCGAACGGATATGACTGCGAATTCCACATTTTTGGCTGGTTATCAAAGGGGAATTATGAACTAAGTGAATTGAATCAGCAGAATATTTAGTGCGAAAGTCAATAGAGCTTTTATAATTTTTTTTCCTCGGCCGTGTCGGATATTTGCCATTTTGCGTCAGCTTCCTGGCAGAACTCGCTCGAGATATTTCAACAACAATAGATTACTTGGTTCATGTCTTTTATTTATTTATCAATTGTTTAGTATACATATGCTGATAAGCAAAATAAAAAAAGAACAGGAAAGTCTGCCGAAGAATCTCGAATTGTCAGAATCCTGTACTCGCACATCGTGACTAAGAAAGATGCATCGGCCAAATGGATTCCTTGCGCCGAAGGGATACGCGTACTTGCAAGTCATGAAAATGGCAATGAAAAAAAATCCAGTAGCCTCTATGCCGCCTAAATATTGTATGGGACTCAAGGTAAATTTTTAACGCGACACGAGTACGCAGATAAAATTATAGGTTAATGGAAATATATTTTATTGCAGAAAAAAGTAACGACAATGATAATCATGGGCTTGGTTATTTTTGTGCCCCCCATGCTAGGTCTCGTGAAAATCAGCAGAATGGGATGGAGAGGGATGCCTGCGGAATAGAAGCTATTTTCATCAGGAATGGTTGTTCAAGAGCAAGCAAAAATTGTTTCTACAAAATAAAGTAACACACGTACACGTCGGGGAATTTGTAAAAGGAATAAAAGGTGCTCTACCAGTTTGCAACGGCCGTCTGTATATGGCCGACCCAGAATCCTTTAAAGGTGCACGCGATGCACGCAAGCTGCATAAATTAGAATGTCTCGTAAAACCTGAGAAGATGGCAATGCCTCTTTCTACTTGACTTTCGTTCTCATCGCTCAACTTGTGTGATCGAAAGAGAATATGAAGCTGAGTGTAAAGAACGATAAGAGCTTCCGATTTGAAACTTGGATTGGAATGTGCAAAAATAAATGGTGAGAGTCTTCTTTCTCTTGTGCTTCTAAATCGAAATGACGTTGCCGGCATACTAAGAGTTTACTCTTCGCTCTTGACTCTGCGTTTCCTCTTCTGTCTATTCTACACTCGTATTAATAGATTCACGATTCGCGGTTATTTAAAGACGCAATCCCAACGCTTGGTCGTGAGCTCGAGCCTCCTGAGATTCCCTCGAAACATTACATTTTTCCTATTCCATATAAGTAGCTAAACTTTTTGTGCATTGTCATTAAATATTTTCCTTAGATTCTTGGCCGTGAGTATCTTGGAGTGGAAAATATAATCTGATAAATCTTATGAGTCAGATCTTGATTTTAAAATCGTTACTATCACGTGTGCAGAACCGACCGTTGCACGAAGTAAATGGGGCCGTTAGCTACTTCATAATGAAATATAATTAAGTGCAATAAATACTGACCTTAGAGCCGATCTGGTTGCCACACTGGCCGGCCTGTAAGTGCACGATTTCCCTCATATCTTTTATTTCTAGTTTTTTTCACTAATTAGATGCCTTCTACGAGGTGGAAGAATACAATCGGAAGAACTTTGCGTAGGGAGAGAAAATCTCACGTTCGAGCAGTTCAATGGTATAAGACCTCCAAGGAGCGCAGAATCAACAGTTACGAGGCTGAGATAGGGACTGTGCCTGCGTGAGGTGGTGCCGTTAAGTGCCCCCAGCACGAGCATTCTCATTGGAACAGGGAGAACCACGAGGTCTGCCTACCACTACTGCCAACCGTACTCTAGATTTATTTCTCGCTGTTTCTCGCTCATTCCGATACAGAGTGGCTGCTTCGACTTTCAACGCAATAACTACTTTTGTGCGTTGACATTTATGCTCTACTGTGGACTACATATTTTTCATTCTTAGGTGGAGAACTGCGAGACTGCTGGTAATTTGTTCAAAAATTTATTGCATTAATGATTTTTCAAATTTAACTACTTTTGCAGAAGTACTCTTTATAATATTTACAATTCATACATATACAATAGAACCTGCTTAACATTCTCATAAGAGACGTTGCAGTACAATAATGCTTAATTCAATTGTGATTCCATCCAGGTATCGGTATTCCTGGTATCCAGCTCTTTCCTGTTACTGAAACAACACGATGATAATAATATCAACTCATTACTCACAGTCGAAATGAATTATTGATTAGTTCTTGATAATATACCTCCAGCTACGATATTTAATTTCTGGGTTTCCTCAGGACTGAGCTTTAGAATTGTGTTTAATACTGGAATAAGGTGGCTACGCTCGTCCCCGTTTTTTAACGTAACAAACTGGAAGAGGAAATTCAAATATGAAACTGCAAGTTTGAAAGGAATCAGTCGTTCTATCAATTTACTTTGAACTTACTTTGAAAACAACATTTTTGAGATATTCGAAGTTATTTGCATGCTGCTCTCGCTCTATACTGCGCTGTTGTCTTCTTATCTCTTCTTTAAGAAGTTGATTCAGTTGAGTCAACTTAGCAATATCCTTTTCAGCGTCCGAGAGTAAAGCCGTCAAATGTTTGACGCGCCTCTCGCAGACTTCAAGTTCCTGTCGGTTCGGAAAAGACGAATTTTGACTTGCTGTAAGATCATCCGGAGAGTTCAAGAGTTCATCGAGAGGCATCAGAGCGTGTTTCCGCAGTTTCTCTATATTAGTTGCAACAGATGGATAGGAGTCGACGCTCTCTGATCCCTGAAGGAAGAGTCAATAGCAGCTGGTTATTATCCAATTTGGTAACAAACAAAAATATTGTAGGATATAATTAATGTTCAAATTAAGGATACCTCTCCATCTTCTCTTTCTAAAATTGACATTCCAGAAAAGCGCGGATGGTTTTCGGTATCAGCCACCGAATCTGCCTGCTTTTCTGGATATATATTCGTAACGTTGTCGTTTGATCCACATTTATATTTTCGAATTTCCATCTGTAAGTTTTGAATTTCTATCTGGTATTTTTCCTCCATGGCGGATAAATTATTCTGAAACGGTTTAATGAATACTGAGAATACCATAACGCGACTAATACCGATCTAAGAGATAGACATACCTTGTGAGCTTGTTGAAGTTCTTCAATTTGCTTGGAATGTTCAATTTGCATTTCTTGAGATTTCAAAGATTCTGAACGGCGCTGTTCCATCAATGAAGAAAATTCTTGGCGATGTACATTCATTTTTTCAATGGTTTCGTTAAGAGTTGCGTATGCCTGGTCTCGTTCTTCCTTGAGTATACTGATTTCTCTTGTCGCGTATTCTAAGCGTTGTCTGAGATTCAGAAATTTAA